>CM075866.1:39467399-39927399 GCA_038021265.1 Cyprinella venusta | reverse complement strand
ATCTTGAACTTAAGATTCTGAAACCTGCTGTTTAATTGACGCAGGTCCAGAGTAGGACGCAACACCTCATCCTCTTTCAGAAACAATGAAGTAATGGCTGTCTGCTGGGAGGAGGAATCCCTTCTACAGCTCCTTTTACAGAAGTGTCAATACTTCCTGCTCCATAACCAAAGCCTGCTCGGGTCCACCACTACGAGGAGGACCCCAAGAAATCTGGGCGGACAAGAACCGAACTGAATTCTGAAACCCTTTCTATAGTCAAGTCAAGTCAAGTCACATTTATTTATATAGCGCTTTTCACAATACAGATTGTATCAAAGCAGCTTCACAGTGATAGTGTGCAGGACCCACTGAGAAATGTGTGGCAGTAGTTTTTATGCCGCCAGAAATTCTACTAGGGGAACCAGTCTCTCAAGACTGGCCTCTGGAATTGCTTGAACAATCATTTCGGTGCCCTGAAGCGGAGGACCGTATGGGGACGCCGACACCTCGGTGTCCTAAACGGCGAACCGGCAGGAAACAACCGAACTGGCAGCGCTGCGACCCTCCTCAGAGAGACGCACCCCAGAGGTTGCCGAGGAAAAACGATTTCTCAAAATTGTCCCTGCCCCGGAGGAGCCCTCAGAAGCCTGATAGCCTTCTTGTCTAAGCTTTATTAGAGACGGAGATTACGGCTGGCGAGGATAAACAGGAAAGAAACTCACTCAAAACACGCAAGAGTTTGTTTGACAAAAGCACAATGTTGTGTTTTATTGCCAGTGTAAACAAATATAAGTTAACAGATTGCAGTTTGAATAATGTCCTGTATGAACAAAATGACGAGGTATTAAAAACATACAAAACAACGTTGTTTCCACTGTTTTATCTCACATTCCAGCATTGCAATTTCAGATTATGTCCCTAAAGAACCCGCGTATAATGTAGTTCCGCATTACATTAATTAAATTGCACGCGAGTTATTCATTTTTATATTCATACACCGAACCATGACGCCCGCATTAGTACATGCATATTACAGAAAGCACAGGTAACTGTTTTAAGGGGAACATATATAGGAATTAAGTTGTGCAGGCTATGGCTTTTTAATAGACAGATTGGCATCATGCTATTTCGCTATGATGACTAAGTTACTTTTCCATTGATTGCACTTGAGCAAACATCACCGAACCAACCCTACGGCAATCTGATCGTACGCCTCCAGTGATTTCCAGACTCGGAATTGCTCACAATGTGTAAAAACTCCTCACCAATACCAGATAATGGTGCACATGAACATACTTTGTCTGAGGCAAAGCTGCATAATGATTGCTCAGTGCTTCCTTCGTTACTGCATACGGATCCACACCATTTATGAATGAAATTTTCGCATTGTACCTCTCTCCGTCTTGTTTTAATAGTCTCTTTATAATCTATTTCACTTTGTCTTTTCACGATTTGCATAACAATATAAACAGAAAGAAATATTTGTTTGTAAACCGACATTCTCTGATAAAACTCTGTAAAAACCTATGGTAAACAAAGCGGTTTTGCCCTCAAAGATGGCGTCTCTGGGGAGGTCACGTGACAATTTTTTTTCCTGTGGGAACTATGTTATATTGCACCCCATAAACACAATCATGCAAAGAAAAAGAGGAGTAAACCACCCCTTTAAGATAAATTTAATCTAAAAACTCTTATTTATTTTTCAATCTCATAATATTCAGCTAGCCAGAAAATGTTAACTGGCAAAAGCATAATTAAAACCTCCTTTTAAAAGCCCCTCTTTATTCAGCAGATATGGGCAGACTTATTTATTCATTCATTTAAAAGTCAAACATCTGCCTTTCTCTTAACAATTTTATTTGTTTTGGTTGTTTTGTATCCATTTGCGAACCCCGAAATGCGAGTCGTCTCCGTGCCTCGGCAACAGAGAGACCCGCGCGGGGAACGCGAACCGCCCTCCTCGGAGAACGCCCGGCGGGAGCGGAGCGTCCTCACGGACAGCTTCTCGCAATGCCCACATTCAGCTCCCTCGAGAACTGACTGCTGGCATGCTCCACTCCCAAACAAATAGCTGATGTGTGTCCCCACCCGTGATGTAACGAGGGCAGGGAACCACACAGCGTCTATAATCTAGCTTGCCATAAATAAAGATAGTAATATATATATTCTTTTCTTGGCTTTGACAAACAACAATAAATAGACAAGGACAGAGTACAGAAAGCGCTTGCTGAGATCTCAAGGGTGCTTTATAGTTTCCTGGTCAATGACGTCACCTGACGTCCTACTCTCTCATTGGACTGATTGTACAGACGCTTCACGACGCAATCACGCAGAGCGTTCCCGTCGCGTTTGCAATAGTGGTGGGAATTTCGGATCATTTTACTGACTCGGATCTTTGAGTCTCGTTCAGTAAAATGAACGAATCTTTTATTGAGTCATTTCGTTCATATCGGTCATTTCACCATTAAATAATTAAAATGTCATGTTGAATATCCCAAAACATCTAATACTTAATCAAGTACGAAAATCTTGATATCATTAGTAAAAATAACATAAATGACTATAGGGTAATGCAGCCAAGGCCAAATTATAAGCAACTGAAACAACTGTATTAATTAGTTGCTGTCTCAAGTTCAGGCTATTGCAGTCTGACTGTTATATTTCACCTCATCTCCTGATCCAAGACGTTCTTTCCTTTGCAACTTCATATTTATCAGTTTTGTTCTCCTCCTCTCATGTCTCGACTCGAGACGTTAGCTGTTGACTGGTCAGTGTCTAACTCTGATCTGTGCTGTTGCTGGCCCGTGCCGTCGCGATATAACAAGACCGGAAAGAGTAAAGATTAGTTCATCTCTCTCGAGTCTCTAGTTCGGGTTCGGACGGGTCTGAGTCTTTCGTTCTTTTTTAGCACGTTTTTAGCAATCTAGTCTTTTAAAAAAAAATTGGTCTAAACCGCTTAGATTACATCAAAGATCTTCATTTGTGTTGAGCCTGACCGATAAAGGATTTTGAAGACCGATACCGATACAAACATTTGTTGGTTTTAAAATCCGATATTCCGATATATCGGCCGATATATATATATTTTTTTTCAGAAACGCGCAACAAAACATTAACAGATTTCTCTAACATTAGTTATTTGTAGTTATTTATGAGTATTAACAAAATTTGCCATAAATAAGCCATAATTTAGCAATGGATAATGTCATACGGCAAATTGTAAAACATACATTTTCAATATAACAGGCCAAGGAGAGAGGATACATCTCATTGCTATAACGGTCACGCGCTATTAAAGAAATACTTCAGTCACATTGTCAAAAGTTAAAAGGACAGTCAGTCAACGACACTGTAAAAACGTAACGTAACTATTACAAGCTAATTCCGCTTCACTCTCGGCTTATTTAACAACAGCAAAACTGGACATGATAGTCACAAATTTAGTCATGCTTATTTGAGTTAAAGGGATACTCCACTTTTTTTGGAAATAGGCTCATTTTACAACTCCCCCAGAGTTAAATAGTTGAGTTTTACCGTTTTTGAATCCATTCAGTCGATTTTCTCATATTTACAAGAATTTCAGTAACCAGACAGTTTCTGACCTCATTGACTTCCATAGTAGCCTATATATTTTTTCCTACTATGGAAGTCAATGAGACCAGAAACTGTCTGGTTACTGATATTTTTCTAAATATCAGAAAATTGGCTGAAAGGATTCGAAAACGGTAAAACTCAACTGTTTAACTCTGGGGGAGTGGTAAAATGAGCCTATTTCCAAAAAAAAAAAGTGGAGTATCCCTTTAAGAGAACTGATGGGGATGTTCTTTTAATTGTTGTGATCAACACAACGGAAGTTGCCAACAGGGACAGTGTATAGTGCCCTCTGGTGGACAAACTATACAATGCCAACACTCACAACATGGTTGAAGCGTGTTTCGTCCATTTTTATTTTATTTTTGAAATATTCATTTATCGGCCATTATAACTGCCGATACCAATAGTTTGGAAAACGCCAAATATCGGCCAAAAATATCGGCCTGCCGATATATCGGTCTGGCTCTAGTGTTGAAGATGAATGAAAGTCTTACGGTATTGGCATGACATGAGGGTGAGTAAATAATGACAGAATTTTCAATTTGTGGTGAACTATCCCTTTAAAGCTGCCTGCATTTCAGTTTCCTTTAGCTTTATCTGCTCATGGCCAAGAGGAAATAAAGGAAACAGGAAACAAAGGGAAGGTGGTCTTTGTTTCCCAAAGGTGCAACAATACAACACCCACCAGACAATAAAGACTGAAACTATTGCACAAACAAACCACATACCACTACAAAACAAGAACCTAGAAGAGGAGTGACATCAAAGAGGAACATGAGATTTTCATTCTGCAGGAGGACGAGCAGGAATACAGCCAGGAAAGAAAGCAACTGTGCATTCACTGGCCAGTTCTGACTGAATCAATAGCAGGAGCTTAACACCTCACTGTAAGCACTTACTCTCATCAATGCTGAAGGGATCGGCACACACACACAGAGATCAACACACCCACAACTCTCTCTGGTAGTGTGTTGAAACTGGCGGTTATGGTAAGGGGTGGGATATTTCCCCAAACAAAGCTCAATCACAACACACTAAACCAACTGACCAATCAGAGCACAGTGTGCTTCTCAGAAGGAGGGGCTTCACAAAGACAGGAACTATACAGAGCAGTACTGACAGACTGGGATGAGAGGGGTTGCAACAATGGCGCGAAAACATTTAAGCATGAAAACCTGTTCTAGTAGAGCCAAGAAACAAAATCAAGACTAGAAATAATATGTATCTTTAAATAAACCACAAATAATGTAATAGTGGGAACCTGTTGAGGCCGATTTGTTCGGTCTGTTCCACATTATTAATGTATCTATTCAACAAACGGGTGGACTGGAGACGTCTGGAAAACAGACCTGCAAAGCCCCAGAGGTCTGGAAGCAGTCTAGGGTTGAGTGTCTTTCCACGGATACATAAGTGACAGACGGGGAAGAGATGTATCAAACGGACGCATGGGGAATTACACAACAATCTCTCAGGCGGTGGGCCGCTCTGGCAAAGCTGTTCCCGCCCTGCAGTTTCGGGCCCCTGGGGAGTCCCACAAGAGCACTCGCTCACCTCCTTATTACTTCAAATACATACCAGAGCAGCTTGATTTTATAAGCACACTTTACTTGCATGCATTTGGCGAGCTTCAGTTGTTACAAGACAAGACCTCTCCAGCTCAGGACAGTAATGCTCTGCTTTGGCTCAAATTTCAGGGAGAATGTCAATTTATCCTTTATTTCTGTTGAGTCATGCAGTCCGGCTCTGCTACTGCTGGCACTAAAGGGAGAGTTCATGCAAAATTAAAATTCTGTCGAAAAAGACAAAGTACCAGCATAAATATCGTCCACTGTAATATTTCATCCCAATGGGAAAAGAAAAACAATACAAGTAATGCATATAATGTTAACACTTTAAAATAAGTGTTCTGTTTTATTCACATTAGTTATGCATTATTAACTAAGAGCAATTTATTTTTTACAGCACTAATAAAAATATACATTTACTTTGTTAATGGTGTTGCTAAATAAAAATGTTAGTTCACGATGCGTTGATTAATGTTAATGGATTATACAACTTTTGATTTTATAAATGTATTAGTAAATGTGAAGATTATTATTAATATAATAATTGATATCATGGGTACTGTTCATTGTTAGTTCTAAAGTAATCTAATGTTAACCAATGAAACCTTGTTGTAAATGATCTACGCATTTAAATATAAAATAAACATGTATTAACATAAAATTATAAAAATTAAAACATAAATGTTTTTTTTTTTTTTAAATATGATACAGTATAATTATTATATATAAAACCAAGCCCCATTTGTAGGATCATTTTGACATTCAATACATTTTTCTCTCATGTTTTCTTTTCTTTTAAAATAAGGATGAAATGTTACCTGGATATGTTCTGGAAGTTTCGTAAGATTTGGCCTGAAAAGATGTCAAAATTCTGAAATCTTCTGTAGCCATACAACAATCCAGGGACGTGCACAGATTTCCTCCAGGGCAGGAGCTAAAATGTAAAAAAGAAAAAAAGAATATAGTGTATATATATATAGCTTTGCATCACAGAAATAAATTATATTTTTTAACTATATTAAAATAGAAAACCATTATAAAAATTTTAATATTTTTTGATGTGAATGAGGTACTTCTTAAAAAAAAAATGTATATAATGTGTGTGAACATTTTTGACCAGTAGTACTTTAGCTACTATTATTGCTGCAAAATTATCAAAAATGTTAACATAATAAAGTCATTTCACTTGTTGTTAGCCTACACTTCACATTACAGACCTGTAGCCCTGCCTGGGCTTCAATTAACACAACTGTAGAGATATGACGGGTGTTCGGGGATCGACTTATCGACTTATCTTTTATGATGGCTCCTGTTGTGAACAGTCTTTATAAGGTATCTTCTTATAAAACGGTCTGTACACTTAAAAAGTTCTCAGTAATACGTTTTGCATGTATGCCTAACGACACCTCAGACTGACAGAAATGAAAATAAATAAATAAACAAACGTGAATTTTGGCTACTTTAGTTTTGTACACATTTTAATGTTATAATCAAATGCATTTTGTTTTGTTGACCACAATATTCTCATTGATATTTGTTTAAAAAGGGCACTTTTGATTCATTTTGAAATATGTCTGGGACTCAAAGTGCACGTGCCTGCAATAAATGAATCATACTTAATTTTCAATTAATCAGAAGTCTTCGTCTCATCTTAAACTGATTTAGGCTTATACTGAAGGACTATAATTTCTTTGAGCCCAAACTTTTCAATGAGATTCTAAGTGCACCTTTACATTTTGATCTGTTCCTCACACAAAGCTTCATAAGACATGGAGGAACATCACTTAAAGAGTCCCGGTAAACCTGGAGGACTGGACATCGTGAAGAAAAATACAAAAATGAAAATGGGTAACTGTGG
This sequence comes from Cyprinella venusta, assembly GCA_038021265.1. NCBI lineage: Eukaryota > Metazoa > Chordata > Actinopteri > Cypriniformes > Leuciscidae > Cyprinella > Cyprinella venusta. Next base: position 39,920,400 of record CM075866.1, on the reverse strand, counting down.
GAATCATTTTAAATCTATGTCATGAGTCTTATTCTTTTTTCATCAGAAGTGCCACAGAGTGCATAAGTAATTTGAAGAGCCCGAACACTGATGGAAAAACTCAGAAGGAAAGATCTTTCACAGTCCTCTGAGGAGCCCTTTGAAGCTCTTCAAGAAAAGATAAAAAAACCCTGCGTCTTGAGATTTGCCAGTATATTAATGAGTTCAGTTGACCGTTTTGGGCAAAGTTTTCATTGTCAGAAAGAGCTGCGAGAGAACAGAAGATGAAATGAGTGATTCCTCTGTATTTATCTTCTCCTGGACCTCTGAGACTGCGTTCTACAAGAGGAAGGTGCACATTTAATAGTCTAAAGAGCTCTTCAGCGTTGTACTCTAGACAAACACAGTCTGGAGTGACGATACATGTCAACATCAAACAACATCCATGGCACATTTTACTTGCATAATGTGACATTTCTGCATTAAAAAAGGATATTCGATGAGAAATAACGGAGGGCTGGATGTAACTTTTTCCACATTTCCCAATGGTCATGCTTTTTATTCAAATGTATTGCACTATAAAAATGCTGAGTTGTTTTAACCCAACTTTGGGTTAAAAACAATTAAAAAATGTAACCCAATGGCTGGGTTTGTCCATATTTGACCCAAAGTTGGGTTAAAACAACCCAGCGATTTATTTTAGAGTCTATTGCTGTAACAATTAGAGTTGAAATTGTTGAAACCGTTGAAATTGTTGAAAACGTTCAAACTGAGCATGAATTAAAACTAAAATAAAAAATGCTGGGCTTTTTTAACCCAATTTCGGGTCAAATATGGACAAACCCAACCATTGGGTTAATTTTTTAAATTACATTTTTTAACCCAATGTTTGAATTCGTACATATTTGACCCAAAATTGGGTTAAAACAACCCAGCATTTTTTAGAGTGTAGTAAATATTAGTAGTAACTCTTTATGATTTGATTTTTTAACATTAGTTAATGCATTAGTGAACATGACCAATGAGCATTTTTTACAGCATTTCTTTACAGCATAAAATCTTTGTAAAAGTTAATGAAAAATATGAATTGTTTGTTCACGGTGCATTTACAAATGTTTACGAAATGTTTTAGTAAACTCTATAAAATGCTGGGTTGTTTCAACCCAAATTTGAGTCAAATATGGACAAACCCAAATTTTGGGTTAAAAATGTAATTAAAAAAATATACAGTTAAAAAGTGAATGTTGAAGTTGGGTTAAAATTTTAAGTTACATTTTTAACCCAACATTTGGGTTTGTCCATATTTGACCCAAATTTGGGTTAAAACAACCCAGGATTGTTTAGAGTGTAAATGTCCAAATGAATATTAGTTTGAAGTATTGTTAATTTGTTAACAAACAAAAACTATACTATACTGTATAATAGAGCATGTTTTTTTTTGGCATTAACTACCTGTGGCAAATATTTAGTTTCATTATATGTTTAATGTCACTCTGTAACCAAGAATAAATACATTGTAAATCAACACATCTTTATACATTTTGTTAAGGTGCGTCATACGCCATTTCAGATGAAAAGAAACAACAACAGTACATTTAAAAATGCTGAAAAAGGAGGTCATTTAGGTACATGGTACCAAGATATATTGAAAAAGCAGTACGTGACATCAGAAATATTGCATCATTTCTATTAAAAACGCTGATTTTCAGCCCAGAACTATGCTTCGAAACGATCATACATCATTAAAGAATTAAATAAATTCATTTCTCTCTGAAAGTGTTACTCTGAACCCTGTAGAAAAGACATTATTCAAGGCAGTAAAGTGTTCGTAAAATTTTTAGTAGCCTGTTACGTTCACGATAGAAACACTTTGGGATTAAAAAAGGTGTATGTGTGTTTACTTTCCCCCTCTTTTCACCAGCATCAGTCCTCAACGCATCAATGCCAGTTCTGTCCATACCGATCCGTTTCCATTAGAGGACATCTCTTTGCTGGAATTTCAACCTCCATGTTTTAAAAGCTGGCACATTTTCTTTCCAGAAAACAGCATGAAAAGCCTGGAACTGGGGTTCGGACCCAGTTGGCTGATATTATCCTGACAACAGCCCAAACACGCATATCGAGACCAGAGCCAGCGGGGCGGTGTGTGTTACTCTGCTGCCAGACTTCATCTGATCAAAGTCTTTGGTTTGAGGGTGATGGTATCGGTGATTGTTGGTGTTTTCCGGCGTCACTGCAAGAGAAAAGAAAAAGAAATGAAAGTATTTCCACAGCGATCAGATCGCTTTATTCGAAGCGTGTGTTTTCAATGCGATGAGGAATGAGGATAACTAGATCAAGTTCCTGGGAAGTTCCTACTTATGAGTCGTAACTACTGTTGTCTTCAAGTCGTGATGAAACGACCGAGAAGAACGCACATTTAGCTATTAATGAACAACTGTTAAAGGACGAGTTTGTTATTTTACACTTGTTTTAAGTGCCCTGTTTTAAGATTGTTTCTGATTAAATAAAATGGTTAAGATTAAAATTTGGACATTTTCTGTTTCTGTGGATGCCCGATCTTGAAACAGGGCTTTAAAGGGATACTCCACTTTTTTTGTAAATAGGCTCATTTTACCACTCCCCCAGAGTTAAATAATTGAGTTTTACCGTTTTCGAATCCACTCAGCCAATTTTCTTATATTTGAATGTCAGTGACCAGATAGTTTCTGGTCTCATTGACTTCCATGGTATATTTTTTTCCTACTATGGAAGTCAATGAGACCAGAAACTATCTGGTTACAGACATTCTTCTAAATATCAGAAAATTGGCTGAATTGTTGAGAAAACGGTAAAACTCAACTGTTTAACTCTGAGTTGCAAAATGAGCCTATTTTCAAAAAAAAGTGGAGTATCCCTTTAAGTATAATGTTGTGTTCACACCGAACGCGAATTTAATTACTTCCGCGAGTAGATTACATACAAAGTCAATGCAAAGACGCGAATAGACGCATCATTCGTGCCGGGCGTTGCGAGTGACGCGAATTGGGCGACGCGTTTGCTACGATGTCGTCCGCGCAAGTTGAAAAATTTGCACTGGAGCGAATGTTCAAGCGTCTAACTAGACGCGAATTTGACGCTCTATTCGCGTTCGGAGTGAACACACCATAAAATACTGAGCTTGTCCTTTAAAGGGGTGGTAAAATACCATTTTCACAAGATGTCAAATAAGTCTCTGATGTCCCCAGTCAACACATTCTCATCCCAATTCGTCATATAACTGACGTTTTGGGACGTCTTTTGACCATACGTCAATATCCGCCTTTTTAGGGCCCCCTTAAACGTCGGTAGATGACGATCCCGGGTCGTCATACAACTGACGCTTTACCTTTAACGTCAGTTAGGTGACGAGTTGGGTTTAGGGTTAGGTTTAGGTCTGGGGTAGAGTTAGGATCCCATAACCTCATCTACCGACGTTTAAGGGGACCCTAAAAAGTCGTATATTGACGAATGGTCAAAAGACGTCCCAAAACGTCAGTTATATGACGAATTGGGATGAGACTGCGCTGCCCCAGTGTGTGTGTGTGTGTGTGAGTTTGAAGTTTTAGCAGAAAACACCCCCCAGATATTTTTATATAGCATGTTAACGTTGTCACTTTTTGAGGGTTTGCAAAAACGAACCGTTTTTGTGTCCGTCCCTTTAAATGCAAATGAGCTGTTGCAGAGGGCGGGGCTTAAAGAGCTTGCGTGAGTTAGCAGAAACTGTTCTCCCTTTAACGTTAAAATGGAGACAGACAAAGATGGAGCAACCCGATCTCACGACCAAGTCGTACGAATTCGACGAATGATTAAAAAGTGGCTAATTCGTAACAATTCATACGACCTCACTCGTACGAATTAGTACGATTTTGCTAAATCGTACATATTTTACGTATTGGCCAATTCGTATGAATTCGTACGAATGACCCACCCCTTACCCCGCCCCTAAACCTACCCATCACGTGTGTTTAGACAAATCGTACAAATTCGTGCGAGTGAGGTCGTACGAATTAAACACCTTTTAATCATTCGTCGAATTCGTTCGAATTGGGCGTGAGATAGTGTTGGATGGAGAGACTCAAGAAGAAGTGACTACGTGTAGAATAGAATAGGACATCTCTGAATGGTTAGTTGATGAATTTATGTTGCTGATGTGGAGTTAACTATCTTCAATTAGCATATTCTGCCATGTAATCTATAAATCGCTTGTATAGGAACTGTTGTGGGATGAAAACAGAGTGACTTTCTATTGCATCTGAAAAGATGGATGCTAAAGTTTGAGCTGACTCACAAATGTACTCTTACACAACCACTCTTCCTCTCCTCAACATGGACTGCGTGTTCCCGTGTTGTAGTCCTTTTCTTTAAAAGCAAATATCTCCCTTTGCTTTGAACGTTGAGCGTTGTAACTTTGATAATGTTGTCTATGCATCAAACAGCAACATTACACACTAACTAAAGCTAGAAAAGTGAAATCATACTTCACCACCCCTTTAACGAGGATCTATTATGCTTTTTCACATCTTTGTTTAGTGTGTAATGTTGCAGTTTGAGTATGGAAAAGTTGTGCAAAGTCACAACGTGTCGCTATATCTGTTTCTGAACTCCCTGACTCCGGATGCTGTCATGTATACAACAAAGAGCACAATGCATAGATTCCCATCGTTCCTGCCAGAGGAGCTTCAAAGCCAAAAACTACATCTATTCCCCAGTAGAGTCCTGCTCTCAACAAAAAAAAGCTCAGAGATATTTCCAACCATTTTGTTTGTGCATGTATTTTTTTAAACACTGAATAATCATTCTTTACAAGAATTGCTCACATTTCTTGAACCGCTTGGGAATATTTATTTTAACTCTGATATGTTTGAATATGCTTAGCAAACCATAATCCGTTAATTACGCAATAGAAGATTTAGTTATAGCAAACAGAAGATTTCGTGAGCGGCCGATTTACACAAGGAACACGCGCGTTCGCCAAGGTCAGCAAAAGCCATTGACATGATTCCCTCAAGTAGCCACAAATCATGTTTGAGCTTTGGTCAAATAAATCTGTGTGGACTGAAATTAAGCAGGTATCGATTGACTGCTGTGATGTCCCCAGACGGCCATCTTAAGGGCTGATCGGAGACACGCGTGGGATATCTGGCAGACCGCCGGGCCGATTGAAGACATCGATCCTCAAGCGGCTTCAGAAGCTCAGCATCCGATGAGACACTCGTGAGAGAAAACATGCCAGTGGTGGTCCAGGTCCATAGCCTGCTTTCATAGGTTTGAGAACACACAGATCAAACACAGCTAAACTGAAGGGGTCGGACGTCTTATCTAAACCACCGCTGATTCGGATAGATCTTCAAAACATAATGAGAAAGACAGATATAGGACAGGGGACCAGGGGATCTGATAAACAATTACCTTACAGGCTTACGATGCGTTTCTGTCACTGTGCACAAAGTTGAATTCTACATCCCGTCAACAGTTAAAGTGACAGTTAGTGACAGTTAAAATGAATGAAATTATTGCTGCAAATCAGTCAATGTGAATGTCTTTTTCAAATAAATAAATAAATGAATAAAAACTATATATATATATATATATTAGTGCTGTCAAACGATTAAAATATTCAATCGCGATTAATTGCATAGTTAACTCGCGATTAATCACAAATCAGTCGATGCGAACATCTTTTATAAAAATAAATAAATAAATGAATAAAAACTATATATATATATATATATTAGTACTGTCAAACAATTAAAATATTCAATTGCGATTAATCGCATAGTTAACTCGCGATTAATCACAAATCAGTCGATGCGAACATCTTTTTTTAAAAATAAATAAATGAATAAAAACTATATATATATATATATATATATATATATATATATATTACTACTGTCAAACGATTAAAATATTCAATCGGGATTAATCGCATAGTTAACTCGCGATTAATCACAAATCAGTCAACGCGAACATCTTTTTTAAAAAAATAAATAAATGAATATATATATATATATATATATTAGTGCTGTCAAACGATTAAAATATTCAATCACGATTAATTGCATAGTTAACTCACGATTAATCGCACATTTTTATCTATTCTATGTCTTTTGATTTCTTTTTGTCCCATTATTTTTTCTCATTTTAATGCTCTTATCAACATAGTAAAGTGGATCGGCTTGTTTTGTGCAAATGTTTTTTGTTTTTTTATTGAAAACAACATTAGCATATACGGTGTTCAATTTCACACTAACATTCTCACATCAATAAAAGGCTGAAAGTAATACTGACGAGGTCCTGATATTGACAGGGGAGAATTAGCATCAGCAAATGCTACATGCTACGATGATGCTCAATTCACAACGACAAAGATCACACAGATCACTTTGGTCTTGTCAATGGAACCATTTGGCAACTTTTAAAACTAAACTTTCCATTAAGAATCTTACTGGCATCCATTTCGGCGTCTCGCACTCGTCATCCACTTGAAAAGTAACGTGAACCGACTATTTGGCCAGCTCGCAACCCCAAACTAGTGTGTACCTGTTGTTTTGTTTCCGGTGTAGCTAGAATTACACCGTTAAAATGGGTTTGCGTTAATGCCATTAATAACGCATTAAACAGCCCTATTATATATATATATATATAACGGCACTTGAACCAAAAAGTTCAAGTGGCGTTGTTAACTCACTATGGATTCAACATAGAAATATCAAAAAAAAAAAAAGAGTTGTATGTCAAATGAACATTATTTGTAGGCTACAACCTCCAAATTCAACTGTTATCCAGCACAGGCGCATGCGTTCATTCGACAGTGACTCGACGTTAAAGCAGGCACCAATGTGTGATACTCCGGTTAAAACAACTTCATTTAAATGTTACCGTTTTTAGGTTCCTACTTTTTCAGTGCAAAATGTCGCAAATTAATAAATAATCTGTCTATCTTTTGTTGATGTCAAGAAACGTGTGTCCCATCAAACTCTCTACGGTATTTGAGCAAATGAATCTGTCACTCAGTTAAATCAGACGGGTGTCAACACAGACAGGTTGCATGACATGCTTTCATCCTCAAAACTGAAACAAATGCAATCATGGTACTGTGTCGTGCACCAAAAATATGCAAAACCAGAGCCACTTTTACAACATGTTTGGCTTGTAGTCCCACAATTAAGATAAGCTGTTAAAAATCGAGGCCGCATGCGTGACTGTTGCACAGCTGTGCTGGTCATTACGGCTCGAGCTGGGAGCACTGGTCTGATTATACTGTCCCACCGGAGCCGTGTCAGACCCCATTAGGAGAAGGAAGACAAGAGTGATGACCCGTCTCCTCCGATGCATCCCTCCTTTCCTCCGTCTCGGCAGGAATACCAATGACTGGCAGCCTGTAATCTGAGCGGATGCTGATTACTTTCTGGACACGCACAGAATGCATATCAGGCGCGGGGTAAAGACAAACGCGCTCAGATGTGGCCAGGAAAGCGAATAACGACAAATGGATCTCAGTCCCTGGTTAAAGGGCTCAATCAATATCTTTCCAATTAGAATTTAGCTCAGCGTGAAAGAATGGGCCATGTGATCGCTTTTAATCGAGCCTTAATCAATTAAAGTCACATTTACATTCGTCATTCGAATTACATTCGCCGTTTCCTCGTTGGATGATGTAAATGGCTTTGGATGATATTCCAAAAATCCTTAATATGGATCATATTTAAGGAGTAGTTCACTTTTGAAAAAACTTTTGCTGATAATTTACTCGCCCCCATGTCATCCAAGATGTCCATGTCTTTCTTTCTACAGTTGAAAAGAAATTAAGGTTTTTGATGAGAACATTCCAGGATTTTTCTCCATATAATGGACTTCAATGGGAACCAAACGGTTCAAGGTCCAAAGGACAGTTTCAGTGGAAACTGTTCAAAGGGCTTTAAACGATTCCAGATGATGAATAAGGGTCTTATCAAGCGAAATGATCGCTCATTTAATAAATAAATAACAACGTTTAAGTTTTATAAAATCAAATGCTCACCTTGCTCTGTTCTGTGATTCGCGTTCGTGACTCTCCTGTTCGAACAAAATGAACAAATCTTTTTTCGAGTCATTTGGTTCATTCAACGAACGAAATGAACAAATTGACTCGGAAAAAGATTTGTTCATTTTGATGAAACTGTCTTTTGGACCTTGAACCGTTTGGTTCCCATTGAAGTCCATTATATGGAGAAAATCCTGGAATGTTTTCATCAAAAACCTTAATTTCTTTTCGACTGAAGAAAGAAAGACATGGACATCTTGGATGACACGGGGGTGAGTAAATTATCAGCAAAAGTTTTTTTTTTTAAACTACTCCTTTAAGACAAATTACATTTAACAATTTTAAACTTTGATTAGCAATGTTTCCATCCACCCATTTTTACGTGCATTTTGAGATATTGTATAAAAAAATGACAATATGTGCATAAATTGAAAAAATATGCAGAAAAAACTTGTGGGCTCAATTGAGGCAGATACATTTGTGTATATAAATATACTATTTTCTCTTGTCACTTTCTTTTATCAGTTTAAACATGTCTATAAAAAGTTGAGAAATAAACATAAATAAAGGGAACTCTCTGCTTGTGTACTGATACAGTCATCTCGGTTTATCTTTAGTGAAAAGTCCAGTTGATTCTCTACAGTCTGTTTCGGCCTAAACAAACGTTACACAGCGAGCTTTAGCACCAGAGGAGTTTCAGATAATGCTGCAAAGACAAAGTTGGAGGCTGATATAAAATCAATGTTAATTCTTTCAGACCTCTGAGAACAATGATCAATAACAACAGCCAGGAAGGAAAAAAGCAGAATAAAGAGGCTGTCGTGGGTGGGGATGGAGAAGTGAGTTGTGTCTTGTCTTACACAATGTGCCCATTCACACTGAAACAAACACAAATAGAAAACCAGCAATTCGTTCATTTTAACAATGCAAAATTTGCATTAATACAAGAGAGACTGAATTCAACACACTGAAGTTTGTCATCTCATGTCTTTCTTCAGATATTCCACGGGAGCAATGTAAACATTTCCAGCACTGAAAATATAATCTCCAAAAAACAATCTTCACTAACGACGAATTCATTTATATGAGCCAGAAATGCAACCACTTGGCATGGAACACAGCGCAAACCAGGAAGACGCATTATATATGCAAGAGTAATTAAGCCAAACTAACAAAACACAAATCACATAACACTTTTATAAATCATGTTCTATAGGAGAGGAAGAAATGATTTATGATCCATTTTAAAGGGTGTGATGGTCTCCAGATTTAGACCATTTCTGTTTAAAATGCAATTTAAAGTTATTTTAGCCATGGAGTTATTCTAAAAGCATGTGCAATATATATATATATATTTCATGGAATTATATATATAAAAATATTTAAAAAAAATATATATTAATAAATATTAAAAATATAATTTTAAATATATAAAAATATTTAAAAATATTAAATTAATAAAAATAATGTAATATATGTATTGTTATATATATATATATATATATATATATCAGAATAATAACCCTCTTTTGTTGTATTTATCCATTTGTATGTCAACAAAAGCTAAAAGCATGTCCTAAATGAATAAATGCAGATAGTTATATAACTATAGAAGTTATATTTATTGCTTTTTGTTCAATGTCAACATTTGTATAGGAAATATGAATGAAAAAAAAAACTCTATAAAACAAATCATATTGAAATGCATTTTGCAGGCATCATTCCTCATGTCACAGCTGTGATTTTGCTTTGGGAATTAGCATTGCTGACGAGCTGTTCTCTTAAGGTCAGTAGACTCATACACACACCAAACGCTGCTGGAAAACACTCCACAGACTGCGACTCACAGCACTTCCATTCAAACACCCGCACAAAAGCTCAAGGTTGACGAGTTTAGTCTGCATTCCACTTCACTCTTTTAAGATGTATACTCATCACTCACTATACATAAATATATATTCAGTGTTGTGCACACTTGTGTAATTGAAATGTGTCTCTGATATGTCACTTTAGTTTTTAGTAGCATTGCATGGCTTGTAATTTTTACATCAAACGTGCACAAGTTCTGATATGAATTATCTTTGGCCGTTTATACCTGGTTTTAAGATGCATTTTGGCCGACCGGATCACAAGTGGACGACGCTAAATAGAGGTATAAAAGGGGTCTAAAACATTTTCAGCTTGTCCACTTTAGACCAGCACTAGCCAAACGGATTTATTTGAAAAACTGTAAAAAAAAAAACAATAAAAAAAACAGTAAACTACTGGCAGCTGTAGTTGCCAGCATCATATCGTAAAAAACATTATGTGTTACTGCTTTTAAAATTAACAGCTAAATACCATTTTATCAGCTACAGTATATGCTGTTAAATTAGTTATATACTGTAGCTGACAAACAGTATTTAGCTGTTCATTTTAAAAACAGTAACACACCATATTTGACGGTATGATGCATGGTAACCACAGCTGCCAGTAGTTTACTTTTTTTTACAGTTTTTCAAATTAACAGCTAAATACCGTTTTGTCAACTACATTATATAACATAAAATATGGTGTGTTACTGTTTTTAAAATGAACAACTTAATACCGTTTTTTTTCAGCTACAGTATATAACTGATTTAACAGCATATGTAGCTGATAAAACGGTATTTAGCTGTTAATTTTAAAAACAGTAATACATCATATTTTTACAGTATGATGCTCATCTATAAATCGTTTTCAGGGGGCGGGGTTTATGTAAATTCTAGGGTTGGTGATGTCTCTGTCGTAACCCAGTCGTTTATTGTAATCCTTAAAAAGCAATGTATTTAAAAGCAAATATCTCCCTTTGCTTTCAACTTTGAGCATCATACCTACACACTCACTAAAGTTAGAATAGTGAAATAATCATCAACCACACCTTTACGATATATCAGTGCAAGATGCTTTCAGTTAAAACAGCTCAAACGTGCATTTTAGTCTGAGATAGGATTAAGCCTTGTCTGTGAAATGGTTTAGTCCGTCCTGGGGATACTGCAGAGATGAGACGTCTACACACATAAATAGCTCAGTTTTACGTCTATTTATTAGAAAGTATGTAGTGCAACAAGCTTAAATATGTACCATGAACTGTATCGACTGCTAGAATACAAAATGTCTGCCTACGTTCAGCAGACTGAGGCTTGTTAATAGAGACAGAAAACATGAAGAGAAAGAATAAGAGGGGAGTGGTGGCGTCTGGAGAGCACTCATGTTTTTGGTTGTAGGAGGGAGCGGAGAGGAAGGCTTATGTGTGTGAAGCTGGCAGAAAGCTCTCGCTCGCCCACTCGACAGCCTCAGGAGTCCACTGGATTCATCCACGGCCCCGCAGGGTGTCGCCCGTGTCCAGTATCCCTCACAGGGCATGCTTGTGCTTCATTCTGCTCCGGCGGCTTTGTGTTCCCGCGGCGTTTGGCCGTGAACCGAAGTTAAAGCAGACAATCTATGAGTCTTTTAGTTGATGGCTAATGCGTTCCACTTGTGCTCAACAATGCTTGAACATAAAATCAACATGTCACCACCTTCATGGTCTTACTTTCGCATATAAAACCTGTTAAAAACAACAGATTATATTCTGCTGTTCACACTCGCAACAGCTTTCCGTCTTTATACCGCATTGGCAATCTTCACACATCAGCACCGACATGTTGTAACAACAAATGTGACGATCTGGCTGAACTGTTCCAGTATTCTGTCGACTCATTTCTTAATTCACTCGGATGTAGAAAAGCTTTTTTGTACAAATTGCCAGCGCATTCTCATCCTAGGGCGTCATATAGTGAAGCTTTTGCCAGTGCGTGTACATCCAATGCACATGGCACCCTTTAGCGTCAATATAACATGCTTCGGTTATGGGTAGGTTTAGGTCTGGGGTAGGGTTAGGGTTAGACCACTAGGAGGCGCCTTCTGGCCCATATATATCTGCGTCTCATATTGACGCTAAAGGGTGCCATGTGTGTTGGATGTCTACGCATTGGCAAAAGCGTCAGTATATGAAGCCTTGGGATGATAACGGGCTGGTGTTAACTGCATTTCAATTGACGCTCTCAGAAGCAAGATAATTCAACGCATTCTCATCTCAAGGCGTCAAATAGTGATGCTTTTGACAATGCGTATACATCCAATGCACATGGTACCCTTTAGTGTCAACATAACACGCTTCCGTTATGGTTAGGTTTAAGTTTGGGGTAGGTTTAGGGTTAGACCACTAGGAGGCGCCTTCTGACCCATTTATATCTGCGTCTTATATTGATGCTAAAGGGTGCCATGTGCGTTGGCTTTGGCAAAAGCGTCAGTATATGACGCCTTGGGATGAGAACGGGCTGATATAGCTGAAATAAAATATAACTATTACATGGGAAACTACTAAAAATAAAGCACCCTAGCAATATATAAAAATGACAAAAGCCTAACAAAATGACTACAATTAAATACAAAATGATAATATAAAAATCTCATTCAAAATATTAATTAGTATATAATAATGCTAAAATAACACTGATGTGTGAACATTCGCAATATAATAATAACCTGCTCCGACTCCAAAAGTGACATCACTAACCCCTCCCCTTCGTATAAAATAACATCACGGAACATCATTATTCCCTCAAACTGGAAATGTTTCATATTGAAAAATAATTTCCTTTGATTTTATAGTTATTCCATGTAAAGTCCACTAGGCAACATTTTCTCATTAACCGGTTTAATCATGTGTACGAAATCCCTATTTCCTATACATCCGAATATATTTCTGTTAATATATGTTTCCACACCAGAAGACATTTCAATAAATATATTATGAAGACTGGATGGATAAATGATGCAACCCGCATGCAACACTAGATGTTCACAGTATGGAAGCGTTATGATGGTGTGGTCATTTCTACTGTGCTCTTGCTATGATGTTACCAAGTACCAAAGCAAAGGTGAATCATACAGCTGATATTCAAAATGCGATCGCACAATCTGTCACGAGAGCAACATCAGGGCTGCTGTGTCATTGGCAATTTGACTTTCTGCTGTTCTGGAAGTAAAGCAGGCTAGAGCTCTTCCAAAAAAAAAACAAAACAATTCCACATTGAATAAAAACCTGGCTGCAACACTATTATTCTGGCAAGGCAGAAGCGAGAGACGTGACACACATACTGCTCTGTCTGGCCATTACATCACTGTCAATCACACAGCCCATGTAGGCAAGTTAGTCCTGACCTTGCTGATGAATATGAAGAAAATCATTGAACTTCCAGGGTTTGATAGATGATTGAAGGCACACAGCATTCATCCGTTCCCCGACTCGTGCCAATGCGGTTCGACAGCGGTCGGCCCGCCTGAGGGAAGTGCTGATGTCTTTAGAGAAAGACCGTATTCAGATTCCACAGCCCATCTGTAGAACGGGTCATTTTGCTCAGAACAACATTAGTTGCGACCTGCTGCTTGGAAATTACAGACATCTGCTCATGCCAATAGCAGGACAACAGAACAGGGATGCAGTTTAGGAGTTGAAGTAAATGAACAATTTAGGCTAACGACGGCAAATTCGGCACACAACACGGTAACTAAACTAAATTACTCCTCTGCAAACCGGGCGACATGATGCATCAAGCAGGTTTAGTGGAGAAACTCTAACATTGTTCGTACTAAGATTTTTTTTTGTTAAATTTACTTAATGTCCAATAATTTGTTGAACTTACTTCAAATTTCTTAGTAATCTATACCGTTTGCATGCTATGCCTTCGTTACTCAGAAAAACCTTGTAAACATTACTTGAATTAACTTGATGCAATAAAGCTATGCTTACTAAATGAAATTAAGGCAACGAGTTTGCATAATAAAATTAAGTAAACTGAACTAATTGGTTTTACTTCATTTTTCACGCATTTAGTATTATTTATATATCACTAAGGTTGCAAAAATTCACGGAATTGACATGGAAATGTCCAATATGAATATATGGGAATACAAGGGAATTAAATGGCGTAAAGTAAAAATTTGCACAATTGCAGGTTAGCCTATAACAGGTAACTTAAAGTTGAACAAACACAACATCTTGGCTAAAAATAAACACATTTAATGCATATTCAGTTGAGGGCGAAGTTTATTTAATTCATATTCATTTTTATTCTTTTGTTGTTGTTCAATGAGAGTAGCTTTTTTTATATATGTTTTATTTATTAGATATAAACTAATAAAATACATATTTTATAAATAAACTAATAATATATATATATATATAATTACACGGCACTCTAAAAAATGCTGGGTTATTTCAACCCAAATTTTTATTTTAATGTTAGTTTAATATTATATTTTACATTATATTTTTATTATATTTTTTAATTTAATAATAGTTTAATATTAGTTTAATTTTAGTAGTAATTTTATATTAGATTTGTTTTTTTTAAATAATATTTACATTTAATTTGTTTTTATTTCAGTTTAAGCTTTAGTTTATATTTATTTCCAGTTAGTCGTTTCAGTGCTTAAACATATTTCATCTATTAATGCTATTTTATGTTATTTCAACTTTTTTTCAATTCAAACTAAAAATAGCATTTTAAATATATTTACATTTCTAAATAAATAACACATTTAAAAACAAATACAAATTCATAAATACTTTAAAACAAAAAATATCAATTCAGAAGGAAAAGGGAATATGAAAAACATTGCATTTTTATATTATTTTCCAAATTTGCATAGACTTTTTATGTACAGGATGCTTAGGCTTAAAACATTAAATTAGCTTCTATTTTATGAAAAACTTTATCACTGTTAACATTACAAAATGAAATCTTGCGATCAATTGAAGTTGTTCTATGTGTAGATCAAACATATTTTTATTCTGCTAAAAATGTAAAATATTCAAGAGGGAAATAAAAAAGGAATGAGAATCAACACGCTACATTATGTTAAATTAGTCACACACTTAACAAACACCGTACATGAGGCTTTTTTCAACTATTGTGAGATGTTGGACACATCGACATCTTGCTATTATGACCAGCTCTGACTAAAAAGGTTTCCCCCAATGGAAACTACAACATTCAAGCGAGCTTATCTCGTAAACACGATCATCCTGACATGACTCGAAAGCAGCGCAAGTTGAGGGTCTCTGGAGGTCTCAAAGCCCAACAGCAGGAAAGCAGCTCTGAAATGCTCTGGGTTCCAAGGCCACGATAAAAACAAGGACCTTCAAAGGCTCTGACCCTCCCTAAAGTGGGGGATAGCGGGAACGATGAGTGGCAGAGGTGATGCATCTTTCATGAGATGTGCTTCCTCGCAGAAGTAATCCAGGTCAAACCAGATTGACTTCCCCTGATACCGGCGCTGGCAATCTCTCCAGATCAAAAATCACATCGGACTACAAGCGTTTGGGTTCAGCTCGCTTAGATGGACTCCATCCAAAAGAGCATCACATTCATTTCTTGAAATAAAAACACCTGTGCATGCATCTAATGAATTACTATTCCCTTTCTCAGAGCATTTGGTCCGAAAGGTCCATGTCTTGAATTTGCACATCATCAACTTTTATTTCTAACTAGAGATATAGGGATGAGAAACTGCTTTTATAAAATTGCAACGCACAACTAAAGTTCAGCATTTCTGAAAGCGTTTCAAGCTCTCTGAACTTCAGACGAACAAGACCCTGCTTTGGTCTTCGAAGGCTTTCAGATGCTGAAACATGAAGTAAAACTTGACTACAAGCACAGCTTCACGATAACTACTAAACTCAGTGAGGACTCAGTGAGGAGTCTTAAAAGATGACATTTATTTACTTATTGCATTTCTCTCTTCCAAAAAACACAGTTTTACACAGATGAAGGAATTTGGAAAGACATGGGTGAGTAATTGGTGACACAATTTTAATTTTCATCTCATTATTGTAACTTCTTGTTTTTAATGCTTCTTAAGGCGAGACACCACAGGTGAATAGGGTAATTTTTTTAACTAGCAGACATCAGCATGAAACTTTCCCAGTTGATTATCTACATTAAGATGAGAAAAAAGTTTTCTGTAATTTAATGCTTAAATATGCAATTGAGACATTATGTAATTAAATATGCACTAATTTACATGTATTTAATATATATATATATATATATATATATATATATATATATATATATATTGGAGTATTGGAGTATTGGATAAAGCTAGGTTCAAAATTATTTTTTTCATTGTGTTCACGTATTAGATTAGTGTCCTGTAAATCATAATATACTGCCAATTGCCTTAAAAATGATTTTCGCCATGTTTTTTAGAATAAAAATATTATACAAATCAGGCTAGGAATAATATATTTACAAATCCCTCTGTAAATGTCTTCCTAATATAACTAGGTACAATACTGTAAAGTTTGGTGTATATAGGTGCTATAGGAGATTAAAATATTTTCATGATTTCACAACATTTTTTCTTTTGTCAAATCAACTTAAATAATTTATGTGGTTCAGATAACATAATATTTTGAGTTTCTGATGCTTAAATCAATCTCCTTCATTGGATTAACTCAATTTTTACAGTTCACTTAACTTAAAATTTTAAGGCAACCGGGTTACTTCATTTTTAAAGTTAAAAAGTCATTTTGAGAAAACTGGCTTTAAAGATTTAGCATCAGCCAATGAGATTGCACATTTAGAGTTAAATCCCCCCTTTTGCCTTCACGATTGGTTGCTGATAAAAAGGAAATGACCATATTTGGATCCAACAGCGCTGTCCAGGAGAAAGAGAGCTTTCTAACGGTGTGTGTGATCGCGATCGCTGAGCAGCAGGATGATTTATAAGAAGAAAGAAGACATGTTACTGAAGACAAATATCCCCAAATCTCAAAATTGACGAGTGAAAAAATAAAAAAAAAACGATGTTTTTGCCTGCCGTGTCTCGCCTTAAAGGGATACTCCACTTTTTTTTCGAAATAGGCTCATTTTACAACTCCCTCAGAGTTAAACAGTTGAGTTTTATCATTTTTTAATCAATTTAGCCGATTTTCTGAAGAATATCAGTAACCGGACTGTTTATGGTCTCATTGACTTCCATAGCAGGAAAAAATATATACTATGGAAGTCAATGAGACCAGAAACTGTCTGGTTATATTCTTCTAAATATCAGAAAATCGGCTGAATGGATTCGAAAACGGTAAAACCCAACTGTTTAACTCTGGGGGAGTTGTAAAATGAGCCTATTTTCCAAAATGAGCCTATTTCCAAAAAGTGGAGTATCCCTTTAAGATTTCCTCCACCAAACACTCTAGATGTAATGCTTCAGTAGTGATAGTTACAGTCTCTTCTGGTCTCACATCAAAAGCGAAGGTGGTTCCACCCCAAAAGATATTCATCAGCTCATTAGCATAGTGGCCTCAGCGGGATGTTTTTGCCTAAAATCACATTTGCATAATGACTTTAGGTTCTCCCATTTACTCACTTCTTTTTCTTGTTAACCTCTCATTAACCTTTTTATTAACAGTCTTGGCATTCGGATCATGCCGAGACTTGTCCTAAATTCATCAAACAACTGGGCGGATTTCTAATGCGGCTCATTAGGTTAAAAACCAACCACATCCCAATCAAAAGTGCAGTTTAACGCACTGGACTGGTGGGTAAAATCGAGTCCAGGAGCCTGTGTTTATTTTGACAAAAACATAGTAGGAATCATTGGGAAAACATTATTGGAAATTGCAAATAAACAAGCATTTACAAAGCAATCGTGGAGCAGAACTCTACGATAATCGATTGAATTTTGGGACTCGTGCCACGTCTAAAAGTCTGCAGTTCCAACAAAGCTATATTTTGTGCAAGAAACGCCGTCATTTTTTATTTACTCAACCCTGATTTATTTATCTTCGCTCACCAAGTAGTCTCTCATCCTCACTCCATCTACAGCACCAGAAAGATATCAAAAGCCTGTGATTCTGTTTCATCCTCATAAGTTACAAAGTTCTGAATTTTAATGACGAGCAATTTCCAAACTGCCTCGTCCGTAATGAACCCATCAGACGGTGGGCTGTAAACGCTCTCCGCTACGTTCTTTAGAGAGAAACCAACAGGACAGTTGCAGTGCAAACAACTAAATACAGTCTATTACGGTCTAATGTCAATCCATTTTAGCCTTCAGCTATCATTCTGAAGGGCTGCGATGAATGTTTCACATTGTGCCGGCTTCTATTTGATCACTTATTCAAAGTTAAATATAAAAAAGATGAAAGAAATCCATGGCATAAAGAAAAGTTTAAAAAGCCTTTAAGCACACAACAATGCCAGTCATAAAATGTATATTTAAAACTATATATAAATACTAGTGCTGTCAAACGATGAAAATATTTAATCGCGATTAATCGCATTATTGTCATAGTTAACTCGCGATTAATCGCACATTTTTTAATGTCTCTTGATATCTTTTTGTTCCATTATTTTTTTCTCAATTTAATGCTATTATCAACATGGAAAAGTGGATCGATTTGCTTTGTCCAATTGTTTTTTTTTTTTTTTTTTTTCACTTTAATCGCGCGATAAAAAATTGACGCTGTTAAAATGGGCTTGCGTTAACGCCGATAATAACTGACAGCCCTAATCAATACATTTTCATTTAATTATCTTATTTATTTAGTTTTATTTTTCATGGATAGAAACCAAAATGTATATATTTGTATCCATAAAATACAAATATATACATATACGGCTTGCTTTGTCCAATTGTTTTTTTTTTACACGTTAATCGCGCGATAAAAAATTGATGCTGTTAAAATGGGCTTGCGTTAACGCCGATAATAACGTGTTTAACTGACAGTCCTAATCAATACATTTTCATTTAATTATCTTATTTATTTAGTTTTATTTTTTATTAGTACAAACCAAAATGTATTGTTTTTTACGTCACACTACTACGCAGCTATTTACCTTATCACGTGTCATACAACTCAGTCTGAATAGCCACACACACACGCATACATTATTTGTGTTTCTGTATGTTTTTCCCGGGTGATCTGCTGTTTTTTTGGAGAGCTTGTAAACTGAAAATCCAGGCGTCCGTGTTCCTGATAGCCGCCAGAGCTCTGGGTGTTATAAATAGTTGAGCCCCCGTCTTCATGTACCATTGCCCTACAAGTGGGAATTTCAGAAGCACATAATTTGATTCATGACATTCCTTGAGAGACCATTTATGGTGCGAGAAAGGTACGGGCCGGACGGGAGAGCTCTCGCTTTGAAGTCTGCGCAGATAGCAAATGAATTCCATATGATACAAAATCCATCCCATGCCCTCAAGTCTTGACCATTTTAGGCCATGACTGCCAGTACAAGGAATGCTGAGAGATTTGCAGTGCTACTTCATTAGTTTCCAGTAGAGCTAGTCTTAAAAAAAGATTGAAAGTGCATAAAATAGTTATAACATGTCTAGATATCAGAAGCTAACTTAACTTAAATTTATTTGGTTGGGAACTCTGCATTTTAATTAGCACTTGTATTTCAGAGAATATAGATTTATTACTGTAGTATTAAATTGGCCATATTTTCCCCCTTGACTGTTTCTATTCCTTTTCTTTGTAGGGAATAAAATATTTTTGCCACAAAGCAGAAGAGACATGGTGAACGTTTTAGCAGTTAGTTTATCTTTAAATGCCGAACTGACTGCATATATTTGTAAATGAAAACAAAAAACAATCTTGCATCTGCATATAAATCAGCATTTCTGCCTTTAAAATGTAGCACATTTATTATTAATGCATTCATTGCCGCTTTAAAAAATAAACACCACAAAATAATACACAAAAGATGATTTCCACAAGCAATGGGCCAAACTGAATAAACATACCGCTACTCACCACCGCTAACACTAAAATACACTGGAAACAGCATCAAGTGGAAGTCCAACGATATTTGGATGTAGTTGCTTCAATGCATTTAGGGGTGTGGTCCTGCTCAAGACAATCTCCTGAACTCCAAACTGAATGTCAGAATGGGAAAGAAAGGTGATTTAAGCAATTTTGAGCGTGGCCGGTCTGAGTATTTCACAATCTGCTCAGTTACTGGGATTTTCACACACAACCATTTCTAGGGTTTACAAAGAATGGTGTGAAAGGGGAAAAAGATCCAGTATGCGGCAGTCCTGTGGGCGAAAATGCCTTGTTGATGCTAGAGGTCAGAGGAGAATGGGCCGACTGATTCAAGCTGATAGAAGAGCAACTTTGACTGAAATAACCACTCGTTACAACCGAGGTATCCAGCAAAGCATTTGTGAAGCCACAACACACACAACCTTGAGGCGGATGGGCTACAACAGCAGAAGACCCCACCGGGTACCACTCACCTCCACTACAAATAGGAAAAAGAGGCTACAATTTGCAAGAGCTCACCAAAATTGGACAGTTGAAGACTGGGAAAATGTTACCTAGTCTCGATTTCTTTTGAGACATTCAGATGGTAGAGTCAGAATTTGGCGTAAACAGAATGAGAACATGGATCCATCATGCCTTGTTCCCACTGTGCAGGCTGCTGGTGGTGGTGTAATGGTGTGGGGGATGTTTTCATGGCACACTTTTGGCCCCTTAGTGCCAATTGGACATCGTTTAAATGCCACGGCCTACCTGAGCATTGTTCCTGACCATGTCCATCCCTTTATGGCCACCATGTCCCCATCCTCTGATGGCTACTTCCAGCAAGATAATGCACCATAAAGCTCAAATAATTGGTTTCTTGAACATGACAATGAGTTGACTGTACTAAAATGGCCGCCACAGTCACCAGATCTCAACCCAATAGAGCATCTTTGGGATGTGGTGGAATGGGAGCTTCGTGCCCTGGATGTGCATCCCACAAATCTCCATCAACTGCAAGATGCTATCCTATCAATATGGGCCAACATTTCTAAAGAATGCTTTCAGAATCAATGCCACGTAGAATTAAGGCAGTTCTGGCAGCGAAAGGGGGTCAAACACAGTATTAGTATGGCGTTCCTAATAATCCTTTAGGTGAGTGTGTAAGGAGAGTGCAACAATGAAATCCCCTCTTTTGCTCTCCTTTATGTGTCTGATTAAAGAGAAGAAAATGAGAAAGAGAGAGAAAAACCCTTCCTGCTACAGTATGTGAAAGAGAATGGATCAAGGAAATCTGCTCCATTATCCGACTGAATCAAAGAGAAGGAGCATGTGCCTGTGTTTGGGAAAAGAGAAGAATGGAAGAAAGACATGCTGTATGGTAACAGGGTCAGAGGTTCTGTATAATGCAAAGAAACTCTAGACCACAACTGGCATGGACAATATCTGACGCACCGCAGTCCTTCGAGAAATCCTTCATAAAAGTCCCGAAGCATTCTTTAAGAGTAAAAGAAGAAAAATCTATTGTGCATACTATACTTAAGGCGATTTCTGAGAGCCTAGTAATGGCAAGGTAAAGCTTTGAAAGCATAAAATACAATCCTCTTGTCTCAAAGCACATACCATTCCAGTTCTGACTCCTACCATCTGACAGCTACAGATTCATTTTGGTGTAGATAGTGTTGACATAGAAACACATAAATCTGACTCCGAGGACGTGAGGAGCTACAAAGCTCTTTGTTTTGGTTCAGGAGGAACTGTAAAAGTAGGCGGCCGTGTGTTTTGTAACGGGCATAGGCCAGCAAGTGCTGTGCATGTAAACCTCACTCCCCTAGCCTCAAGAGGCGTGCTACTGTACATGTTTATACACATAATGCACATTTTTATTATTTATACCTTCTATTATTAAATGCAATAAGGATGTGAAGAGTGTTTCAACCAGTAAAACAAAAAGCAAAACACTGCCTTCCCTCCCTTTAACCCCGTTGTTCGTTTCAGAGTCTCACTCGGGGTGTTCGATATTAAAAAAAAAAAATCATGATTTTCTTTTACTCGTTTTTTTTTTTTTATATTTTTCTTTTCTTTTTTGGTGTTTTGAGAAAATTTCAAAAAAAAATTCAAGTATTAATGCAATAATTATGACAAAGTTTACCCCCATTGAACATAATAGAAAAAATATAAATATATATATATATATATATATAATTTATTTATTTATTTTTTAAAAGCTGTGTTTCATTTTAGAGTCAAGCCTAGGCCTCATAAAAGCAATTTTTGAAATGAGATGGATGCCATCTGGTTGACAAACTGAGCATTTTAAAAAATGCAAAACATGTATAATCTGATTTTTTTGGTGTGTTTGTGTATAAGTGTGTTTGTGTGTCTGGATGTGTCTGTTTTGCACTCTTGATGTTTTATAGATTCACCCCTTCACTGTTGTGTGCTTTTTTTTCCAAGATCGTGGCTGATTTGTAAATTGTACATACAAAAAAACTCACTATTTTCACATTTTTGCCAATTTCCCATTCATTTTCCATGCTGGACCCGAACACCCCAAGTGTGACTATTTTTTTTACAACCACTTAGACTATTCACATCCTGTCCCCATTTTTTTGGGGGGTGTTCAAATACCAAATACCAACAAAGTCATCAAATTTCGGACCATTCCGAAAAAGTTGTGATTTTTTTAAAAAAAAAAAAATTTAAATTTTTCGGGTCCATTTGGGCCGAACAACCCCAGAGGGTTAATATATAACATCCTGCGACGGCGCAGCAATGTTCAGATGTGATTGAGGAACCACAGGAGATACTTGACATTATCAGCTATTATCGAAATTGTTCGCTCCATAGGATGCACCTCTACTTAGCCTTCATGTTCCTCGGCTATTTTATGACATCTCCGAAACGAATGATTCTTGTGAGATGGCATGCAGCCAATACCATTACAGATCTCCAGCAGTGCTAATCAGCTGCCAGTGGACCTGGATGGCTGAAGACATTCTTTGATTTCCGTCAAGTCCAAGTTCAACAATGCACATATGTAAGACAAACACTTTTCCTTTTTAGATTGCACCATTTTGGCTTTGAACTCACGCCATGAACTGGAATTGTCAGCTGCACATCCGGCTAATTGGAAGCTACTCGAATGTGAACACTATAGTGTTTAGTAACTAAAGTAAAACTCCTTTTAAAGTGGCATGTCTGTAAATTCCAGTTTCATCAAGCGTGAAATCAAAACAGCGCTTCAATCAGAGTCTCGCAGAAAAAAAATCTGAGGATTCTGTCTGAAAGGCGAGGACGCGAGACGCCGGGGCAGATGGCAGCGGGTTGACGAGACTACTTAGGCGCGAAACTGTGTGAGAAAGTTAGACCACAATGCTTCTGTTTACAAACTCGGCACAAGCGAGAAGGTGCCATGAAATGAGCCGCGGCACCCTGGCCGTGTGATGTTTAATTAATGCAGCGCTGTCAAGCTTGTTTGGCTGCTCATCTCATTCAGTATGGATGAACACAGGAGGCTTTTGCAGTTGCAGTGCACACACATGCATACAGTTAAAAAGATCAAATGCGTTTTAAAAGGTAAACATACTTCAAGATGCTATTTTACTGCTGAAATGGGACTAATGGGGGCACTGTAATCTTTACATTTGGCTTTTCTTGTGTATCGAAAAACCAACAACGCTTATCTGCACAGCCTTACTCCACTTTTTTTGGAAATAGGCTCATTTTACCACTCCCCCAGAGTTAAACAGTTGAGTTTTACCGTTTTCGAGTCCATTCAGCCGATTTTCTGATATTTAGAAGAATATCAGTAACCAGACAGTTTCTGGTCTCATTGACTTCCATAGTATATATATTTTTCCTACTATGGAAGCCAATGAGACCAGAAACTGTCTGGTTACTGATATTCTTCTAAACATAAAAAAGTTGGCTGAATACATTCGAAAACAGTAAAACCCAACTTTTTAACTCTGGGGGAGTGGTAAAATGAGCCTATTTCCCCAAAAAAGTGGGCTATCCCTTTAATTATCGGTGATTTTTCAAGACATGGGGTAAAAACGTGGGCTCAGTCTATTTCAAATATTTACAAATGGAAATGTTTCACAAATTAAATACTTCTGGTTAAAAAAAGTGTGTGTGTGTGTTGGTTAGGGACTGGAGGAGAGCTTCACCATCTGGTCCAAGTCATCTCCGGGGACTTCTGGAAGTCTCCGTGGCCTACTTGTGAGGATTACAGAGCGGACTAGTCATGGTAGTCAAGGGCCTTATCCTGTAAACACACAGACTGCATCCAACACAACTCTAACATTTTCTCAAACCTGGCCTGCTAATGTATTCTGGTTTCAAAGTTTAGCATTGGATTAAACAAGACTAGAGTGAGAATGGAGGAAAAAAAGTGTAAAAATCTAAATAAATACATTTGCATACATCGGATCAATAGGCATTAAAGGGATACTCCACTTTTTTTGGAAATAGGCTCATTTTACCATTCCCCCCAGAGTTAAACAGTTGAGTTTTACCGTTTTCGAATGTATTCAGACAATTTTCTGATATTTAGAAGAATATCAGTCACCAGACAGCTTCTGGTCTCATTGACTTCCATAGTAGGAAAAAAATATATACTATGGATGTCAGTCACTGCGTTTACATGCAGCCAATAACCCGTTCAAAACCGGGATATTAGCAATAACCCGGTCGCGAACGTCCATGTAAACACCAGCAAAAACCCGAAAAATGCTCATATCCCGGATTTTAAAAACCGGGATATTATACCTGGGGTATCCCTTTTCTAACCCGAATTTTTAGTCATGTAAACGCGTATCGGCATATCCCCATTGTGATTTGTGTTCTGCGCATTTTCTATTCGCAAGGAATCTTGGTCTTTTGAGTAAAGAAACTTCTCGGCGCATACAAAAATCCGCGTGCAGTATTCCGGAAGTAAACATAGCGAGACGCAGCACAGCATTTGGAACATGATTTGGAACGAGCTCAGTAACGTTACCAGCATCTAAGCGCAAACAAAGGCGATCGCTATCTGCACCGAACTATTCATTATCCGCATACTGCTGTTGTTGTTGTCTTTGGATACAGGAAGAAGAATCGGAAATGACGCATTTTGCGTCTTAAGGTTGTCCGTACGTCTAGACGCTAACCGCGCGTCGCCGTTTACATCGGGATATTGCAATAGCATGTATACAGGAGAAACTCTCTCGGCTCACGCATGTAAACGGGTTATCCCTAATGTTTCAGAAACCCGAAAAGTGACCTTAACCCGACCATAACCCGAAAATTGACTGCATGTAAACGTAGTCAATGAGACCAGAAACTGTCTGGTTACTGATATTCTTCAAAATATCAGAAAATCGGCTGAATACATTCAAAAACGGTATAACTCAACTGTTTAACTCTGGGGAGTAGTAAAATGAGCCTAATTCCAAAAAAAGTGGAGTATCCCTTTAACACTGAACCCAGTTGTCTTCTCCATCTCTTACAGTTGCACAATTCCATCTGAACAGGCTCAAATGTATATGCTTGCAGACGATCGATGCCGAGCATCAGTGAATGGCACCTTTAATCTTGAGCTCAGTGAAGTCAATAGGATTGTGTGGAAGCTGCAGTGATTAAGTGATCGTCTGACCACTGATCCAGCCTCTTCTAAAGAGAGCGAGAGAGTGTGGAAGTGCCTGTTCAATCTGTCACAGTCCCAAAGCATCCCATACATCACAGCTCATCACGTGCGGCTCGTGAATGTGCTTTCATACAGTGGGTTACGCTAGAACAAAGGTCAAGGGGTGAGATTATATAAAAAAAATGTGTTTAAAACATTTTTAAAACAATACTACTGGTGTTGTGTCATTTTAGGTGAGAATGTAGTTATTTACACCTCAAATATGGTACGTGACTCGGTACACTCTAAGAAATGCTGGGTTGTTTCTACCCAAATTTGGGTCAAATATGGACAAACCCAAATGTTGGGTTAAAAATGCAATTAATAATGTTATCCCAACTTCAATTACATTTTTAACCCAGCATTTGGGTACTATCCATATTTGACCCAAAGTTGAAGTTGAGTTCAAACAACCCAGGATTTTTTAGAGTGTACGGTATGTTATACGGTATGTTATAAACATAACACCTGTTTTGGAATTTGTTTAGACACTTTCTAAGGTGCTCGAGCTCCAGACCATTAGCATTTGTCATTTATAATGGGTATTGCTGTTAATTTTAATATAATTTTTCAAAAAATATTTTTTGATATAAACAATATGGCGTATTGAGAAAGGGCCCATTCGTGATCTTGATATGGATATTATTACACTGCACTCTAAAAAATGCTGGGTTATTTCAGCCCAAATTTGGGTCAAATATGGACAAACCCAAATTTGGGATAGATTTATAATTATTACACTGTTACATATATATATACATATACATACATATATATATATATATATATATATATATATATATATATATATATATATATATATATATATATACTGTATATATTAAAATCTAAATAATACCATCTGAATGTAACAGACACAACCCAGCATTGTGTGTGTGTGTGTGTGTGTGCACGTGTATTTTGAAAAGAAATGCATTAGCAAAATCCCGAAAAAGCTCAGAAAACACAAAATTATCAAAAGTCAATAATATTCCATTCTTAATGCATTTTGAAAATATATTTCGAATATATTCATCCGCACTACATGAAATAAGATACTGTGAGATAATGGAGTTCTTTCTAAAGCAACCTGAGAACAATGTCTGCACCACGTGAAAATCATCTACGGAACACTGATCTAGCTTTGTTCTTTCTTTTCCATGCCTGGGTTCCTCTAATGACAGCGTCTGACGACTGTGTTAGATTAAATAAATGGCTCATTGTTCTCAGCAAGTCAACACCAGCATTATTAAGCTGCCTACCTGTGTTATGATGATGGATCTCACCTAAAGTCAGTGCGTCCCGCCACGCCAGGCCAAACACACGTGCAGAACACGCCAGAGACTGAGACTCTAGAGCGACGGGACGGCAAGAATAAGATAGAGGTGACCGATGCAATCACGTACTACTCCATTAAAACTGTTATATTCTACACTTTCAAAAGCTTTTATCTATTTTTCTTTGTTGCAGTCTACACAGCACTTCAACCTTGTTTATTTCAAAGGAGCAAGTCTATGGTGAATTGCGGTATACACACACAAGAGTACAAGGGAAACATAACAAGAACTTTGATGCCTGATGCAACTGTTTATAATGAGATATGTATTACATGGTAGCAGTGTGTGTATCAGGAAAAGACAAAAAAAGACAACAGTGTCAAGCGTGGTGTGACATTTGACAGGTACGGGTGAATATATGAAGCTCAGTGGAACGTGTCAAATATTATTAAAAGTCCTAACAAGCTCATGCATCTGCTTTTTCTATCTAATTAATTTGCATTTGCCAACTTACAGCTGTCATTGCCATCATTTGTCACCTGTAAACCTGTATCCCAAAAGAGAGCCATTACTGAAGTTATGATGCTAAAAATAAACAAGAGCAACCATCAAGAACATCTGCATGAATGTAGCTATGAACGAGACAAAAACAAGATGATTGGGAACATCATCATTATTATTTTGTGATTTCATTTTTCAAATCTTCGTCTGGCACATGTGCGAGCGGGACACTTTGGCCTGAGCTCAATCTGTTGCTCAAGGCAAAATCATTTCCAAATCGAATGGGCGTCTCCTCTTTTTGACCGAAAGTTGCAAAAGTTGGGAATGAGTCTTATGTAAGAAACATGTCCAATTGAGATTCGTTTCAAACATCATTGATTCCTGTAGAAATGTCATTTGTTTTATCTGAAAAGACCAAAGTAGAGGACAGATGAAGACAAAAGCTCAACAGAAGTGCTGAAGTAATACATGAAAGCCTTACATGAGAAAAGTGGGGGATGTAATTAATGTGGGATGCAAACTGAGCAAGAAAATGAGCACGAAAGCTGTGGGTGGAAGAAAAGACGAACAGATAAAGAGAAGATAGAAATTCAGGAGGAGGAGAGAGTACTGGATCATAATTATCTGTACATCTGTGTACAGTTTTTCAGAGTCTATTGTGTTTCTGTTGTGTTGATCTTCATACATTTACATTATGTTTGGTCTTGTGTGACTTAACCCTCTGGGGACTAAGCCCTTTTTTGGTCCGTTTTCTCTATGTTTACATTTAGGCTTATAAACTATATGTAACGGAGATTACTCCAGAAACACTATGTGTTTGGTCTCTATGAATTCAGAAGACCCTAAGCTAACATAAGCATGCATGTAATGTGTTTTTAAAGGAAGTATGAGTGAAAAATGTACAATAAACAAGAGAATTTCAAAAACGGAAATTTGATTTTTGTCATTTCTTTCTGAAAATCACACATCACACAACAATAGTGAACAAAAAATATATTTGTCAAAGCCTTTGCTTGACAGACATGTGTAATTGTTAAATAAAATGTGTAAAGAGCAATGAGCAAAATCTAACTTTATTTACAAATAAACACGCCTTTTGGCGGTGTGTACACTCTCAGAAAAAAAGGTACAAAAGCTGTCACTGGGGCTGTACCTTTTCAAAAGGTACACTTTTGTACCCAAAGGCTGCATATTGGTACCTTAGTGGTACATATTAGCACCTAAAATGTACATATTAGCACCTAAAATGTACATATTAGGACCTACAATAGACATATCAGCTTCTGAAATGTACATATTAACACTAAAAATGTACATATTAGCACCTAAAATGTACATATTAGCACCTAAAATGGACATATTAGCTCCTGAAATGTACACTCTAAAAAATGCTGGGTTATTTTTTCAACCCAACCGCTGGGTTGAGACTGTTGGGTCATTTTATTGGGTTATTTTCTCATTGTTGGGTAGTTTTTTTGTGTAACCCAACGCTGGGTTGCCGTTTGTGACCGTTGAAACAGTGAACCCTCACCCATCGACGCCACAGACGAGGCAACAACTCTGCATTTGCGGGCATTTTGGATCACCTCAGATGATCGTTTTTCAGCAAGGACAGCTGTTATTCGGCGAAAAAGGTATGTTTTAGAGTATTTAATGTAGAAAACTATTACTGTACACCAAAAAATGTATAAGTATGCAAAATAGGGCGATTCACAGGACACAATAAGTCTTGAAGTAACCCCTTGCTTCGTTATTTTTATACTTTGTTCTAACGTTCTAAATCAGCTTTTCCCTGATTTTTGAATAAGTCAGACAAGTTTACGTTAAATTACCTCTTTTGGCCAACATTCCCCCTGAAATATGTGACTTATGAGTCATTTAACTTCGCTAACGTTTATATTTATAACGTTATATATAAAGTCGATGATTGTCGGTATGCGATCGTCGTTTGCTTTATGATTAAAAACTCGCGTCAGGCTGTCGCCTTTTTTATTTCAAATTATCAAAATTAGAGAGTACGCCTTGAGTTAATCTTCCAAGCCGTGTTTTTGTACAGTCATGAAACCCTAATTTGAGTAAGTTAAGTGTTTATAGTCGGACTTGTTGGACCTATCTCTACTGCAGAGTAAGTTAAGTTACCCAAGCTAAGCTAACGTATAGCTAATATATTCATACCTATAAACAGAGAGAAGTAACTTAGCGCAGGCTACAATGTTCTTCAGACCTAATAATATGCAGTTTTACTTGTTAACCACTATACTAACAAGCTTTAAACAAGCTTGTTTCTCATCTGTTTGATATACAGACCATTTTGTCTCATTTTAAATATTTTAAGAAACGTGATGACTCACAGCGTCTGTCAATTTCCCCATTTTCCCACAGACAGGTTGCAGAATAACAGCTTATGGATCATTTTGTACAGGAGAAGCTGAAAGAATGGAACTTCGATGTCTTGATACCATCTTTAAAGGTAAACTTTATTTAAGTCAAATTAAAATGCACTTCTTTATATGTTCATTAAAATCCAAAAGCTTTGAATAGCAGGGCTCTATGCTAACATTTTTTCCAAGTACATGTGCTCCTAAATGAAAAAAAAAAATTATGAAAACAACATGATGAGTAATAAATGACAGAATTTTATATTTTAGGTGAACTACCTGTTTAACAATTATCATAATATTATTTTTAGCCTGCTTCAAAATAGATAAAAATAATGAACACCTCAATAAAGTATAAAGTGCTAAAAACAAACCAAAAAAAAAAGCCCGCTTGCTTTTTTCTTTTGCAGTACTAGTAGGCTAATGGCTCGTTTCCACTGAGCGGTACAGTACAGTACGAATCAGGTCGGTTCCACCACCAACAGTACCCTTACATAATAGGCATGGTGTTTGCCGGAAATAAGCGATCGACGTCATTTTTGCATGAAGAAAGCAACATAGTAAACAACAATGGATCTTTTTATTGCTTCTCGGCATGTTTGTCACAAGAAACAAGTGTTGGCGTTAAGCGTTTCTCAATACCAAGTATCCTATGCAAAGTCCGGTTCAGGAGAATGACTTCCGCGAACGCGAGTCCAGTAATTCTGCTCAGCTCGTTCTTGAATGCGCCACTCAACTCGCTCTGCTACTTCGGTTATCTCTGTTAAGTACATTTTAGGCAACAATGAAACGAAATATAATGCTGCATTGTGTTGTGAGTTTTTAACATTCTTCTGTTTTTAACAGGTTGGGACCAACACAGTTGAATTCCTGGTGGTGGCGAGGCTCACTAAACCCTTCCCCTTCGTTCTTGAGGATGACGGTCAGTGCCATCAGGCCTTTGTTGTTGGCAAACAGGCACTACAGCAAAACTCTACTTGGTGCTGTGGACACATACTTTAAACTTTTTTTTAAGTTTTGGACATCCATTTCCCGAAGCAGTGCGCACCAGTGTAGGAATTTTTGCAGACTGTTGTCTACAAACTCCCAGGAACAGAATCCCCTTCAGTTAGACTGCTTCGTGGATATTTGTCATGTTAAGCAGTACTGGAACCAAAACAACGAACCCTCTCTAAAATGTTATGAGTTTAAATTAAGAGGACAATTGTCAGACTAATGCATACATCTAAAGTATTTTACTTGTGCCACTATGTTCTTGTGCCATTTGTTAACCTTACTCTCTAAAAAGCTATGAGTTTAAATTAAGGGGTGTCAAACTAATTTATAAAGCACTTGTGTCACTTTGATAACCTTATCTAAATGTTAAAAGTGAAGCTAATTTAATGTTAAAAGTGAAGCTAATGTAATTTATTGATGTTTTTTATTTTTTAAATATTATTTATTTTAAATATTTTAAAAATATTTATAAACAAATTGTAATGAAATGTTTTGTTTTGTTTTGTTGTTCATTGAGCATGAAAAATGGCATTTTTTTCTATGAATATCTTCTCTAATACATTTGGATGATCTTTCTTATTAATAATAAATCTTCTCCTCATGATTATTACTGTTTCCTCTGGTAATTCTCTGCACTTACTATTTTGAAACCTATTTCAGGTTTGTTTTTAACCAGCAATGTAGTATTTTTGTATTTTTAATCAATAGTTGAGTTCAGTTTAAACAACCCAACATGTTGGGTCAAAGATTTAACCCAACCAACTGGGTTAAAATAACCCACCGCTGGGTTAGTCCATATTTGACCCAGCGTTGGGTTGCCAAAATAACCCAAATTGGGTTGTTTTAACCCAGCAATTTTTTAGAGTGTAGATATAAACACTAAAAATGTACATATTAGCACCTAAAATGCACATATTAGCACCTAAAATGTGCCTATTAACACTTAAAATGTACTTATTAGCACCTGAAATGTACATATTAGCACCTAAAATGGACAAAAGTTTACCTTTTAAAAAGGTACAGCCCCAGTGACAGCTTTTGTACCTTTTTTTCTGAGAGTGCAAGCCGGGTATCTCTGGGTATCCGGTTATGGATTCATCAATCAATCAATCAATCAAATCGTATAATGTTTATTTTCTTTGTTAATTTTCACCCTCTCTCCCCGAAATTCAACCTCTGTCTATCAGACGCTGACCTACATATGACTGCCAACCTCAGCATTTAAGCCTTTGCTCAGTTGAATATGTGGACCTTTTGCAAAGGAAAATCCAATAGATCCAATCTAATCTTTCTCACATCACTTCAAGCCGGCACTACTGTCGAGCTATCCTGCCAGAATTGCCATGCTCTTTGAGTTCTCTTATCTGCAAATCAAAGCCGCGGTGAATAGTTGAGTTAAATCCATTGGCCTTGCCATAGTCTGCCTTCTCGCACACGATGAACTGAGTTTGCGGCTGATAGGAGCAATTAATCAAAACCCCTCCAGAGCAGAGGCAACGTGGGTAAAGTAATAAAACAGTCAATGCACGAACATCAACAGTTTGTAATGGGTTTGTTTTGAGCGCATTCATGACTGAAGATTCTGATCTACTGGCCAATGCAGGTTCATTCATTCCCTTAAAAATCAAAGTAAGTGCTTCAGCTTCTGGCAGCAGTCACACTAAACTAATTCCACTAACGGGATATCTGATCTTACAGATGCTGTCAATATAATTATGCTTAAACCAATGCCAAATTTGGAAAGACTCATTTAAACAGTTGAGTTTTACCGTTTTCAAATCCATTCAGCCGATTTTCTGATATTTAGAAGAATATCAGTATCCAGACAGTTTCTGGTCTCATTGACTACCATAGTAGGAAAATAATATACTATGGAAGTCAATGAGACCAGAAACTGTCTGGATACTGATATTCTTCTAAATATCAAAAAAAAAAAAAAAATAAAATAAAAAAAAATCGGCTGAAAACATTCGAAAACGGTAAAACTCAACTGTTTAACTCTGGGGGAGTGGTAAAATGAGCCTATTTCCAAAAAAGTGGAGTATCCATTTAACTACAGTAGCCAAAGAGCGCAGAAATCACTAAGCAACAGTAAAGAGAACGGTATAGGGGATAATTTAATCATCAGACAAAATACACAAAAGAAAGTGATTTTAAGGGTTGATTTTGGCACTTAATGATATACAGAAATTATTACAATGCCACATAACCTAAAACATAACATTAACGAGCCCTTCTAAAAATTCGTTCTAGCTCAATAGAAGTATTCTAGACAAGTATTCTAGAAAAAAAAATCTTCTGACAATAAAATAATCACATGACTTGTTATTTGAATATTCAAATGTTAAAAGATTCTGGTATTTTTATTTCCCATTACATTACAATCTAAAATAAATAATTGCATCACGTCACCGATGTATTACTTTTAATATCATGACATGTGACACCACAATGTGCAAACATATTTGTGATATTGTCATTATCATGTCCTTGTATATATAAGCTATCATAAGGTGCCATATGAACTCAAATGTGTGACAACAGTTTATGGCAGAATATATTTAGCAAAGCTTGATGAGCCTGTCAGGAAGGTTTACTTCATTAGCGTACTGTTGACAAAGTTTAACGAGAAACCTGCAGACAGGATTACATTAATGTTTGCTAAAGTGTGAAATGCTGTCAGATTAAATTAAATGAATGAAATGGAGAAATACTTATTTAATGAAGCTAAATATGTTCTGGAAATATAATAAAAATCACTTATACAACAAATTATAGAATTATTATAATTGTAAATATTATTATATTCCTTTCTGCATTTGAAAAGTAACAGAAAAAAGTAGTTTTGACAACAAAAAACTAATTATATCACCTTAAAATTGAATTAATTTTGTAGATGTAAGGTTAAAACCATATAACTGCACTGTAAAAACATATTGTTGGTTTAACTTAAAAAAAAGTAACCTGGTTGCCTTAAAATTTTAAGTTCATTGAAAAATTGAGTTAATACAATAAAGGAGATTAATTTAATCACCAGAAACTCAAAATATTAAGTTATCTGAACTAAATAAATTATCTAAGTTGATTTAACAAAAGAAAAAATGTTGTGATTACAAATCATGAAAATATTTTTTTTACAGTGCATTAACTCAGGTAGTAGTGCATTGTTAATTGTGTACTCTAAGTGTTACCAAATAAACATGACCTAAAATACAATAGAATTAAAAAAAAAAACTTTTAATTTTAGTTAGTTGCCAAGGCGAGCAAAATTTAACATTTTCATGTATTTTAACTTGATGTAATAAAATAACTACTACTACTAATAATAATAATAAATAATTAAATAAATAAAATACAAACTATATAGACAGTTAAAAAATACATTCAAAAATACTAAAACTTTAAATTTAAAATCTATCATTTTTTTTTTTTTATGGTATGATACTAAATGATACTACACTGTTGTAACAAAGCACATAGCTATGTTTGCATTCCTCAGTGCACAATTATAAACATGTTGACACTTAAAATGTTGTATTACCACGAAATACCATCAGTGTGAAATCTGTTTAATTTGCCCCAAGACCCGACCAGCCAACAAAGCCTGCCTACTGCCTACAGGCCAAACAAATGAATAGATGAGAGACACTAATCTACGTGTGTTTAATGTCTCTGAGAGCACCAGTGGCACTCGTACAGGCCGGTTGAAAGCCCATAATGAAGGGTCAAACTCAAGCCACGCATTACAATCTGGCTGATTGTGAGATGGCAAGCTGGAAATTGTGGCCATGGATCAATGCTAGAGCGATCTGTGAAAGGAGAGCAGTGCAATAGCTCAGTTACTAATCAATGACTATTCATTTTCAGCTACCGCACAGCCTCGCATGAGACATTTAATAGTGCGTGGTCAGATAATTACCACCTCCAATTAAGATCTGGTGACAGGACGGGATAAATGAAGACCATACTCGATTGACTTTAATGGAGAGACACGCCAGGCTCCGATCAACATCATGTAAATGGCTGCTATTGTCACATCCTCCAGTGAAGCATTTATCTGTAATGAACCTGGATGGAAATGTTCAACTTTTGAGCGGCAGTCGCAAAGTGCAGCAAATGTAAAACTTCCCCCATCCACCCTGAACGCATGCGTGCATTGCATTTATTAGATGTTTGTATGTTTCTTTTCTAATTTTAGTCATTTTGACAGTGTTTGTCATTTTTGATGTCATGCAGCTGCAAAACAACATTCATAAAATGTAAAAAAAAAAAAAAAAAACTAAAAGACTTAAAATATGTGATTTGGCTGTTCTTAAAGGAGTAGTTCACTTTAAAGAAAAAAAAAAAAACTTTTGCTCATAATTTACTCACCCCAATGTCATCCAAGATGTCCATGTCTTTCTTTCTTCAGTCGAAAAGAAATGAAGGTTTTTGATGAAAACATTCCAGGATTTTTCTCCATATAATGGACTTCAATGGGAACCAAACGGTTCAAGGTCCAAATCAGTTTCATTGCAGCTTCAAAGGGCTTTAAACGACACCAGACGATGAATAAGGGTCTATATATATATATGTATATATAGTATATAATCCTGGAATGTTTTCATCAAAAACCTTAATTTCTTTTCGACTGAAGAAAGAAAGACGTGGACATCTTGGATGACATGGGGGTGAGTAAATTATCAGCAATTTTTTTTAAAGTGAATTACTCCTTTAATCAGTTAGCAGATGCTAGTGCACAAAAAACAGGACAATTAAAATAAAATACAACACTTTCCAATTGATTCAGTCTTTCATATCTTTGACATACATTTAAGCCATTTTAAGCCATCATTCACAGTGCTTACACACTTCCCATGTGCATTTGTTACATTTTTTTAAATACGTCAAATATTTGGTCTTATTTCTCCTAAAATGACTCAAATCAGCAAGCCAGAGGCAACAGTGGCAAGGAACCCGAACTCCATCAAGGACTGAAAAACTAAGATTCGAGACACAGCTGGAGAAAATCCATCACTCTTAATCTCACGTCTAATGAGTGAGAGAAGTGGCACTGAAACAGTGTAAAAATACATTCGACTGGATCTTGTTTTAATTAAAACACTTTTAATTCGATAATGTACAAAATAATACGTTGTTCTAAAAATGAACTCGTGAAAAGTGAATCATACCAAAGCGGTGAAGAAATTTCTGGTAACAATTCGATACTTATAGGATAGCATCTTGCATCATACCATCAGGGCACGAAGCTCCCATTCCACCACATCCCAAAGATGCTCTATTGGGTTGAGATCTGGTGACTCTGGCGGCCATTTTAGTACAGTCAACTCGTTGTCATGTTCAAGAAACCAATTATTTGAGCTTTATGGTGCATTATCTTGCTGGAAGTAGCCATCAGAGGATGGGGACATGGTGGTCATAAAGGGATGGACATGGTCAGAAACAATGCTCAGGTAGGCCGTGGCATTTAAACGATGCCCAATTGGCACTAAGGGGCCTAAAGTGTGCCAAGAAAACATCCAACACACCATTACACCACCATCACCAGCCTGAACAGTGGGAACAAGGCATGATGGATCCATGTTCTCATTCTGTTTACGCCAAATTCTCTGAACGTCTCAACAGAAATCGAGACTCATCAGATCAGGCAACATTTTTCCAGTCTTCAACCCGGTGGGCAGATTGTGAAATACTCAGACCGGCCACGCTCAAAATTGCTTAGATCACCTTTCTTTCCCATTCTGACATTCAGTTTGGAGTTCAGGAGATTGTCTTGACCAGGACCACACCCCTAAATGCATTGAAGCAACTGCCATGTGATTGGCTGATTAGATAATCGCATTAATGAGAAATTGAACAGGTGTTCCTAATAATCCTTTAGGTGAGTGTATATATATATATATATATATATATATATATACACCAAATATCTCTTCTAAGAAGCTGACTCAGAAATCTCACCAGGTTTTGTAATACGCCTGCATGTTACTTTTTAACCATTGAATTATTTTTGAGTATGAATGCAGAAATATGTGCCAAGTCATGAGCGCTTTATTTCACAGCTAATCTTGTATTCTAACAGTGCAGCTTTGGAAAAATAATACTACTTTGTATTTACAGTACATAACATCCCTTCTGTCTGTGGGCCAATTATATAAGAATCCGTGCAATATTATCTCTTGGCAGTGTTCAGAGCACTTGGCAGACGTTTGACAGCCAGCAAAGCATGGAAATATTCAAACATTACATCTTCAGTTGATCTTAAAGCGATAGTCCACCAAAAATATAATTATATCACCCCCTTTTTACTTCAAATGACACCCCACAGTCAATACTCCACTAATAAAATATGTTCAATAAGAGATTCTCGTCTTAGCAGTTCTCTGAAGAGGTGAATTATTATCAATTAGTATGGACTGATTTATGATACTTTTATGGTGCTTTTTCATCCTTTTTGAAAGTCTCAGTCATCAATCATTGAACAACTGAACAACAAACAGGCTCAGAACAACACGAGGGTGTAAATCATGACAGAATCTTCATTCTCAGGTGAACTAATCGTTTAAAGACGTGTGTATGTGTGTGTTTGTAACAGCACAAGAGACACGGTTCATCCACCACACAACGCCTCGGCACAAAGCAAACATCTGTTTCAAGTATGCGTTTTACAGCCTCTTGTTTCAGTGCAAGCTACAGATCCATCTCTCTGGCTCTCACACTCGATCTGAATGGAATAAACACAGTCTATTGTTGAATTACATCTCCTCCGAGGATAAACTGTTACTATTGGGCTCTGAGCACATTCTCCTGTGGCGATCCCTTTATGTCAGGCCCATTACACTGGAATTGTGAGTTTACGATCGCTGACTGTAAGACAAAACTTTCTCCTGTAGCTCTGATTCGACCCAAGGGAAACATCTGCTCAACTTTAACTCGTTGACATGACTTGATATCATGCCAGATTTCCATTTCTGTTTACATATACCTTTCATTCCTTGCTGAACTTCCCACACAAACCGTGTAATGCAAATTGCATGGCATATTTCTGCCGGTTTAACCGCAGGTGTAACGCACGACTTCGCTGACACACGTCGGCCCGTTTTAGCACGGTTTTGTGGATCACGTTCTTGTTCTTGCCTGCTGGCGCTTTGACTCAGTGTCAAACATATGAAAATGATTACTGAGGAGTGTTGAAATAAAAGCATCTGCCCTGAGAAAGAAACATTCAATAAGAATGATGCATTTGTGAAAACAATCAAACTGATGTTTTAGCTGCCTTTACTATGGCTAATGCTTTAAAGCTAAGTTTAGTTAAGCTATGTATGATTAATTTTGCTTTATTTCCAGATTCAATAGGCTCTTCAACACTCTTCAAAACGGTGCTTGACAAACTACAAGACGTAAATTACATTTCTAAATAAAAGATACTATGGAAGCTTGTTTCCGCCACAGAACGAAAAATAAAAAAGGTAATTGTGACTTTTTATCTTGCAATTCGGACTTTATTTCTCTGAATTGTAAGATATAAAGTCAGAATTGTGTGATTTAAAGTTGCAATTGCGTGTTATAAAGTCATAATTGCGACATGTAAAGTCTGAATTGCGTGATATAAAGTCATAATTGTGCGATATAAAGTCAGAATTGTGTGATATAAAGTCACAATTGTGTTATAAATTCAGAAATGAGATATAAACTATGCTGAGGGGGAATTTTTTTCCCCTTTTTTCGCTTAGAATTGGCCTGATAAATCGAACTGCGAGTTTATCTTACAATTCAGAGAAAATATGTCAGAATTTCAAGATACAAACTCGCAATTACGTGTTACAAAGTCAGAATTGTGAGATGTAAACTCGCAATTGTGAGAAAAATAAAAAAAATATAAAAAATAAAATATAAAAACAATAAATAAAATATTATTTTAAAATATAAAACATATAAAAAATATTTAAAAAAAAAATCTCAGAATTGCGACTTTATATCTTGCAATTGCAACTTAATTTATCAGAATTGCGACATTATATCTTGTAATTGCGACTTTATTTCTCAGAATTGTGACTTTATATCTCGCAGTCGCGATTTCATATCTTGTAATTGCGACTTTATTTCTCAGAATTGTGACTTTATATCTTGTAATTGCGATTTAATTTATCAGAATTGCGACTTTATATCTTGTAATTGCGACTTTATTTCTCAGAATAGTGACTTTATATCTCACGATTGTGACTTTATATCTTGTAATTGCGAATTTATTTCTCAGAATTGTGACTTTATACCTCGCAATTGCGATTTTATTTTTCACAATTCTGACTTCAAATCTCGCAATTGTGAGATAAAAGTCGTAATTATTATTATTTTTATTTTATTATTTTTTTTTCAGTGGTGGAAACAAGCTTCCATAAGATACAGATTACACTGAATGTCAGCTTGCTTATTTTGCTCAAGATAAGGATTTAGTCCACATGTCATGCAAACAAGAAACTCTGCTTCGCACAGGTCGAGATCTGTCGGTTTTGTGAAACAGCGACTCGTTAAACTGCTGATAACGAAAAAACTTGCGACTATAGTTGGCTAACGATGCTTTCGGGAAACACATCCCAGAGCGTTACTGACAGACTGAAGAGACGAGCTGCAACAATGCAGAATATGCTAGAAATGTTTTATGAACATTGAACCATAAAAACCTATTCTAGCATTGGCCAAAAACAAAATCAAGACTTTATAAAAAAGCAAAATATGGCCTCTTTAGCTCATTTTTATATCTGTTTTAGCAATTTTAGCAACAAACTTTGTTTCAGTTACACTAAAAAAAATGCTGGATTGTTTTAACCCAATTTTGGGTCAAATATGGACTCAAACATTGGGTTAAAATGTAATTTAAAAATGTAACCCAATGGCTGGGTTTATCCATATTTGACCCAAAATTGGGTTAAAACAACCCAGCATTTTTTTAAAAGTGAAGTTAGTTAACTATATTTGTGAAGGCAACATTTCTCATTTTTATTCTTGAAATATAAGAGTTAATATATAATTTGAATCTGGGTCATGGCAATGATGCCTTAATATTCCCAACACCACACCGCCCATCTTAAATAAGCTAAGCGTTTACAGTTTCCATTTTATGTTAGCATCATTTATAGTATGATTTCTCTCTTTTTAGATCAACAAAATAGTTCAAAAAGGTCTTTAGATGCACTTTGTTAAAAAATAAGAGGAGTTCTTGGGAAAAGTGCACCAATTAAAAGAACTTCCAGCTGCATTCATGTAAATCTAGTCTACACATACTGTAAAACACCAGAGGATTATCAAGTTCTCCTTCTGTGTGTGGATTTCTGCAAACTTCTGTTGTATATCAGCCGATTCCACACTGCTATGATTTTGAGACTAGAAACGTGTGCGATCTTCACCAAACATACATGCTTTCTATTTTTACCCTGTGACATTCCTGTTGTAGTCTTGCAGGTTTTTCATTATTTAGCTTCAACGAGAAGTGCGAAATACACACCATCGTCCCCCGGCTACACCTCAGTGTTAGGAGCCTCCGGTGCAGAGAGAATTATTTTTATTTATTTTTTAATTGTGCAAAAAACACTTAGGTTATATTAAGAGGTTTCTGGGTGACAGTGGTGGAGGAAGTACTGAATCTCAGTACTTAGGTAAAAGTACAAATAACCAGATAAATATTTACTTTAGTAAAAGTAGAAGTAACACAATGACAACCATACTTAAGTAAAAAGTAAAAAGTACCTGATTTTAAATGTACTTTAAGTATTAAAAGTAAAAGTACTTGCATAACAATTGATTCTCTTAATGACTATTTTCTAATGATTAATAAAAACATTTAATTCTAACTCATTCAACCTAATACTCCTATAATGATGTTCAATAATCATGGGGAAAAAAATGTTGCCACCATTTCTGAAACAAGCTTGCAATTAGGCAATATAAACCATGCTTATCCTTACTATATGTTAATAACTATGTTTGGCAGTAAACGCGATTAATTTATGGTGTAATTCTGAACCTCTTGGCTTGCCATAATCCTAACCAAACGTATATTACACACGGTGTGTTTCCTATGCACGTAAAAACAAATTTTCGTGTATAAATTGCATGATAAACAAACTGCGTGCGAGACGCATTTAGTTGATGTATCTATGGCAACCAAACGTCACTGGTGAGACAAACGTTCAACGAACGGACGGTCAGATTACGTTTTGGCAGGGGAAAAACTGATCAGATAATGTAACGAAAATGTAACAGAAGTTGTAGAAATGTAGTGGAGTAGAAAGTAGAATAATTGCTGCAAAATGTAACGAAGTAAAAGTAAAAAGTATGCACTATTTATTCTACTTAAGTAAAGTAAAGATACGTGAAAAATGTACTTAAGTAAAGTAACGAAGTATTTGTACTTCGTTACATTCCACCACTGCTGGGTGATGAGAATACAGGTTCCCGAGGCCGCGTGAATGACAGCTGCAGGCGAACAGATGAACGCTGTCGGAGGTTCTTGCTCTGACGTCTACTGACAGCTTTTATACAAGAAGACATGCACCAGTCTAGACGGCCGTCTGGATGCAGCTGGACAGAGTTCACAGTGGAAACACACTTTGAGATTCCTGAGAGACAGACACCGTGATTCACTCATAAAAGCATTCAATCATAACATAACTGTGTTTTTACTCGTTTTATTGGGTGACGTGATTCAGAACGCTGAATGCATGTGCTGTTGACTCGTTCTCAATTACGCATTTAGTTTGGAAATCTTTCTGGAGCTTCACTAACCGAACTAAATAAAAGGCTTGTGTTTTCAGTCAAGCGTAAAGCCCTCAAACCGTATTCACTTTATAGCCCTTAATCCTGTAATTGTGGACAAATGTGGGCACAGAGGACTCAGGTGTGATGATAATTTTTATTTATTATAAATGTTATATCACTGTCTTTGATAATGTTTTGTCTATCCATTT
This sequence comes from Cyprinella venusta, assembly GCA_038021265.1. Lineage (NCBI taxonomy): Eukaryota > Metazoa > Chordata > Actinopteri > Cypriniformes > Leuciscidae > Cyprinella > Cyprinella venusta. The sequence goes on along the minus strand of CM075866.1, from coordinate 39,878,766 downwards.
ATGGTGTTTTTATTAATTTTGGGGATATTTTTGAATTTATTTACTTCAAAAAGTACCATATTTTCTATGTGAATTATGCCTTTTTATGTGTTTTTTTTTGTTTTTTTTTTAACTACATTAAAATATCATTCCAATAAGTTCTTAGAGCTAAAACCTAAAGATGGTGTCTTATTTTGGCTTATTTTTGAACGCTCTAAATTACAGTTTTTCCCATTCATTCATTCTATGGGTGCCCATTTTCGACCCAAATACAAGATTAAGGAGTTTTTTTTGACCCACTTAACATTGTAGAATTGAGTCAAAAAAAAAAAAAAAAAAAATTCAGGAGGCAAACTTAGGAAAAGTAGCCAAGTCTTGTACCGCTCAGATCAAGGGAAGTATTTTTAAAAAATAAATCAAAACTATTTTGCCCACATTTGTCCATAATACGGTTTTAGGGTTAAACGAAAACAGATCGAAGTTAAGCAAAACCAAAAAATAAATTCAATCATGAATAAGTGAACTGAGAAGTCAACTTGAAACGCAACTTTTACAAACCACACCAGTAAAAAAAGCCAGCGAGAAAGTAGAATATCGAGTTGAAGAGAAAGTAGCATCATACTTTCTCTTCAACTCAAGACGTTTGTAAAAAAGCACAGCATGACACCTCATCAAAATCGCACTGCTGTTTCTGCCAAGGCTCTTTACATTCCAAAATCCTCAGGAAAAACACATATGAATGAAATAAATAACCCAAGAATTCGCAAAAGAAACCTGTCAGACACCAAAGTTTGACTATCACTGGGGGAAAGCTAAACACATATTTCCTCATGTTGCCATAACAGAGTCGACAGCTGTGATACTTTACACACAAAGTGCATGGGGTCCAACTTCGTCGTTCTGGTCCATGACCCAAAGGACACCCTAATTAAACCCTTCTTAATTGAAGTCAACACCTTGCCCTGCTGAAAAAAACAATTACAGAAACCATTACAGAATTCCTAATGGTTTTAATGGTTAAGGGAAATGTATTGGTTTTAATGGAAACTGTAATGGTCCTAGTAGGTCTCTAATGGTAATTTGCTTTCTTCTATTGGTGGTATAAGTTTTCTATTGGATACCATTAAGGACCAATAGAACACCTTTGAAAATTATAGGTTACATGTTAGTATCTACTGGACACCATTATGAACCATTAGGACTCCAATAAATTTAGTGTTTCCTTTGGTTTGATAATATTGATTTAATGTAGGCTACACATGATTAATAGGCTAGATACAGTTTCTAAAAACTTTTCATAGCCATTGGTCAAAACATTGGTCCCATGTGATCCCAGCTCTTGTCGGGAGTGATCAGGTCAAAACCTGACCCACACACATAGGTTGTCCTAACCATTAAATATATTTAAATCATTACCAATACAAATTTGTAATGGAAACCATTAAATATGTTCAAATCATTACCAATACAAATTTGTAATGGAAACCATTAAATATATTCAAATCATTACCAATACAAATTTGTAATGGAAACCATTAAATATGTTGAAATCATGGCCAATACAAATTTGTAATGGAAACCATTAAATATGTTGAAATCATGGCCAATACAAATTTGTAATGGAAACCATTAAATATGTTGAAATCATGGCCAATACAAATTTGTAATGGAAACCATTAAATATGTTCAAATCATTACTAATACAAATTTGTAATGGAAACCATTAAATATGTTCAAATCATTACCAATACATGTTTGTAATGGAAACCATTAAAAATCAGAACCAATACAAACTGTAACGGAAACCATTAAATATATCATTACCAATACAAATTTGTAATGGAAACCATTAAATATGTTCAAATCATTACCAATACATGTTTGTAATGGAAACCATTAAAAATCAGAACCAATACAAACTGTAACGGAAACCATTAAATATATCATTACCAATACAAATTTGTAATGGAAACCATTAAATATGTTCAAATCATTACCAATACATGTTTGTAATGGAAACCATTACAAATCAGAACCAATACAAACTGTAATGGAAACCATTAAATATATCATTACCAATACAAATTTGTAATGGAAACCTATACAAACCAATACATCCTAATAGAATATGGCCCAAAACATACTACGTAATGGACACGGTTAATGGCTGATGGTTTGTAATGGTTTTGTGGTGGAAACCATTACCATTTCTGTAATTGTTTCTATTGTTTTTTTCAGCAGGGTGAGCACTGAATCCATGTCTAACATGGCTGCTGTGGTCTTCATAAAGTACGGAGCAAAAGCATTTAGAAGAATCCATCTCACACGTCAGAGAGAAAATCACTCTAACCTCCACATGCCAGAAGGTCACCGGTTAAAGGTCTCAAATGTTCTGACAGTAAACATGCAAACTTTCTCAATGCCTGGGTGACTGGATAGAAATAGAGACTTGTTGACAGGAGGGTTCAAACTGTTAAACTGCAGAGGAGAAAACAGGCACCCTTCAGCTTCCTCCAAATGCTCATAGTCAATAAAGAGTAGATCACTAAAACAAACAAAAAAATGCCCTAAAAAGTATTAATGACAATGCAATACTTATAGTTAACAATACATCATTATATCGAGATATCACGATATTAAAAATGTGACGATATGTAACGTTGATGTAATTCCCGATATAGAGTTAGTTTTATCCAAGGCTCAGCTTGCTGTATATATTAGGTATAACTCACCCAAAACGTTAGTTTGGACTCGGTATGTTATGTCATCACCTCATTTGTTAACATGGATTCAACAACACCATCACTCCAGACATCAGCAACAGATTACCACAGTCACCTGCACGCCCTCATCAACACTAAAAATAAACTTCACCTCGTTGTCTGCTCTCGTCTATGTATAGTGTGTGTTGCTACTGCCTGTTTGCCCGTCCTGTGGAACTTTATTCATCGTCTGTTTGCCTGCAACCATCCGTGACACCCTCAAACCTATACGATTCTTGCTCCAAAACTTACTAACAGAAATGAAGACATTTTTTTATGGAACCTGAGTTTATATTTCATAATTCTGAGAGTAAAAGTCAGAATTGTGAGTTATATATCCATAATTGAGAGAAAGTCAGAATTGCATGATTTAAAGTACAAGTATTGCAGCACTATGTAATTCATACATAGTGTTATATTATATTAATATTTTATATATTAATATTTTTAATTATTTATATATTTTTAATATTTTAAATATTATTATATTTTTATATTATTTTTAAAATTTCAATATTTATAAATTAATATTAATATAAAAATATTAAAAATATTAAAAACTATATAATATATTAAAAAAATTAAAAATGTAATATATCGTCGCTGTCCGATGAAAACCGCGTATGTCCATTTTTGGCGATTTTGAGATTTTTTGACAGATAGAATGTCCAGGTTCATTTCCGTGTACTGCATGCGTCACATGATCTAAATGACCAATGAAAAGTTGTGAAATCATGTCATCTGATTTCCACGTATTTCCATTTGCTGTCAAAGCTGTCCATCACGCAGCGTATCTCCCATAGGCAGTATAGTATCTCCCCGCCCTGTGGAGGCATCTCGCCGGTCTCGGGAAGTTTCTCACCGATCTCGTCTCTGAGACCCCTACACCTGGTATTAAAATGCGATCTGTACCCAGATAAGTTGTCCGGATAATAAAAAAGCCATGTTAATGCAAGGTATAAATACGTTGTGATCGTATTGTGAACGGATCTGCCTGACCATCTGGAGGTAACGTTAGTTAGTCTGTCTGGCTCGCATTCAAGTTCGGATCTTTACTTGGTGTAACGCAATCTGGTTGTTGAAACCACATTTACTCCTTCCAAAAATGCTAAAAAAAAAAAAAAAATAAATAAATAAATAAATAAACGAGTGAGAGCTTGTTATTTTATAGGCTATATGACACGTTATAGTCAGATATGACGGAGCGTCGAAAGTGAAAGTAAGTCACAGTCACAGACGCAATCATCTTCACAATCACACAATCATCTTCAAGTAAAGAAACGAAGTGATCTTACCAGGGCATCAGGCTGTTGCCACGCTCTCTTATTGATGTACAGTATGTCTTTGATTTTGAAATTAGCTGATGACAAAATGCATCTCATATAAAATGCAGCTTATATCCGACAAAATTACGGTAGGATTGTGTGAATAAAGTATCAGTCTAGCATTGCCATGTCAGTGTATTGATTCATTGTCTCTTCATACTTTGCAAGAGACATTTAATAAACTTATGTATTTGATAAACTGATCGTGGCCCATTCATCTGTCAATGAAACGCGATTTGGTCATTCTAATTAATGATCGGAAGAACGCGTATCGACCACCGTTACTATACAATATGCACGTATGTCCATTTAAACTTGATTTTGGGTCAAATATGGATTATATCATCACACTGGCAAGAATATGGTTACATTTAAAGATGTTGTGACAAGCATGACAAAGCTGTGTTCAGCTGTTTTTAAAATAACATGTTTTTTTCACTTCCTGAAAAGTAACCGTTTTGGACATACGTGGTTTTCATCGGGCAGCGACGATATAATTTTTAATATTTCTATATTTTTAATATTTTTATATTAATATTAATATAAAAATATTTTTATATTTATATTAATATTACATAGCAGCACTATGTAATTTTTTCTCCCTTTTTAATATTTTTCCAAAACCCTTGAGATTGTACATCGACTTATAATAGGTTGAATGACAGGTCTGCCATAGCCTGACAGTGTATGTATCGCTTTTCTCTCTGTAACTTCGGGGAGCGGGTAGGAACCCGAGCACAAAAAGAACTACAAAATTCGACTGCTCACTGTAAAAAATAATCCTGTAAAAAAACGGTAAACTACTGCCAGCTGTAGTTGCCAGCATCATACTGTAAAAATACGGCGTGTTACTGTTTTTGAAATTATCAGCTAAATACTGTATTGTCAGCTACAGTATAAACCTTTAATTTAACAGGTATATGCTCCAACACAAAAATGGTAACACACCGTATAGTTACGGTATGATGCTGGAAACCACAGCTGCCAGTAGTTTACCGTTTTTTTACAGTGTGTGTTTTCAGGCTACTGTACATAAAAGTGTGTGTGTGTTTGTTTGCATTTGATTGGTGCATGAAAACAAGAAAGATGTTCATGCATACAAATGCGGCTCTCCATTTCTAAAGCGTCTCCTGTCATAGTCAAGAGCCCCCGTTGGCTCTGGAAAGCTATTTCCAGCTGGGAGAGTTAAGCTGCAGAGAAATCCAGCAAGTGATATCAACATTCAGCTCATGTACAGTAGCTTCCCACAGTTTTATTCACAGGATTTTGCTATCCAAGCAGAATTTCCATGTTCCTCCTCCAGCTGTAGCCGTGCTACGTTATGAGGAGACCGTTATGAATAGACTGGCAGATTAAACAAATCTGTTTACGCATAGATGCATTACGACGAGGCCTGGAACTGAGCATTTATTTTACCTCTCAAGTAAAACATCAAATAAAAATCATCCCTAGTTGTGCGCGCATCTCTCCAGATTATGCCGCGCTGAACAATATGTGCGATTTAAACCCAATTAGCATGTTAAGCTCGTGCTAGAGCCGCCTCGCAAAATGGGCCAGTGTGTATGATCGCATTTCTAATTACTCATTAGTCTTGACTGTTTGGAACAGATGAATCACGGCGCCATTATACATGCTGAACAGATTCGATGGATGGGAATATCGTGATGAAATCTTCTTCTTAGCATTTTGTGGCACAAAATGAGCATCGGATTAGGAACACATTATCCGCTGTGTGAGAGACGATGTCCCTGAGTCACGTAATCCTGCCTCAAAAAGAGTCAAAAAGCAAAATGGCTGAGAAAATTATGCATGATTCTATTCTATATAAAACCTACTGCTTTTAATGCAATATATTTAATAATTTATAATGGGATTTGGATGAACAGAATGTTATTACATTTTATTTCTGGTTTTAACCAGCCAGGTTTTGCACAACAATAAATTACTGAAAGTTGACCTAAAATTAAAAAAAAAAAAAAAAATAGAAATTGTAAAAATTCTTTATATATATATATATATATATATATATATATATATATACACACACACATGCATGTATATTTAAGAAAAAAATATTAATTATATATAAAATATTTAAACAGAAACTTTTATTTTGGATGTGATTAATCGAGATTAATCCTTTGACAGCCTAATAATAATAATAATATATATATATATATATATATATATATATATATATATATATATATATATATATATATATATATATAATTATTATTATATTGTAATATATTATATATATATATATATATATATATATATATTGATTTATGCAGCATTTGGCTTTTAATTAGGACGTAAAAATGACAAAATGAGTTTTTGTTCTAACTATGACTTCAAGATTTTGACCAAAAACAAAAATTATATTATGATTATTTTGTTAAATATTGCAATTTGCAACAACATTAAACATATAATAATAAAATTCCATTTATTTTATATCACATCTCCATCAAGAAACACAGTGCAACTCCGAGTATCTGTTTTTGGCCACAAAGTAATTGTATCATCTTCAGAAAAACTAAAAAAAGCAGGAATATGAGTTGATAAATGTTGTTTTCACGAGAGTTTTCTTCTGACCCCCGTCCAATTTAAATTAAAACCTCAGCCAGAAGCGGCCCCGACCTGACCTTCCCGTTCCATTATCTCGACTGTCTCACAGAGGACGAGGAGGTGATAAGTTGTTTACTGTACAGGTCCAGAGGGATAACAGGGTCCCAGCCTCGGCCCTGGCGTTACTGAGCTGAGTGCATTTCCACAGTGCAGTCGCTGGATGTGAGATTTTATGCCTGGTGTGGCAGCGAGAGCCCAGCGACGACAGCCACTGTCATTTGGGTTCAGCTATTGAGTCGCTGCACATTCAAGGGCAAACCCAAGTTAGATAAGTGAAGTGAGAGTTCACCAAACACACATAAAGCATCGACCAACAGCCGCCGATAGCTCTGGGCCAGAGTCAAACCAATTCTCTACACGATATATTTAAGACATGGACAAAGAAATAAACTTTAAAGGTGTTGACAGAGTACAAATCACATGACTACTTTACACTCCACTCTCAATCATATGTTTTAATATATTGAATAAAACATCAAACTAAATAAATAATAATATCACTTTCCATCATGCTACTGTTTTCCATCATCCAGAAAGTAAGTGCAACCAACTGCTTTTCCTTCTTTCTTTATTTCCTCCCTTCCTTCCTCCCTCCATTTCTTCCTTCCTTCATTCCTTCCTTCCTCTCTTCCTTCGTTCCTTCCTTCCTCCCTTTATTCCTTCCTCCCTCCATTCCTTCCTTTTTCTCTTCCTTCCTTCCTCCCTTCCTTGCTTTCCTCTCTTCCTTCCTTCCTTCCTCTCTTCATTCCTTCCTTCCTCTCTTCCTTGCTTTTTTCCTCCCTTCCTTCATTCCTTCCTCCCTCCGTTCCTTCATACCTTCCTTCATCTCTTCCTTCCTCTCTTCTTTCCTTCTTTCCTCCCTTCCTTCCTTTCTCCCTCCGTTCCTTCATTCCTTCCTTCCTTTCTTCCTCCTCTCCTCCCTTCCCCTCTTCCTTCCTTCCTTCCTTCCTTCCTTCCTTCCTTCCTTCCTTCCTTCCTTCCTTCCTTCCTTCCTTCCTTCCTTCCTTCCTTCCAGCTATCCATCCATCCATCCATCCTTCCATCCAACCTTCCATCCATCCTTCTTCCCTTCCATCCTTCCTTAAAGGGTACCTATTTTCGGTTTTTGAAAATTGCCCTTCATGTAGTGTTTAACATAGATCTAAGTGAACGAAAACATCCTGCAAAGTTTTAAACATGAAAGTTCATCGTATACAAAGTTATTGTCTCTCAAAAACAAGAGTCGACTCTGAGTCGCTGATATGAATCGTTCGAAAAACGATGCTTTCCCTTTGTCTAGTTGACGTCAACTTGACAAGTTATTTGAATAAGAAACGCCCACTTATTGCGCTCGGAGACGCTAGGGAAAACCGGAGCTCCAGGGGTGGCGGGCAAATCTGAAACTGGCCCAAGACGGGCCACCCTGCCTGGGCTGGCCAGGGAGGTCTGAGAGCATGGAGGTTTGGACCCACCGCACCTTTTTGGACTGTCGTTTTTCGAGATCTGGGCTTCGGAAAACAATCATGTCGACGAGACGCTGTGTTTTGAAGTGCGATGCAAAAGCGAACTTTTTTAACCTGCCAAGTGAGGAGTATTTGAAGACAAGTACTGCTATACCACACAAGTATAGCCCAAACCTTGTTCTGTGTTCGCGTCATTTTGAAGATGTTTGCTTCACAAACCTAAACGCTATAAAGTATGGATTCGCGAGCCGGCTCTATCCTAACGAGCTGAGGATCAATATGCAGAGCAGTGGGTCGCGAGGACCGGAGTTGAGAACCCATTTAAGGTAATAGAGTTCCGTTTTTCTGCACAGAGAATACCAATCACAACTCACTAGGTTATCTGACCAATCAGCGCAGATTAGCGTCACGCAAAGGCGGGTCTTGGACAAAGAACTCGCTAAAACGATTCATATGGGAGTCGGTGGGCAATTCAGGTAAAAATAAATGCATATTATAAGACAACAAAAGTGTTTTTTGTCATTGCATGCTTGTAAAATTGTTGTTGGGGACTCCCAGAACAATATTAGGAACATTTTACATGTCATAATAGGTACACTTTAATACTTTCCATCCATCGATCCATCAATCCACCCATCCATCCACCCACCCATCCATCCACCCATCCATCCACCCATCCACCAATCCATCCACCCATCCATCCACCCATCCACCAATCCATCCACCCATCCATCCACCCATCCATCCACCCATCCATCCACCCATCCACCCATCCATCCACCCATCCACCCATCCATCCATCCATCCATCCATCCATCCATCCATCCATCCATCCATCCATCCTTCCTTCCTTCCTTCCTTCCTTCCTTCCGTCACAAATGTCCATGTCTTAAAGTGTGAGTTTGTGTTCATGAATAACAGGGCCTCTGCAGTGACCACAGGGAAGGAAGGACAGGTGTGGGCGTATTAGATCTTAATGGGACCTTGAGCTGCTCGGGGAATTGACTTATTTAGCTCTTGGCAGAGGGGCTGACGTATCGCCGTCACCGTGGCTGATTATAGACGCGCTCAGCAGAATGATGTGTGCTTGGCCTTTTCATGCTTCATTAACAAAATCAGGCAACCTGCCAAATGCACGCCGCAGCTCATTAAGTCAGTAAGGGGAATAATGTTGAATGCAAAGTCTGGGAGAAACCGCAGAGCCGCCCATTAATAACACTCCAGTAGCAGAGCAGGAGAATATGGGCTGGATCATTCACCGGACTGTCTGCTTACATTACAGGCTAATTTATTAGGGATGCTTATACTTGGGGTTAGAGATCAGAACGAAGGCATAACTATGAAGATGAACTTGTTCCACAGATCTGCAATGTTTGTGCTACAGATGCGAATGATTCCTCAAACCACGTGTCTTGTTGAGGAGAGCTGTTAAGATGCTTTTACAAGAGATCACACTCACACACATACAAAACCCAAAGACTTGCATTGAAGAAGGGACCACAACCATATTCATTTGCACATACCTAGCAACCACTCAGAACACCCTAGCAACCACATAGAGACATGATAAAAAAATGTTTAGAATTCCAAAATGTCCATCATATGCTGATCTTAAAAATCACAATGAACGAGGAATGTCCTGCTTTGTTGTATGTTGCTCATAATCGATTCATCACTGGCAAAAAAATCTGGCAAATCATTTGACTTTGTTTTATCAGACACTCTCTGATGATCTGGATGATAGGAAAACAAAGTACAGATATACATACCGATCAGAATTTTAAATTGGAAACAACATTAATCACTGACATTTTAACTATATGCAAACGACCAAAAAGAGGATCAACAAAGTAATCCTGACACATTTCACATCCTGAGATGAAATCCCCCCTCATTATCCTGATAAACGGATGTTAAAACTGGATTTCATAACGTTTACGGTGGTATTCAGTGATAAACTGAACTGACGGGTCTCAAGAGGATCAAACCTCCATTAGCGGCTGGGAAACTTCAACATAACAGATCAATAAGCTGTGTGTGTATTAAAATCACCCTCTAAGATTTAATGTTCTGAGCACAAGATGAAACTTAGTCACAGATATCAGGAAAGAATATAATACTATTGTATTTTGTGTGGGTGTAAAAATCAAATAAAACATTTGGTCGAGACGTTTGTCTTTTCCCGAACCCTAAAACATCACGGCCACCAACAAAACTCCTGGGTGGAGCCAGGCTAATAAAAGGAAGCCTTTCAAATCTGAGTAATGATAATAATAATACACATTAAAGCCCTTTGAACAGTTTGCACTGACACTCTCATTTGGACCGTTTGGTTCCCATTGAAGTCCATTATATAGAAAAAAATCCTGGAATGTTTTCACCAAAAACCTTAATTTCTTTTCGACTGAAGAAAGAAAGACATGGACATCTTGGATGACATGGGGGTGAGTAAATTATCAGCAAAAGTTTTTTGAAAAGTGAACTACTCCTTTAAGGGTAATTATACTTCATGTATACTTCAAAAAATTCAATCTTAGAAACCCGCCGTTCTCTTTTCTACAGGATTAATGAACTGTCATCATTTGATATGGAGCCCTTTTTCATTTATCTGCACTGTGTCAGGTGTAAATGGTTTCCACAAAACCAGATATCAAAGCAGCCAAAAAAAGACTTTGAATGTATATTGAATTATTGCTATTTAGTGATTTAAATCAATTCTGAATGATTGGCTATGATTTTGCTTGATTTTGTCACATAGTCGTGTGGTGTCTGGTGTGGACAGACAAAATGCTTGATGCTGGAATCTTATCACATCACGTCTTTAGGACACGGTGTTATTAGCATTAGCATTAAAAAACTCGCATGGAGTATGTTTCCGGCTCGCTGTACCAAACCTGTGATATACACATTGAATGATTTATATTTGTCTTTTATTATTAAAATATTTAGAATTGAGGGAAATATCAGATTTCATAAATCTTGTCTAATAGAAGTGTAAATATATAATCTCACAGCAGCAGTGGCACACCGAGCCAGCATCAGCATCTGTGTTCCCCAACATGAAGCACTTTATTTTTCTGCAGGGTGCCATTACTCATGACACATTCAGAGCTCTAATGCCTGCAAATGGCCACACAAATGGCTGCCATGTCTGTGTTTGTGTCCTGGACAAGTCGAGAGTAAAATAAGAGAGTCTACAGACACTCAACTCTGATTTCATGTTTGACAGGCTATTGAAAGAAGTCACTCAAGGGGGGTGGTTAGCCCTTAATTTACCCTTAAAGTTCAACCCGGGAAACTGAGGCTTGGTTGTTTGGAGCATTTAACTGGATGTTGCACGTTTATTTGGGCTTTGCAACAGCTGTGAGCCGCTATACTCAGCAATCTCAGTCATTCATATTTATGGCTCTGAACTTTAGCAGATTCCCTGCTGTTCGCTTTCAAAAGCTGCAATACCATAATTGATAACATTTGATGTGAGATTAATAATAAATGGATTAAAAATATTTTAAATGACTATAATGGGGACAATTCATCCAAAAATAATCCTCACCTTGATTTAAACAACATAATGTCTATATTAATCCTTCCTCCCTTCCTTCCTCCCTACCTTCCTTCCTTGCTTCCTTCTTTCCTTCCCCCTCCCTTCCTTCCTCCCTTCCTTCCTTGCTCTCTTGCTTCTTCCTTCCTTGTTCCCTCCCTCCCTTCCTTCCTTGCTTCCTTCTTTCTTTCCCCCTCTCTTCCTCCCTTCCTTCCTTGCTCTCTTGCTTCCATACTTTCTTGTTCCCTCCCTTCCTTCCTTCCTTCCTTCCTTCCTTCCTTCCTTCCTTCCTTCCTTCCTTGTTCCCTTCCTTCATTGCTTCCTCCCTTCCTTGTTCCCTTCCTTCCTTCCTTCCTTCCTTCCTTCCTTCCTTCCTTCCTTCCTTCCTTCCTTCCTTCCTCCCTTGCTCTCTTGCTTCCTTCCTTACTTGTTCTCTCCCTTCCTTCCTTCCTTCCTTGTTCCCTCCCTTTCTTCCTTCCTTCCTTCCTTCCTTGTTCCCTTCCTTCATTGCTTCCTCCCTTCCTTGTTCCCTTCCTTCCTTCCTTCCTTCCTTCCTTCCTTCCTTCCTTCCTTCCCCCCTACCTTCCTTCCTTGCTTCCTTCCCCCACCCTCCCTTCTTTCCTTTCCCCTTCCTTCCTTGCTCTCTTGCTTCCTTCCTTCCTTGTTCCCTTCCTTCTTTCTTTCCTCCCCTCCCTTCCTTCCTCGTTCTCTTGCTTCCTTCCTTCCTCTCTTCCTTCCTTGTTCCCTTCCTTGTTCCCTTCCTTCCTCCCTTCCTTATTCCCTTCCTTCCTCCCTCCCTCCATTCCTTCCTTCCATCCATCCATCCATCCATCCATCCATCCATCCATCCATCCATCCATCCATCCATCCATCTGTGAGAATATTTAATAAACAAACAGTTCCAAACAACAGTATTTAACTAGACAAAAAGATAGAATGTAATGCAAATGGTTCATATTAATCAGTGAATAATGTTTTTTTTAAGCAGCTCATTAAAATGAACCATCTTAGTGAATCAACTCACTCAAATGATTCAGAATTTCCCTTCTAGAAGAGTGTTTGATAAGTCAAACCTCGGATTGCTTGCGTAATATAATTTGACATAAACACACATTAGAGTAAACTTTTGTCATGCTGAATTGACTTTGTTGAATTCACATTTTTGAACTTGTGGTCCAAAAGCATTTTTTTTCTAATTTAATAAAAGTAGTAATTACAAATTATTATCAGTACAGCAATAATTTTGCCTTCACATGTTATCGGAATTAAATATGAGTTTCCAAGTGGGAAATTGGACATGAACAGCCTCTCAAATTATATTTACAACTGGGAAACTGAGATCATTATGATACCCGAGTTTCTTGAGTTGGGCAGGCCATAAACTTTAAGGAGAGCGATTGCTGCCTTGTCTTGTCAATAAAGTTGTGCATATTTACATATATACGAAACCATTTGAAGCATATTGAAGACACACAGCAAAAATAGCACGTTTTGGACCTAAACTCCAGATTAGACAACAAGAAGACTAGATAGCACGATTAATGTTTATATGGTTGTCAAAGAATGGGACGCTACATTTTATACAAAACTAAATATCTTCAATTCATTTTGGCAACAATACACCTGGTGTCCTCCATAATTTCTATTCTTTCCAACAACAAAGCACTTGAACACGATAAGCTTGCAATCACGACTTCAGTGGGAAGCAGGAATGTTCCCAATTCCCATAGCACGACAAGTCAGCATTAGTACCTGAATTTGAGAACGTCTTAGTATTTGTTTCTCCACTTTGAGCAAAATGAACAAAACCTGATGATCAATTCACCAGATTTGAGATCACAAGCTTCTTGAGCTTCATTTGAAGCAAGCAAATCTAATCTTCTGTAAAAAACAGACTTAAATTTGGATTAGAGACTTAGAAATAATGCAGAATATTTATTATATAATGTTTTTTTTTACATTATAACCATATATCCAGGTTCAAATGATTTTTTTTAACGATTTTGTCACAAAACTGAACAATTCTCTAACATCTCATCAGCGATGCATAAGGATTTGTCCACCTCCAGATCCTCCTTGATTTGAAGTATATAAGCAAGATTTTGCTGATGACAGGCTGGTCCATCGAGGCTCTTCCCCACTATGATTCACCGCACATCAGGGCGCTCCGACGAGGATCGTTATCGTTCATTTTCATCATTCTGTGACACAGCGGGTCATTTTCAGCAGGCCTCTTCAGAGCAGAGCATTAGTTAAACAAGCACAATGGCGGATCTTCATCTGTACGTCCCCCTCGTTATCAGACGCCTGGATGTGAATGTTATTTTAATTCCTGCATTGGTTAAGAGTCTCTCTGCCCACCAGCTGTGCCCAGCGACGGCTGCGGTGATATTCAGAGCTTCTTGATCTCACACGGCCAGCAGGGTTTCACTATGGCGCCTCATTTAGACGGTCCGCATGGCGTCTGGACCGCTTGGCCTCTTTTTGATTCATTAGCAGGCAGATCAAACTTTTTAAAATCCTGCTTTTGGTCATATCTTATTTTGGGCATCATTAACAAAAGGGCATCTATGCAGTCACAGAGCATAATGCATTGGAATCTTATATTTTTGCAGAATGCCTATTAGGCTATACCTTTGAACTCAACCAGAGAGAGGGAAAATATTAGAACTATTGGAAACAAAATAACATTCAGTTTTGTTTATGGCTCTTCAGCGAATTAATGACTCAATTCTTTAGAAAATGTGGACATGTAATCAAGCAAACAGGTTAGAATTGAATTGAGAATGTATTACATGGAAATTTGCGATTAAAATGTGAATTCTGGGAAGGACAACACAAATGGAATGGATGCTAGATGGATGGATGGATGGATGGATGGATGGATGGATGGATGGAGAGATGGAGAGATGGATGGATGGATGGATGGATGGATGGATGGATGGATGGATGGATGGATGGATGGATGGATGGATGGATGGATGGATGGATGGATGGATGGATGGATAGATAGATAGATAGATAGATAGATAGATAGATAGATAGATAGATAGATAGATAGATAGATAGATAGATAGATAGATAGATAGATTTTAACGATTTAAAATGCAATATGGATGGATGGATGGATGGATGGATGGATGGATAGATAGAAACTTTATTTAAAAATGACAATATGGATGGATGGATCATCAAAAAGATTCAAAAACTTGGTTATTAGATTTGAATCTAATTAACAAATGACTCATTCGCTGAATCATTTGCAGAATTGAGTACTTTCAGCCATTTCTGACTCGCAATGAAACGAGAAACCCAGACAACCTGTTAAAGATACATCTTCACTACTTCAGATTTGCTGCAATAGATGGCATTTCATTTCGAAGAGCTAGCATAATAGTAGTGTTCCTGATAATAGTAGCGTATTGTTGTTTAGCAAGCTATTAAAGTAACTCCCAATTACTGCTTCCTTAAAAGGACACCAGAACAATTCCCATCCCACTGTCACAACGGCCTGTTGTTTTCCGGCTTCAATCCATGACACAGCACCTCTCAGGCTACACAGCCGCTGTAACTGGCCTGATGAGGAGTGTATCATGAGCTTCAAATGCAATAATTGGCCACCGAAGTGCCCCAGTCCATTAAAGGATCCATTTAAATACAACAGGATCATTACAGCTCATCAGGTGCAGAAGATCACCTTCAAGCGTTGAAGAGCCACCGGGCGATATCATGTAATCCCGTCCCGAGACAGGCTATTAATTAACAAGTGCTCACCGAAGGGACCAGCCAGCACTTCCTCTCATTGTGTCTCCTTACTGGAGATCAATGCGACTCCCTGCCGATACGTCCCGCTGACGCCTTTTGATTTCCATAGCAAGTACGCAACGTCTGGATTCGCTGCCAAACAAGGGAACGCACACAGGTGACATTGACACGGTCGTCCTTTTGTGCGAAGACTTCGTCTGTTAATATTTTATTTACTACAGCGCTTGTCTTTGTCTCCATTGTATTTCTTTATTTATTTCTCCTCTGTGTGACCCGCTGAATATCACTCTCAGACTCACAGATATGTTTCATTGAGAGGCAGGAGCTCAATACTCATATCTGGAAGCAAGAGGTGATTTTAGTGTATCGCAAGCGAGTGACAGGTGAGTAACGGCAGGACGGATGTTTTTTATCCACCCATTGTTTTTATTTATTTATTTTATTTCTCATATATCAGCAGGTTTGAGAGATTGAAAGAGACTGTAAACCCGTTTAGTTTTCCAGCAACTCTTGCTGAACAAAAAAATCATTTTAGATCTTCAACTGCACCACAGCATAGTGTCCTGAAAAAATGTTCATCACACTGTGTTTGTTTGTCTCATTTCTGGGTTGGAAAACAAACTGGAACTTTTGCTTCTCATTTCAAAATGCTTTTGAATTCAAAATAAACAGAAAGTTAATTTGATTGAACTACTTTTTTAAAACTAAGCCCTTTTGGGTCCGTTTTCTCTATTTTTACATTTGGGCTTATAAACTACAGCATATGCAATGGAGATGGAACACTATGTGTTGGGTGTCTATGGATTCAGAAGACTCTAAGCTAACATATGCTTGCATGTAATGTGTTTTTAAAGGAAGTATGAGTGAAAAATGTACAATAAACTAGAGCATTTGAAAAACGGAAATTCAATTTTTGTCAAAAACAGTTTTTGAACAAAAACTATATTTGTCAAAGCCTTTGCTTGACAGACATGTGTAATTGTTAAAAAAATGTGTTAAAAACACTGAAAAAATCGAACTTTATTTACATATAGTCCCAGGCGTTTTTCTTAGGAATGCTTTGAATTTTCTAAGCAATGCTTTCTCCTCATCACTCTCCAGTAATTGTTCCAGAGCCTGTTCCACCGTAAATCGTTTACCGATTGCCATCATAAAAGTGCTAAAATAATAAATAATGCTATAATTGTATATGTGTGTATATATATATATATATATTAGATATAATATATATTAGAGCCAGACCGATATATCGGCAGACCGATATAATCGGACGATTTTAGGTATTTTCCAAACTATCGGTATCGGCAGTTATAATGGCCGATAAATGAGTATTTCAAAAATAAAATAAAAAAAGACGAAACACGCTTGAACCATGTCAGAAGTGTTGGAGTTGTATAGTTTGTCCACCAGAGGGCACTCTACACTGTCCCTGTTGGCAGCACTCGCTTAGTTGGTCACGATACATACATTGCTTGAATAACAATTAAAAGAACATCCCTATCAGTTCTCTTAACTCAAATAAGCATGACAAAAATTTTGACTATCATGTCCAGTTTGAAATAAATAAATAAAATAAAATAAAATATCGGCCGATATATCGGAACATCGGATTTTAAAACCCAAAAATATTTTTATCGGTCTTCAAAATCCTGTATCGGTCGGGCTCTAATATATATATATATATATTATAATTCTTCTGTCTCTCGCTCACATAAATCTCAGCACGCTCTCGCTCCGTAAAGCCTTGTTCATACTCAACACGTCCGTTTGCTTTCTTACATCTCCTCTCGACGTAGTTTCGGTCGTTTCCATTACTATATAGTACCACCCCTTGCAAGGCTAGAGTCCTCCGATTTGCTAGAATACGTCATGGTAACCTTCCCCTGATTGGGTAAGAAAAATATTCCTCCATCGGCAATTTTTCCATTAATTGTTGCTTGAGAATCTGCCAAACAACAACGATTTCATTGGCCTTTGGCGGTGTGTATACAAGCCGGGTCTCTCCGGTTCAGCGGAATCTGAGGAAGTGGTCCTCCTAGTGGTCTAACCCTACCCCTAACCCATACCTAAACTTAACCATAACCGAAGTGTCTCATTTGACGCTAAAGGGTGCCATGTGCGCTGGATGTTTACGCTTTTGCAAAAGTGTCATATATGACGCCTTGGGATGAGAATGCGTTGCTCTATCATGAATAGCTTTTAAGATAAGTACACATTTGTAAAAGTATGTCATTTTGGGTGGTACCGCCCAATCCGTCCCCAGAGGGTTAATTTAAGTTTACCCTACTCAAATGAATTGATTATTTTGAGCATTGCAGTGATACACAAAAACACACGTGACGTCACTGAGGTCTCCCCTCACTAAATCAGTCACGTTAACGGTTGTTGTTTTATCTCGTTGCAAACAGAACCCCCGTCTGCAGTCGTAAAGAGCGTCACGTCGACGGCTGAGGCGTGACATGGTTTTGGACGGAGCGGGATGAGAGGGGAAAGACTGTGATAAATGAGAGCATCGTCACAGCGTCCCATGAATTATGAGAGGGGCATGAGGCGGCGCTGACACGGTACGGCAGATTGACAGAGGAAAAGGAAATACCGCTGTGATGCAACGGCACGTTTAGATGACCCAGAACGTCCCTATCCGGAGAAAAAGCGCGCGCCGATTAATCAGGCGAGCGTACGGGAGATAGAGGAGGTTTGGAGAGAGAGAAGCGCGCAGCTCTTGAGGTTGATTTAGCGGGCCACGGGTCAGAGATCCAATCCCCTCCGGAAGATGAAGTAATTACCAGATGGCCGCTTTGATTTGTTCCACTTTTTTACAACCACGTTATTCTTGATTGCATAATTCATTTGGAGGAAGAGGAAATGTCTGGAAAAATGTTTCTCTATGCTTGACCTTAATTTTGCCACTTAATTACACTCTGATATCAAGCGTCAAAGGAAGTCTGATCTAATTCCGCCTTCCATTCAGATGTCAGATGTGGTATTTTCCACTTGTTATCTCTGACTTATGACGTACAAAGGAACAAAAGGACTAGCATTTGATTTGCAGGTTTAAAATGAATAAGAGAACTGTGTTCATCTTCCTTGGGGCTTCGACACTAGTCCAAAAAGCATTCATTCTCACCTCTATAACTGTATGTTATGGCACAGGACTTCTGTCTCTCTGGCACTTTCTATCTATTTGAGATAATTACTTACATATAGTGACTATTCTTCTCCTCTCTGCCGCTCCGTTCCCCGATCCCCAGCATCCGTCCTCGTCATCACAGTCTCCGCTGTATCCGTCTCCACTTCCTGTCTCGATTTGGTCCAGGGTGCCCAGCTTTGGGATTGACCTGCCCTGCAACAGCTGGAACACATACAAGATATGTTTAAACTTCAGAATTTAGGATTTCAGTATTTATTTTGATTGGTTTTAATCAGATTTCAGTTGGACTGTTGATACCCCCAACTAAAAAATAACCAACCAGGTTTAATTAAATAGACCAAAACAAATGTTTTGCTACTTGCCTTGTTGCTGGGCAACAAAACCAAAATAAATAGGAATGCATTATATAATGGTACCGAGATTTTTTTTTAAATTATTATTAATCAATACTGGATATTAAATGGTGCATGTTCATTTTCCCTATTTTCACATTTTGATCACCGTTACTGCAACTATAAAATAATCTATAAAAACTAGGGCTGTCAAACGATTAATCACATCCAAAATAAAAGTTTGTGTTTATATAATTTATGTGGGTGCACTGTGGATAATTATTTTATATATATATATATATATATATATATACACACACGAACACATGCATGTATATTTAAGAAAAAAAAATTATTTATATATAAAATATTTATATATAATATAAATTATATATAAATCTATATACAGTATATACATGAAAATATTTCTTAAATATATACAGAATGTGTGTGTATTAATATATATATATATATATATATATATATATATATATATATATTAAATAAAAATAAAAATAAAATATACATAAAATAATAAAATATTTTATAGTCCTAATTTTTTCATTATATTTAAATAACATTGTTCAATATAAACTTTAGCAAAATCTCAAAATGAATATGCATTTTTATACTGTACATATATAATGCTGGGTTGCCCAAAATAAAAAAATAAAACACATTTATTTGGACAAAATGGTATAGAGTTGTAATAATGGCCATGCACTTATCAGTTATTGGCCAAAACAAAAGTATTCTGTATCCCTAAAAAATAAATGAATGAATTCAAACCATGCAATTCATAAACATGTAGTGAATAGAAAGCTGTATCTACTATTGAAAACAATAATACCATAATATGACCTCAAGAAATATGAGACACAAAGGGAAACAATGACATACCACACTGTATGTGAGTGTATAAAACAGTAAATCTGTCCAAAACGTTGATCCCTCACGGCCAAACAGGGTGATTAAAGTGTGATCATTTTTATATGATTTAATATAAAAATAATAAACCACAAAACAAGCATTCGAACAGGTATGCATTTCCAGATTGCATAACACTTTTAATGGAAACACTGTATTCTCTATTTACAAAGTAAGCAACCAATTGTGGTTACATTCATCATTCAAACAATCTCTCTGCAAACAACAATAATGACAGCATCTCTTGAGATCTGTGCCTGGACATGATGACCTTCGATTACCCTCAAAACTAACTTTTGCACAAGCTAGCATGGGTTAGCAGCAATTACAAACTCTGAGTGCACTTGAGCCCTATCCGTTCAGGAGACAGGAACATTTAATTATCTAATTGAAATGCAAGACAACCTCTCAGATATTGAAAGTGCTTTGTATTTATCAGGTAGAGAGCATTGGGCTGTTACAATTGTCTGTGGTAATTAGCAGCTGTAGTGGCTCAATATCTGCCGATTAAGTGGCTGAACTAATGGATTAGCAGAGCCATGATGGATGAGTGACTGCGACTCGCACGCGTAGAGGTCGCCTCCAATCCACACGGACAACTAAAGTTCAAAATGAAACTTTTGGGGAATGGTTGACAACAAATCACAATGGTATACTAACATACACTTGCTATGCA
Source organism: Cyprinella venusta (assembly GCA_038021265.1). Classification (NCBI taxonomy): domain Eukaryota; kingdom Metazoa; phylum Chordata; class Actinopteri; order Cypriniformes; family Leuciscidae; genus Cyprinella; species Cyprinella venusta. Next base: position 39,858,232 of record CM075866.1, on the reverse strand, counting down.
GGATTGTTCTGTATTCATAAATGGCCCTCTATATTTGCCAACATCCGCACCGAACCCTATCTTTTGGATAACTTCATAAATCCAGTGTGACAAATGATACAAGTAGTGATATATTTAAAAAAAAAAAATGACTGTCAACATTTATTTCTGAAATCATAACTAGATGTCACTCAGAATTTATTTTTCTTGGCACATTATATGACAGCCAAATATTTTTTTTATTAAAAAAATGCAATATATCTGGATGCCACTCGTTGAGTTCACTTTTGAAAAAAACTTTTGCTGATAATTTACTCACCGACATGTCATCCAAGATGTCCATGTCTTTCTTTCTTCAGTCGAAAAGAAATTAAGGTTTTTGATGAAAACATTCCAGCATTTTTCTCCATATAATGGACTTCAATGGGGACCAAACGGTTCAAGGTCCAAAAGACAGTTTCAGTGCAAACTACAAACTGTTCAAAGGGCTTTAAACGATTCCAGATGATGAATAAGGGTCTTATCAAGCGAAACGATCGCTCATTTAATATATAAATAACAAAGTTTAAGTTTTATAAGCTCAAATGCTCACCTTGGAATCGTCTGGAATCGTTTAAAGCCCTTTGAACAGTTTGTAGTTTGCACTGAAACTGTCTTTTGGACCTTAAACCGTTTGGTTCCCATTGAAGTCCATTATATGGAGAAAAATCCTGGAATGTTTTCATCAAAAACCTTAATTTCTTTTCAGCTGAAGAAAGAAAGACATGGACATCTTGGGTGAGTAAATTATCAGTAAAAGTTTTTTGAAAAGTGAACTACTCCTTTAAACATGCACATATTGAGATCATGTAACATAAACGTGTTACGCTTTATTTTAAGGTGTCATTGTTACAGTGTAATTATACATTTCAGTACTGAGTAATAATGATTAACTGCATGTACAATACTTACTAGGGTTAGGATTGGGGTTTGGTTTAGTTCAATGTTATTAAGTACATTTTATAGTTATTACTATAGTAACCGCATGAACATGTAACAATAACACTGTCAAATAAAATAAGTAGCATACTACTGTTTGAAACATTGATAGTTGCATTCATACATAATATAAAAAAACGAAGTATGAATTCATGATAGTATTGAATCTAGTCAAACAAGAGAGCAATGTATATTCTCACATATCAAACACATTAATTCAGTTTATTTATTCTCTATACATTTCATTTCTTTCTGTATTTACTTTAATAAAGTGGTTTCTTCACAACGACCTCAGCCTTTCCCATTTTATTGCATATGTCCTTTGCTATAAAAAGTGCTTTGAATGTTTCTCCCGAGGCACACGGGCAGAAAAAGAAATAACGCAAAAACATCTGCATGCAAATGCATAAATTACTTTCAGTCAGGCCTGAAGCAAATATATGTTACCCTTCTGTAATTTTCTTTCCGACCATAACCAGAAAGCCTGAAGCACTGAAGGCCTTTATCTCGCTGAGGTAAAAATGTTCAATCTCTTATCTATAGAATGACCACGTTCTCCTCGAACGCTGAGGTGCATTGTTCCTCCAGGAATCCTCAATGTTCCTGCACGGTTTGATTGACTGCCTGAGGTTAGTCGACCACGAGCAGTGGTTGAAACTTTTACAATCTCGCTCCAGAAACATAACAAACAAAACAAAAATGACCAGGCATAGTAGAATAATTATCTTAATCTGAATGCATCTATTTAGCTGCCAGGCAAACCACTCAAATTCATCTTTGCTTCAAACCAGGGGATAGAAATAATCGAAAATATGAGCATAATAACACTTATCAGCTTGGCTCATGTATATTAATGATGTAATCTGAGGTGTGCCCAGCTGATCTGCTGGAAAACTTTAGTGAATCGCTGCTAGTAGCAATAGAAGGATTTACACTTCCAGCTTGCAAGATTCCTTGTAGGTCTCTGAATTGCCACAAAAAATGACGGTATGAAAAGCATGCCGGTCACTTTGAGTTTATTTAAACACAGTTATCATCTACAATCATCTCCATAAAGATCAGGAATGAGAGTGATTCTTATGTTTATTAGTAACCAAAACACTGCTGTCGCTGACGTTCATGCTAATAAGAAGCTCTCCCATTCCATTCGTCTTTGAGATGACTTTATATGTTTCTGAAGAACTTGTTTAAAAAAAAAAAAAAAGAAAAAGATTAAGAACGATTTCAAGCCCTGAAAGTGAAAATGATATCTCTGGAGAAGCACTGCTTAAAGAATGTCATCTTCTGTGAAGATTATGTGAATCCAAAACTACATTTCGAAGAAGTCTTGGTTATCTTCCAGGAAATACCTTTGCTTTTGGCATCGCAACCTTTCTGCTTCTGAAATATCAATGGCATCGTTAAGAAGAGGAAAAGATGAAAGTTTCACCATGAGCCTTTTAGCATCACATACTGTACATGACAGCTCTGACAAAACAAACAAGATATTGAGGGTTTTTATACACAAGATATTAAAACATAACACATTTTAGGTCTACTTTTATGACCGTTAATATGTTATTGCATTGTGGCATTGTTTTTAAGACAATTACTCATTTGTTTCAATTCTGAATTATACGTATGTTATTTCTTCATTTTTATTGCTGCACTCTTCCTTAATTATATTACTTTAAAAAAAAGCTGATTAAATACTTATGTTTATGTTCATAAAACATTTATTGGCCAAACCAGCAGAAAACGAATGGGAGAGATATTAAAGGAATATTCCACTCCAAAATTAATCATTTCGAACACTGATGTTATTAAAACAAATTTAATATTTCTTTTTTTCAGGGAAAGACAAAAGGAGGTATTGCAGAAAGTTTGGCAGGATGTCTAAGCTGCTTCAAACAATGAAAGTGCACATCATTACATAATACACATCGTTTTATAGCACTTGTGTGCTATAAAATACAGTATATGTTGTATAATATATGCTACAATTAGTGTTACGATTTTTTCTAGGGGTTATACATAAGGAAGTGACAATTGAATGAATCATTAAATGAAAAAAATCATCAAAAACACAGATTCATTCGGGTTTGAAAAATGATGCTGTGCCCCAATTCGCCTACTTATACTATGCCATAAAAGTATGTTGTGTTTTTGTGAAGAAAAAAGACCTTACCTTTGAGTGAGTTACAGAAGAGTACACTCTAAACAATGCTGAGTTGTTTTAAACCAAACAATATGGGTTAAAAATGTAATTTAAAATTAACCCAACTTCAACTTTTGCTTTCAACAGTACATTTTTCAATTACATTTTTAATCCAAAATTTGGGTTTGTCCATATTTGACCCAACATTTGGGTTTGTCCATATGTGACCCAACATTTGGGTTTGTCCATATGTGACCCAACATTTGGGTTTGTCCATATTTGACCCAACATTTGGGTTTGTCCATATGTGACCCAACATTTGGGTTTGTCCATATTTGACCCAACATTTGGGTTTGTCCATATTTGACCCAACATTTGGGTTTGTCCATATTTCACCCAACATTTGGGTTTGTCCATATTTGACCCAACATTTGGGTTTGTCCATATTTCACCCAACATTTGGGTTTGTCCATATGTGACCCAACATTTGGGTGTGTCTATATTTCACCCAACATTTGGGTTTGTCCATATCTGCGATTTGCACTAAAGAGCGCAAATCACAGATATGGACAGTGCCCGGATCTGCACTTCATATTCTAACTGAAAAAGTAGACCATCCGGGTATTTTTGAAACACTAATTTCAACATAGTATGATTTGGGACACACTAATTCTAATTTCGGATATTATTTACGACGGATAGTATGCAAATAGGGATGAAGCCTGTGAGTCATTGAATCACTCCCTTAACAGATTCATTCAAAACACTGATTCACTCAGAAACAAAACAAGTGAAATAAGAAAGTTTGATATGATCGTGAAAGTGTATATGTGACCCTCAAAAATTCACCAGTGATTACACAAAAACACAAGGTTATTGATTATAAATGCTTTCTATACAAATGTAAGCAGATGGAGACTATATTTGTGATTAATTTGAGCTAAAGGACTGCAGAAAAATGGTGAAAGCAGAGGGAGAACTAGTCGAGACGCTGAAACCAAAAAAGTAAAACTTAAAAGTAATGGCTGTCTTTTCTTATTAAGCACTTTTCACAACTCAAAAATCCAATTCAACTCTTCTTAGCTCATGAAATTTAGTTCTTAGCTCAGATCTCTAGAAAATCAGAACTGCACACCATGAAACGCTCAGAAGGGCTCTATCCGTGTGTTGTATAATTCAGGATTCTTGTACAGTCCATTGTGTCGTATTGAGCGGTGCGCTAATGTAAGCACTGCAGAACCCTACGGCCTCGTACAACAAAACACTGTGCTCATGCCATATATACAGTCATGTGACGCTGGTACTATATGATACTTTGGGATACTAAAATAAATGTATTCACATGGAACTCCAAGGTCAGTGTTGGGAAAGTTCACTTTCTACATGAACTCAACCCGATCACACTAAATGCATCTTTATAGTTATATTTATTGCTTATCAAATACACGCGAATACTGCGTCTCATATGCACATAAAAACTCATTTCCGCGTATAAATTACACAATGCGTGTTATAGACATAGTATTGTTATATTATGTAACATAGTATTGTTATGTTACATGCACAAAGACATGGACGAACCATGGTACTTTTAGTAGGAGCTGGTTGGGGTGAATTACATTCATTTATGTAGTTTTACAGGCTTGTGGAAGAAATGTTATCTTTAAGATGTGTGTGACAGTAAAAGAGCAAACACAATCCTTATTCTAATGTGTAATTGTATTGGAATGGTAAAGAGTGTTGGTACGTGACAGGAGCGCCTCCACTCAAGAATACAATATGATGAACAAGTCTAAGAATGTCTAAACACCATCATTGGCCTAGAAAGATAACAATCTGGGAGTTAAGACAATAAAAGAGGAAGAATGCCTTCACTGTCACACTATAATCTCTCTGTGTGACTGTACGACTGATGGTTCTTGTAAGAACATAAACCTCATCGAAGACAATTGGGAATGTTTGTCTCATATTCAGTGATAGAAATTTTGGTTGCCAACACAGGCTTAAATATGTTAATTATAGCAAATGGTAGCACTTAATTTTACAGTCATGTATACTATGCACTTATTATAGCAATTACAATAACTGGTACTACCCCTAAACCTAAACTTAACCCATGGGGTAATTGAATTGTAAGTAGGCTACATGCATTGTAAAATAAAGTCTAACCAATATTTTTTTTTTATAGTTGAAATATTTGACATATACATTAAAAATAATGACTACTTAATACCTATTTAATTATTAAATCAGCTAAAAAGTAAATCAATACAGTGATTAGTGACATTTTACTTAAATATAACAACAATAACTTAGAGGCCTTAAAGTATTGGGCTTGTAAACATGTTATGGTCTACAAATTTCGATCGCCTCGGCCTTGACCATGTGCCCTAACGCACACTTTGAAGGCTTTTGTTTGACATTTACTGTCACTAAAGCTACTATTAGTGGGTTGTGCACTGGATGCTCTTCATGTCTGTAATAATGGGCTGAAAACAATGACAGGCCACCATTGACTGTCAGTCATGAAGCGCACAGCGGCGAATCGCCCCTCGAATGCCAGCGATTGTTTGCAATGATTGCAATTGTTTGTCTTTTTACTTCCTGCTATTTCAATGATTAGCTTTCGCTGACAAAATGTGCATTTAAAGGGATAGTTCACTTTGAAATTAATTTTCGGTATGTTTTAGCTTACCTCAAGGGCATCCAAGATGTAGGTGTTCTTGTCTGTCAGTCATATAATGGAGGTCTATGGTCAACACCTCAAAGAGCGTACACAGAGAAGTCCAAATTAAAGATGATTTAATGACTCGTAAATATAAGTACACATTGATGGCCTAAGACACGAAATGAGCGGTTTGTGTGAGAAAACGAACAGTATTTATATCGTTTTTACCTCTTGTAGTCACAAAGCGCCCGCGCCCTCAGATCACTTGGACGTGGCTGTGGTTACAAGAGGTAAAAACTATATAAATACTGTTCGTTTTCTCATACAAACCGCTCGTTTCTTGTCTAATGCCATCAATGTGTACTTACATTTACGAGTCATAAAACCATGTTTAATTTGGACTTCTCTGTGCATGCTAATTGAGGTGGTGACCATAGACCTCCATTATATGACTGACAAACAAGAACGGTTTGACCTAAAAATATCAAAATTGAAACTACTGCGGAAACAAAGACACCTACATCTTGGATGCCCTTGAGGTAAACTAAAACATACCGAAAATTAATTTCAAAGTGAACTATTCGTTAAAAGTTTAAAATGTTTAAAAAGCTAAACATTTCTAAACCTTAGCCCCGAAGAACATACAAATCACAAGTGTTGAGCATTATGCATGCCTAATAAAGGTCATTCGACCAGACGTTTCTCCACACATTCTGCAAACCATCTTATAACAGGATAATCAGTTTCCTGTTCAACCAAACGGGACATTCATTACTAAATGTTTATTTGGCATTCAAAATTGATTTATAATTTGTAATAACACAAAAACCCCTTTATTTATTAGTCTTTATTCTTCATGAGAACAGACCGAAAGTAAACACAGCTGCACTAAGAAACCTTTGCCAAACCAGTGACGGGAGAATGCATAAATGTTTGTCTTATTTTAGTGCAATAAATTATTGAGGAGCATTATGAAAAAAACCTTTTGGTGGCTTTATATCAGCATCAATATCTTGCTTTTAATAAGAGCACAGATCGGGTGTGATGTATATAATTGTTTTTGCAGTCCAACAACACGAGAGCACCTTTTGACCCAACGCGTGTCAATCAAAGACCTAATCTCGGCCCGTTTCCCCAAGGCACGAAACAAAGCGGCTTTTATTTGACAGGGGTTGATTGTTGCGGCCAGCTTTGGGAGAGGTCGGGTCTGACGTGGCTGACGGCTGATTTATCGTACAGTCTGAAAAGCCTATTAGCCCTGCTTCACTAAATGAAAGAGCTTCGTCAGAGCCGTAATTATGATGCTGGCCGCAGGTACATTGATTTGTTCTACATGTGAAGCAAGGTCGAGAGAGTTCAGAATGATCTCAAGAACTACACCACACAAAAGTAAAGGTCAGCTGCAGGATTCGATTCAGAATTAAATTTGTTTTAGAGGGTGAAATAAAACAATGGTTACAAACGCTTGATAACATCGCTGAAGGGGCTGTTTAGATTATGTCTTCATTTTGACACAAATTATCATATATGACAATAGCCCAGCCCGTTTTCATCCCAAGACGTCATATACTGACGCTTTTGCGAAACCGTAGACATCCTACACATGGCACCCTTAGCGTCAATATGAGACGCAGATATACAGTATATGGGGCAGAAGGCGCCTCCTAGTGGTCTAACCCCAACCCTACCCCAGACCAAAACTTACCCATCACCGAAGCATGTTATATTGATGCTAAAGGGTGCCATGTAGGATGTCTACACTTTGGCAAAAGTGTCGTATATGACGCCACGGGATGAGAATGCGTTGTATTATAGTCAACAGAGCCATCATCTCCTCTAAAAAGACCCAATACCACTTGTTGTTGCATTTAGTTTGTATACTTTATATACAGTAAATCAGTATAACTTCAGGCACAGCTCTCTACAATACTTGATTCTGATTGGTTAATTGCAACATTTAGCAGTCACATTTATAATCAAAATCATAAATCATCATATTTCGTGACCATGCATTTATTTTTTAGCTAAGTAGCTGAATTTAGTCAGAATAATATGCATGCGTTTCAATAAATAAAACAGACTTTTAGGTTACTGAACCTTTATTTTGTAAAATTAACAGCCTATTTTATGTCATATTGTTAATTCCCCATTTCACATCATGGTCTTGATCACCATGTCAGGGTTTATTTTGTGTTTCTGACTGGCTGGCTGTTAATTATCACTTATGCGTGCATGTATGTGATGAAATGTATTATGCAAATTTGAATGCATGCTGGGTATTTTCACTTTAGTTTTTTTCACTGACACATTTAGGCTTTGAAAGAGCTGCATTACAAGTGATAAATGATTAAATGTATTACAAAGTATATAATAGAGCCAGACCGATAAAGGATTTTAAAGGCCGATACCGATACAAATATTTGTTGGTTTTAAAATCCGATATTCCGATATATCGGCCGATATTATTATTATTTCAGAAACGCACAACAAAATATTGACAGATTTCCCTAACAATAGTTATTTGTAGTTATTTATGAGTTTTAACTAAAATAATATGATAATGCATTTTAAAAAGAAACTTGTTTCTATTGTCACAACAGAACAGAGGAACATCAAAATATATTAAAGTTCTGATAAATAAAATAATAATTAGCCCCTACATTGCCTTATAGTTATAACCTGCGTGATTCGTCCGTTTTTATTTTATTTTTGAAATATTCATTTATCGGCCATTTCAACTGCCGATACCGATATTTCTGGCAAAGAGCTCATTCAAGCCCATTTCCAATCCGTCGAAATCGCGGCTCCAATCAGAAACGTCAGGGCGGGGTTTACACGATGACAACAGCGCTGGGATTTTGAAGCAGATTTTGTAGCCTACAATACAAAGATGGATGCCGCAGTCAAACATCAATAGTTCGAATCAGCTATCGCGTCTGTTTTAAGCGTTTTGAACATTTCCTTTTTATTAAAAAGCGAGCGAAGAACAACACTCAGAGATGTTGCATACGTCATCTCCTTCTCCTTCACTTTATTCAAGTATTTTAGTGTTGTACGAAAGTGTATAAGGCTACAGCTTTAAATATGTTTTATTGACATTAGCTAATTCACTATAAAGCACAATAAATCAACTCTACACTAAACTCTTGGGCTTTCTGTGGGACAGTTCTCCATAACCTCTAAAGCCAATATAGAGATGACATTCAGATTGCTTCATTACTTCTCAGAAGAGCTTGAATTTCCTCGCCGGCACCTCATCAGGTCGGCCAATGGGATCTCTCAGCACTGAAGCCAGAGCTCACGGGCAATCTGGCACCAGGGCTGGGGAAAAAGAGAAGCAGCAATAAAGAGTTTTGTGACAAATATTTTTAAAAAGTGTCCTTTAAAGGCCAGCAATGATGGGAGGTTTGAGAATGCTATCTTCTGCAGGCACCGGCCGCTCAGAGCCGCAATGAAGTAATCTAAATGCATTCCGGTTGTGATGCGCCACTCTTTGAGCAGGCCTTTCATGGGGCTTATAGAAATGTCGGCTGTGTCAAAATGATCAATAACCCCATTAGCTAAGCCAAAGAGCTCTCCGAAGACGCCGTGCACCCTGCCCCGCGCACATATGAAGATCCGGTACGAGGTGCACGGGAAGATTTTGCTGCAATGCAACTGGCCAATTAAAACTCCCACCACAGTTGCATGAGATTCCCTGAAGGCGGTTGAAAGAGTGGATGAAACGTGGATGGTTTTATCTTATTGTAAAGGTATTTCCTTTTACAAGAAGGGTTTGAAGAATTGATCTATTAATGTATCATCAAACGTGCAATAATGTTTACAATCACACATTTCTGTGCAAATCATACGAGATGCCAACGCGTTCTCATCCGAGGGCATCATATAGTGACACTTTTGAAATTTTGTCTAAATCCAACGCACATGGCACCCTATAGCGTCAATATAACACGTTTCGGTGATGGATAGGTTTAGGTCTAGTGTAGGGTTAGACCACTAGGAGGTGCCTTCTGGCCCATATACATCTGCGTCTCATATTGACGCTAAACGGTGCCATGTGCATCGGATGTAGAATTGACATGATTCAATACGATCTCACAGCAATTCGTACAAATTTTACGAGGTGGCTAATTTCGTAACAATTCGTACGATTTTGCTAAATCGTACATATTTTTGATTTGGCCAATTCGTGTGAATTTGTACAAATGACCTACCCCTGACCCCGCCCCTAAGCCTACCCATCATGTGGGTTTAGACAAATCTTACAAATTCTACGAGTGAGATCGAATGAATTAGTACGAATTAGACACTTTTTAATCACTCGTACAAATTCTTACGAATTGGTCGTGAGATAGCGTTGCAGACGGAAGGAGTTTGTCTTCTTCCCCGGAACATTGGCATATATTTCTGCATGTCATATGAATATAGTTTAATGGGCTTTATTATTTTCAAATGTCAAAAGGTCGCGTGGCTCACGTTTACAAGCCAGCGTTAATATAGTAACGTTAGCCTATTGGCTACTGTTTTACATAATGGATAATTCAATTCAATGTTTGTGTGGTAGATAATAGCCATGTCGTCAATATTATAATATCAAGTAAAGCCCGACCGATAAAGGATTTTGAAGGCCGATGCCGATACGAATATTTGTTGGTTTTAAAATCCGATATTCCGATATATCGGCTGATATTATTTTTTTTTTTTTTTCATTTCAGAAACGCGCAACAAAATATTAACAGATTTCCCTGACATTAGTTATTTGTAGTTAATAATGAGTTTTAACTAAAATAATTTGATAATGCATAACTGGTTCTCTCTGCCCGACTCTGGCTGGGTCAGCAGGTTGCAGGATGTGTGGCGCGTTATATACGAGTGTTGCCAACAGGGACGGTGTAGAGTGCCCTCTGGTGGACAAACTATACAACTCCAACACTAATGACATGGTTGAAGCATGATTCGTCCGTTTTTATTTTATTTTTGAAATATTCATTTATCTGCCATTATAACTGCCGATACCGATATTTTAGAAAATGCCTAATATCGGCCGATAATATCGGCCTGCCGATATATCGGTCTGGCTCTAATATCAAGCAACCATAGATGAATCTGCAAATTTAAAAAAAAATGGATTTGCATTCCAGCCTGAGGCGAGACACTTTCACCAGAAAAATAAGTAACAAACATGACTATTAGCCTGCAGACATAGGATAGTTATCCTGACCGATTATTTTGTTCGTCTAATCATGTATTATTTACTTGCAAGAATGTAGTCCCTACCAAACTCAGTAATCAGTGTACTTTCACGTCTCGAGCTGCCGCGAGTTGCCCGCCTCTGTTTCTGACTCACTTCACATTTGGTTTTACTCGCTGCTTCAGCCATGACAACATACAGAGGTAAAAAAAAAAAAAAAAAACACTCGATGGGCTCTCGCGTCGGAATTTGAGGAAGTGGGGGAAGTGACGTATCCCGTAAAGCAGTCGAATTTTGTAGTTCTGTTTGTGCTCGGGTTCATACCCGCACCTCGAAGTTACAGAGTGCCAGTGAAAGCGATACAGACACTGTCAGGCTATGGCAGACCTGTCATTCAACCTTTTGCAAGTCGATGTACAATCTCAAGGGTTTGGGAAAAATATTATAAAGGTTGAAAAAACGACATAGTGCTGCTTTAACGTAACAATTGCAGTCCCATTTTTACAGTACTGCATATATCACAGCGTTTTGTCTGCATAACTAGAAAAAAATATGACATTCTAGTAGACCCCCTGGCAAATCAAATGTCATGAAAATCAATTAGCGCCAGTGTAAACTATAGTTCTCCATGATTCACAACTCCCCATTGAGAGATGCTTTGGTTAGTTCTGCTAATGCTGGGGCATTATTTCCTTACAATGTGTGTGCTTATCTACCCGCATTCATGTCTGAGAGCAATAGAATAATATAAAACGCGACCACAGCACAGCAAACCGTGAGTTTGAGTCATAATCTGTGCATTATCTCGTCTACATGAGCATTCATGCAGGTATGATGCATTAGACCAGTATGGCCATCACACCATCCCTTAGCATAAGCACTAATGCAAGCAAACAGGGCCTTTCTGGTGTGTCAAACACAGTCACGTATCTCCTAAATCACCCAGGGCCTCGGAGGCCGCTATATGTCTTGGCCTAGCCCCACCTTTGACAGATAACAACAGCTGGAGAGACACCATTTTAAAGCCGTATCTGCATATCTGATGAAATCTTGCTGAATCCTCATGAGTAATTAATAGGTCGATGCCAGGGACTACTAGCTGCTTATCTAGCGACACCTCGGGGCAAACACTAGCCGAACGAGACGCCTCCAGGATTAGGCTGATTTGTAAAGGGAGTAGATGCACCTCCAGGGATGCCATGCAGGCGTGACCTCACAATACAACACAACATACAACACAGGCCACCAGCGTGACAGGCCTGACAGCACAGGAAACTGATGGCCGCTCTGGGACCTGAGGGATCAAGGATTTTTTTTTTAGGAGGATTTCTGGAGATGTACGAGTTAAACAGCTGTGGAAGAAACACAACGAGGAATCCGGAAACAAATGAATAGATTCTGCATATGTGGGATTGAAAATTATTTGTGCACTGTAAAAAAAAAAAAAATTGTTCAGGATTTGTAATCACAACGTATTTTTCTTTTATCAAATCAACTTAAATAATTTATGTGATTCGGATAACATAATATTTTGAGTTTCTGCTGATTAAATCAATCTCTTTAATTGCATTAACTCAATTTTTCCATTTCAACGAACTTAAAATTTTAAGGCAACCAGGTTACTTCATTTTTTTAAGTTAAACCAACAATATATTGGTTATTGAGATCTGTATGAGTCAATTCAAACTTTTAAAAACTAATATCAAAATGTTCATTGATAAAAATAATAAATGTAACCATTGTGTAATGAATCTCATGAAAACTGTCAAGAATGTCCATTTGACCCCAAAAACTTTGTATAATGTGATAAAAAGTGCTATATTATTTAAATTGTAAACAGTATATTTGTAAAACTTAAATAATGAATTCACCATGGTATGTATGCAACATTAAAATAATAATGATGATGATTAGTGAACATGTTGGTTTTTTTTTTCTAGGGCTGTCAAACTATTAATCGCGATTAATCGCATCCAAAATAAAAGTTTGTTTTTACATAATATATGTGGGTGCACTGTGTATAATTATTTTATATATATAAATACACACAATTCTTGTATATATTTAAGAAATATTTTCATGTATATACTGTATAGAGATTTATATTAATTTATATTAATTTAATATAAATTTTAATTTATATTATATATAAATATACATATTTTATATATAATTATTTTTTTTTCTTAAATATACATGCATGTGTGTGTATTTATATATATATATATATATATATATATATATATAAACTAATTATACACAATGCACACATATATAGTATGTAAACACAAACTTTTATTTTGGATGCGATTAATCGTTTGACAGCCCTAGTTTTTTCATAAAAATAATGTAATTTGGAAGGAAAATATGACTGAAAAAATATTGTTGGTTTAACTTAAAAAATTAAGTAATCTGGTTGCCTTAAAATTGTAAGTTAATAAAATGAAGAAGAATAATTTAATCATCAGAAACTCAAAATATTATGTTATCTAAACCACATCAATTATGTAAGTTGATATGACAATAGAAAAAATGTTGTGATTACAAATCATGAACAGATTTTTTTTACAGTATGGTCATAGATTTCAAACTAGACATAACCAATGTATTTAAAAAGTTAAAATGCACAGAAAATGCAAGTTCAGTGACTTATTTTCTAAAATGCAAGGGGAAAAAAATCTTTTACTGTATGAGCAACGAATGATATAAAAAAAATCAGATTAATGTCACAGTCGATAAGCTTTCCCTGCTCCCGTAAATGTGTCATTAAACATTTATGATTTGTGAAAAATAGCCCCACTAAATCTAAATGGCAACAGAGGAGGTAAACACCATAAAAGCGTCCTGGTACACAAATAAATAGCTGAGACATTTTCAGATGTGCAGATGTCTTTAAAGCGGCTTCGCTAACAAGACGGACGCACTCATATTTGGAAATACCGAGCCGGAATGTTAAATGTTCTCTAAGCGCGGCAGCACTGTTATTTTGAGCCTGATTTGTTTAGACTGAAACAGTGTTTGATGAAACGACTGTCGTTGGCTTTCCCTAAGGGTTCTTTTCACTGTGTGAAAGTTCACAAACAAAGTTTACTGGACCTCTGACTAAATGCCAAGTTAATCAACGTGTTTTATCAAATTCATATAAACTGGATGATAAAAAAGAGGCATTTGAAGAGTATGCATGGTTCATAACGGGAAACAACCAATCAATAAGAGCAAGAGATGTTTCATGTCTGACTATTGGAGGGATTTTAGACCAATGAGGGTCTAGTTGGGAAACGTCTATAAGATTCAGAATATGGCAAACATTTCCAACAATTTTGATTTCATATCCGTCTAGATCTTAGTCACACCATGCTTTCAATTTTGATAATTTTCAGGTCAAACCGTTCTTGTCTGTCAGTCATATAATGGAGGTCTATGGTCACCACCTCAAAGAGCATGCACAGAGAAGTCCAAATTAAACACGATTTTATGACTCGTAAATGTAAGTACACATTGATGGCCTAAGACATGAAACACGAACGGTTTGTGTGAGAAGACAAACAGTATTTATATCGTTTTTAGCTTTTGTAACCACAGCCACGCCCAAGTGATCTAAGGGTGCGGGCGCTTTGTGGTTACAAGAGGTAAAAACGCTACAAATACTGTTCGTTTTCTCACACAAACCGCTCGTTTCGAGTCTTAGGCCATCAATGTGTACTTACATTTACGAGTCATAAAATCGTGTTTAATTTGGACTTCTCTGTGCATGCTCTTTGAGGTGGTGACCATAGACCTCCATTATAATACTGACACAAACGGTTTGACCAAAAAATATCAAAATTGAAACTAACCTACATCTTGGATGCCCTTGAGGTAAGCTGAAACATACCAAAAATGAATTTCAAAGTGAACTATCCCTTAAATTCAACCATCGAAGCATAAACTATAGCAGAATTAGGAAGAGTTCACCCAAAAATTATAATTAGTCATTATTTACTCACACCTCATCTAAATCCTTTATCATACTGAAACATATCCTGTCCACTCTTTTCATGCACGAGGGCTGTGGCCATCAAAATAACAAGAAAGATCCATCATTACAGTAGTTCATCTATAATCCAAGTCACATGAGGAACACACTAAAAATGTGAGGAGTTATTCACTGGAAATCTTGAACTGCTTACTCTTACATGCAAAATAATACATGCAATTCTGACATGAGAGTAATTAGATAACAGTGAACCATATCTTTAAGGCAAAAACTTCATAATATGGAAGTCTCTTGTTGTTTAGAGGGACTCCAGATGGCGTTCCCTGTGTCCTGAACACAAGGTCATGTAACTCTGATTGACTGAAGACAGCTGTCTGCCCCTTATTTACCTCACGGGACACAAACACACATTTCTTTCACATTTCTGGGCTCACAGTCTCATCATCGGCGCTAGTCCTGAGAGAAAAGGTCATATTGACCGTCAATGTGTCCGCGGTGTGTACAAATCACCATCAGCAGTCTAATAAGCACATAAACATTCACACAGCCGCATGCATCCAAATGCGAACTGTGAGAAATTCAGACACCGAGGTCGTTCATGAGTGTTTTCATAATTATGTGAGGGCTGAGAACACTTTATAGAAACTTAACAAGGTATGCATATAGTTTCTCTTCCAAAAAAAGACCGCTAAAACAGTGGAATTGCATGGAGAATCCCATGATACTACATGTCCGAAATACCATGCAACATGCAATTTTCATATTAATATATGGCCGACAGCCAAAGTAGGCTACTTTAAAGAATACCATAAATGGTAAACGTGAAGACCATACTGAGATAGCATGTTGAGCTCAGTTTAAAGGAGTAGTTCACTTAAAAAATAAAAAATAAAAAAAAATCTTTTGTTGAAAATTTACTCACCCATGTCATGCAAGATGTCCAAGTCTTTCTTTCTTCAGTCGAAAAGAAATTAAGTTTTAGATGAAAACATTACGAGATATTTCTCCATATAATGGACTTCAATGGGGTCCAAACGGTTCAAGGTCTAAATGAGAGTTTCAGTGCAAACTGCAAACTGTTCAAAGGGCTTTAAACGATTCCAGATGATGAATAAGGGTCTTATCTAGCGAAACGATCGCTCATCTAATAAATAAATAACAAAGTTTAAGTATTATAGCTCAAATGCTCGCCTTGCTCTGTTCTGTGATGCGCGTTCGCGACTCTCCTGTTCGAACTCGTTCATCAAAATGAATGAATCTTTTCAACTCGCTCATTTCGTTCGTTGAATCAACCAAATCACACAAAAAAGATTTGTTCATTTTGATAAACGAGTTCGAACAGGAGAGTCACGAATGCGCATCACAGAACAGAGAAAGGATACCATTTGAGCTTATAAAACTTAAACTTTGTTAATTGTTTATTAAATGAGGGATCGTTTCGCTTGATAAGACCCTTATTCGTCGTCTGGAATCATTTAAAGCCCTTTGAACAGTTTGCAGTTTGTACTGAAAGTTTCTTTTGGACCTTGAACTGTTTGGTTCCCAATGAAGTCCATTATATGGAGAAAAATCCTGGAATGTTTTCATCAAAAACCTTCATTTCTTTTCGACTGAAGAAAGAAAGACATGGACATCTTGGATGACACGGGGGTGAGTAAATTATCAGCAAAAGTGTTTTCAAAAGTGAACTACTCCTTTAATCATGTGTGTGTGTCTGTATCCGTCCTCACTTGAGCTGTGGAAACCGATTGCGGTCCGTACAGATCTGGTTATCTCTGCTTCAGTTGCAAGAGTTCCCCAACCCAAGCCAATGTTCTGTCAGCATGGACGGCCCAGCAGCCAATCAGAACCCAGCATCTGTCATCCAGCCGACTGTGCCAAGCCGTCGTCTCGGGCAGCTCGGCGCTCACTTGATGAAACTCAATAAAATTGATCCAGAATAAATGAACAGGGGTAAGCAGCCAGAGAAAGATCGCTCACTCCGTTCACCTGTGACAGCCGTGACCTGACACATCTGTCCTGCTTTTTTTCTCCAGCTCGCTCGCATTTATTCTTCTGAATCTCTTTCTCAATCTCTCATTGACCTTCTTTGTTGCTGCTTTATTTTTCTCTTGCATGCATGCTTTCTTTCTTCGAAAACCGGGCACACAAACACACTGTATTCAGCCACTCATTATCACGAAATAAACCCAGACGTGAAGCAGAGGTTAAAAAGAGACCCTGCATTCTCCTCAGTTCCACCGAGCTTCTGCTGTTTTGAACACAAAAACACATCTTATGCAAACGCCTCCTGAGGACAACATCCGATCCGGGTCAGGTGAACCCAAAGCCAGTCTCATTATACTGGGCTTCCTTAGTTGGCTAGTTTTGCACATCCCTCATATGGGTCACATTTGAAAGGTCAAAATCACAAAGAAACTGAATGTGAGCACAGAATCAGAATCAGGCATTGGGTTTGTGGCGTGAACGTGAGCTTTCGGTCCCGCTAGGATTTCACACACCCTTTTTAAATTCTCAAATTTGGCATTCTGTTTGCAACATTTGCATTATGCTTGGAGTTAAAATGCAACAAGAAACATTATTGAATTAGATCAGTAGGAGTGAAGTTATTTATACACATTTTAGTGCTTGCTAGGTTGTTTTATGGCAAATGGTCAAATATGGACAAAATTACATTTTTAACCCAATGTTTGGGTTGGTCCATATTTGACCCAAAGTTGGGTTAAACAACCCAGCATTTTTAGATTGTAACTGAATATGCAGTAAGTATGCAAATATAAAGGCAAATGTTTGCGTATACTCTATTCACATGAGTTTGGGTAATAATTTCGACTGCATGTCATACCTGATACATCACAAACCTGAACTCTCATACTTGTACATACACTCTTATATGTACAAGTATGAGAGTCTTATATTTAAATTTTTAACCCAATAGTTGGGTTTGTCCATTTTGACCCAACTTTGGGTTTAAACAACCCAGCAATTTTATGTGAAAAATCAAGAATAAATTGTGGATGGGCATTGCAGGACTGGAATGATTTTCATAGAGTATTTACTTACTAAAATAAATAGACAACTAGACACAGAGGAATTAGTAAGGTGTGTTTACGTCATTAAAAAAATAATGAATCAAATAATCAATGAACTAATAATTAATTAATTAGAGTTTGTAACGACGTACAATTAAAATGAACAAAAAATTAGTGAATATAAGTCATTTATATAGATAGATAGACATATCTTTGTATATATAGATATGCCTATCAGACAGACAGACAGACAGACAGACAGACAGAAAGACAGACAGACAGACAGATAGATAGATAGATAGATAGACAGACAGACAGTTAGATAGATAGACAGACAGATAGATAGATAGATAGATAGATAGATAGATAGATAGATAGATAGATAGATAGATAGATAGATAGATAGATAGATAGATAGATAGATAGATAGATAGATAGATAGATAGATAGACAGTTAGATAGATAGACACAGACAGACAGACAGACAGACAGACAGACAGATAGATAGATGGATAGATGGATAGATAGATAGATAGATAGATAGATAGACAGACAGACAGACAGACAGACAGACAGACAGACAGACAGACAGACAGACAGACAGACAGACAGATAGACAGATAGATAGATAGATAGATAGATAGATAGATAGATAGATAGATAGATAGATAGATAGAATGTAACATTTGCTAATGTCTTTCCTTTAAGAACAGTCTTCAGTCTGGTCTCTGGTGCTTGTCTCCATGGAAACCGCACACAAAGCAAACAAAGAGGCCGTCGGACACATCAAGAGTCCAGGCACTGAAATTAACTCTCAATCAATTTGATTGGATGGTGACCTTCTTAAACCCACAGCGATCATTCAAACATTCACAAGTACTCGTTCGACGCAAGCTTAAGGACCCTCGTGTGAACTTTGACCTGTGTCTCAGGAGGTGCTCCTGCGGGCTTCTCCGCTAACTAGCATGAAGCATCAAGCACGATCTTGTATCCGCCTCAAGCCTGACATGCTCTGACATCTTAATTGCTTTTCAGTGTGCGCACTGAAGCGCGTGAGACGTATCGCAAATGAAGATTTGTTTGGATTTGCGTGCGGAGGGACTGTGGAAGAGGGGGACATGTTTTACTGCTAAAGCTTTGAACTCCAAATGGGCAGGTATCAATAATTCACCCACAAACAGGCTGGTGAGGCTGCATGTCAATGATCGGTAAATAATTCAACCTGTGGGTGATGGGACGTTCATGCTGAGTTATTCCAATGCAGAAACACTGTTATGATGATCTGAAAAATGCATTCGATGAAAGAAAAGAGAATTATTGCTTGTATCGTGGAAAAATAAACAAATGGATACAATTGAGAATTTAGATGCTCACCAAGGCTGCGTTAATTTGATCAGAAATACTGTAAAAACAATACTATTGGGAAATATTTTTACAATTATAATAACTGTTTTCTTTGTGATTATATAGTAAAATGTAATTTATTCCTGTATTTTCAGCATCATTACTCCAGTCTTCAGTGTCACATGATCCTTCAGAAATCATTCTAATATGCTGATTTGATGCACAAGAAACATTTACGATTATTATCAAAAACAGATTTTTTTTTTCAAAAAACATCTTACACTAAAACTGTTTACACTAAACTGAGCTTTACTAAGCTCAATGGCTCTGCCCGAGCTTTGATATAAAATGCTAAATTTTATATCACAGCTAAATGCTATTGGCTAATTTAAAAAGGGGAGGAGCTGTTCGATATGCCCCGCCCCCATCTTCCTGTTTCAGTGGAAATTACATCAACACATTTCAAGGCGTTTCAAGGCAGGTGAATTAGTGATTGATTTGTTCTCTTAAAATATTCACTCAAACAGAGATTCATTCAAGAACAATTCATTCGAATCGCTATTGGCACCTACGGTAAATTAATGGCACCAACACCAATGAATCTTTTGCAAGCTATTTAACTCATTTGACTGAGTGTTTAAGTTTGCATGAACAGAAACAAAGTGGAGTCCACATAAAGCAAAACGGATCGTGTTGACAACACTTAGCCGAGGTAAATCTCTTCGCAAAGCTACTGCTCTGAATCGTGCGTTTTCAGGAGGTGTCTTTGACCAGAGCTGGAGTTAAATCAATGGTCCCACACGGGGGAAAGAGTCTTCATTCAAATTAGAGAAATTGATTGGTTACCATTGCCATTTACATATAAATGAGAGCAGTTATCAGCGCGTCCACTTGTCTGAGTTTCTTGACAGCTCTAACTTTGCTGAACTCGTTTTCTGAATAGTCTCCAGTCCAGAAGAGAAACCGTGATACATGCACGAAATAATAAATTAGCCAGCTATTATGCGGGAAATTACATTGAGAAGCTGGGAAAAGTTTCCATTAAGTTTCAAGGAGTGTGAAAAAAAAAAAACAGTTCAATTTTCGGTGTAAGCATTATAGAAGAAGTATCGAAAGCGCAATTACATACAAACAAACGTAAGTAAACCTCTGACCAGGAATAATGATTGGAATATAATGCTCCATTTTAGACTCTTTTATGATAAATCTGACATTTACACTCGTTTATTTTAAATTGAAAACGTGAATGACTTCATAGTGGGGTTTTTTAACAGCAACCTTTACAATGCGCACCACCCTATCCCTGTATCCTGTAATTATATTTAAAGGCCTATAGTTACACACAGACTTTGATAGATGTCTGTAACAATCTGTTAAACTCTTAGAAGAAAAGGTTCTATATAGAACCTTAAAAGGTTCTATCAGCGTTACTTATTTGGAACCCCTAAAAGGTTCTATACACTCTTAAAAAAGGGTTCCTCTGGGTTCTATATAGAACCCTGTGATTCCATACTTGGCCAACAGAACCTTTTACCAAAAAAAAAAAGGTTCTATATAGAACCATTTTGGAGTTCCATATATGAAGCTGGGGATGGAACCATTTCTGGTTCTAAATAGAACCATTTCTTCTAAGAGTGTGCAATGGCAGACGCATAGATCCACAGGTCACACATTAATGCTCTCTCACAGCCATGTGAAAGTATCTGATCCGATTCTATCATTGACATCCAGCCCTATGATACTCTGAGTCTGCAGTGACACATCACAGATGGTGTGGATCAGTACAGGTCAACAGAGACGTCCTCAGCCTCTGCTCGGCATGCTGGGAACTCTGAGCTCCAAGATGCTAAATTAAGATGCAGATCAGACTCAATGCATTCAACCCCTCCAAGCTATAGTTTTCCCACTTTCATAAACGAGTGGGACGTGAGACACAGTAAGAAGAAGAACATGAGAGAACGAGGAGTCTCAGAAAGAAAGCGAGACATAAAGAAAGAGACGAGACGATCCGCAGACAGAGAGGGTATGACTCGCATTGTGATTCACTGCAAAATTCAAAAGTAACAATAAACCTGCCATGCAAAACTATTGTGTCAAGTGTGTCATTTCACATTAGCGGCAAGAAATGGAACTGCAAAAATAACGACACCAAATCTTTTTCCGGTGGATAAAATCAACATTGGTATGTTGAATATGGCTTTTCTCTTGCAAATATGTCACTATGTCACAGATATGTTTCAATATGTCTATATAGCTATTCATTTTTGCGTCAGTTTTAGTTTCAGCTATTTTAGTACCTCAAGAAATGTTGTAGCTGAAATAAAGTTTGTAAAACTTAATGAGAGTTTTTCTTTCAACCAAAGGCTCACAATTCTATTCCATTTTGTAAACGTCCAATTCAACACAATTTAATTTCCTACACTCAGTCAAAACTTTCTGCTGGCCCTTTATCACTTTTAACATTGAAGAAATGGCACACTTCACCTTTAAAGGGATACTCCACTTTTTTTTGAAATAGGCTAATTTTACAACTCACCCAAGGTAAAACTGTTGAGTTTACCGTTATTGAATCCATTCAGCTGATCTCCGGTTCTGGCGGTACCACTTTTAGCATAGCTTAGCATACATCATTGAAGTGGACAAGACCATTAGCATTTCTCAAAAAACAACAAAAAAAATGACCAAAGGGTTTCGGTATTTTTCCTATTTAAAACTTGACTCTTCTATAGTTACATCATGCACTAAGACCGACGGAAAAAGTAAAGTTGTGATTTTCTTGGCTGATATGGCTAGGAACTATCTCATTCCTGCGTAATAATCAGGAAACTTCACTGCCGTACCTTGAGTGCAGCAGGCGTAATGATATGATGCAGCGCCTGAAATGGCCGTACATTTTCCGTTTTAGTGCACAATGTAACTACAGAAGAGTCAAGTTTTAAATAGGAAAAATACAGAAACTCTTTGGTCATTTTTGTTGAGAAATGCTAATGGTCTTGTCCACTTCAATGATGTATGCTAAGCTACGCTAAAAGTGGTACCGCCAGAACCGGAGATCGGCTGAATGGATTAAAAAATGATAAAACTCAACAGGGGAGTTGTAAAATGAGCCTATTTCCAAAAAAAAAATAGGCAAAAGTGGAGTATCCCTTAAAGAAAGATGCCGGATCTGAAACGGAAAAACTCATTCTTGGACAAAGATAGTAAAAAGCACTGGCACTGAAATCACCCCTCCTGCATTACAAGGCAAGCACACATCTTCAACACAAATGCTGTGGTTTTTTAAAAGATTTGTGGGTTAAAAAGAGAGGCCATGGGCTTCTCTTCCTGGGTCCGTGGGCTGAGCTCAAGGAGAGAAGCTCATTAGCCCGATGCTCTGGGCAAACAGAAGCTGCAGGGTGGCTTTCTGCCGCAGGCAAGTTGTGTTGAAAGCTTGTGTCGGCTTTGGGGCGCTCGCTATCATGGGTAATGGTTAGCCCAGAATATTGACACCATAATCCCACTGCATTCATTGATTCTGCATGGAGTCTGCCCTGGAAAAAAGGACACACTACCATGGTTATAGAATGTTTGTTTTTTATGTTTTGGCAATGTGCTATGGCAATACCACAGTATTCCTTGAAATATACAGGTATAGCCTATCGGAGGGTAAGAAATATGCTAATTTGAAATACACTATTATACTGAAATGTTTCTTGCCATGGAACTTTCTAAATATCAAAGTAGTGCCAATAGTGAAAACTCTACAAAAGTACTGTGGTGATGTACTTTTGATATTTACCATGGTACCATGTACTGTACTCTGGTATTTATATGGTAATTTGTTGATGCTAGAGGTCAGAGGAGAATAGGCCGACTGATTTAAGCTGATAGAAGAGCAACTTTGACTGAAATAACCACTCGTTACAACCGAGGTATGCAGCAAAGCATTTGTGAAGCCACAACACACACAACCTTGAGGCGGATGGGCTACAACAGCAGAAGACCCCACCGGGTACCACTCATCTCCACTACAAATAGGAAAAAGAGGCGACAATTTGCAAGAGCTCACCAAAACTGGACAGTTGAAGACTGGAAAAATGTTGCCTGGTCTGATGAGTCTCGAGACAAAGAGTCAGAATTTGGCGTAAACAGAATGAGAACATGGATCCATCATGCCTTGTAACCACTGTGCAGGCTGGTGGTGGTGGTGTAATGGTGTGGGGGATGTTTTCTTGGCACACTTTAGGCCCCTTAGTGCCAATTGGGCATCGTTTAAATGCCACGCCCTATCTAAGCATTGTTTCTGACCATGTCCATCCCTTTATGGCCACCATGTCCCCATCCTCTGATGGCTACTTCCAATAGGGTAAAGCTCGAATCATTTCAAATTGGTTTCTTGAACATGACAATTAGTTGACTGTACTAAAATGGCCGCCACAGTCACCAGATCTCAACCCAATAGAGCATCTTTGGGATGTGGTGGAACGGGAGCTTCGTGCCCTGGATGTGCATACCACAAATCTCCATAAACTGCAAGATGCTATCCTATCGATATGGGCCAACATTTCTAAAGAATGCTTTCAGCACCTTGTTGAATCAATGCCACGGCAGTTCTGGCGAAAGGGGGTCAAACACAGTATTAGTATGGTGTTCCTAATAATCCTTTAGGTGAGTGTGTATACATGATGTGTATTGTATTTCAAGTAACTGTTTTATTGTTTTAATTTAAGTTAACTCAATGAACAATATTAACCTTGGGTAGTACCATGATATATGTCCAAAATCAATGTCAAAGTGCTTTTAATAGAGAGTACATTACTCTTTTTACACCAATGAATGTCTGATCTGCTGAAGATCTCTCCTGAAGGAGTTTTTCATTCAGTCAACGGCTCAAATTCTAGTAAAGGTCGGTAAAATGTCCAATTCAACACATTTTAATTCCTAACACTCAATCAAAATGTTCCACTGGCCCATAATCGGATATCATCACATAGCATCCCATCCGATTGGTCCATTTCCACAACAGGAGGAGGTTTGTCAGACCTCATCAAGGGACAAATTGCTCTGGACATCATGTGCCAAGAGTCCCGCTGAACGTCCACGAGAGATCTCTCTGAGGACCAGTGGCTTCACGCTGAGATTCCCAGCAAATCTCCTCTCTGTGTCCGGGTTATCATCATCATCATCAAGGAGCACACTTTGTCACCTTATCAGAGATTGAGACGGCACCCCGGGCCACAAAATGATTATGATTCCACTAAGAAAGACTGAAGCGCTGGAGAGAACCTGCTCTGAGGAAACTTCTGAAAGGCCTCCTCTAAAGGTCTCTTTCATTGCCAATATATCCCTCTTTTTCCCCCATCAACACCTCACTACCATCATGTTTCAAGATATACTGTATACGGTGAGATGGTCTTGATTATTAAGAGAAATATATTAAAAAGGACAAGAAAGACCTTCTCCTTAACCCTCTGGGGTTGTTCGTTTCCCATACGAATCATACGAGTCATAATCGGGGTGTTCGGGTCCAAATGGACCCAAAGGCCGGGATTCATATTTAAAAAAAAAAAAAAAAAAATCATGATTTTTTTCTTTTTACTAGTTTTTTATAATATTTTTTCTTTTCTTTTTTGTGTTTTGAGAAAATTTCAAAAAAAAAAATAGTATTAATGCAATAATTATGACAAAATTTTCCCCCATTGAACATAATAGAAAAAAATATTTAAAAAAAAATTTTTTTTTTCTAAAGCTGTATTTCATTTTAGAGTCAAGCCTAGGCCTCAGCAATTTTTGAAATGAGATGGATGCCATCTGGTGGAAAAACTGAGCATTTTAAAAATGCAAAACACATATAATATAATTCATATAATCTGAATATTTTGGTGTGTTTGTGTATAAAAGTGTGTTTGTGTGTGTGTGTCTGGATGTGTCTGTTTTGCACTCTTGATGTTTTATAGATTCACCCCTTCACTGTAGTGTGCTTTTTTTTCAAGATCGTGGCTGATTTGTAGATTGTACACACAAAAAAACTAACTATTTTCAATTTTTTTTAGATTCATACCTGACATCGTACAATCTGCCCTACACAAATATCGTTGCTTGCTGCACGAGCTGCCGCGATGATGGGTAGAAATAAGGGATTTAGCAGCCGTTTGATGGAAAAGGCTCCAGACTGTGTAATTTTCCACTGTATGATACATTGCCAGTAAAAATCTGTCCACAGATCTTGGTGATACACTGGCAACAGTTGTAAAAGTCATAAACTACCAACCTGGGATTATTTGCACAACTGTGTGAGGATGATGCGTACCAAGCTATACTGCTACACATGGAGGTGTTCAAGTTTTCAGGTGGCAAAGTGTTTGTGTGCTTTCTAGAACTGCAGGATAAAATCCTGGAATTTCAGCCAAATCAAAACACACTGTTTTAGCAGCTGACTGATGTGTTCTGGATCAAAACCTCATACCTTGCTGACATATTCACTCTTTATAATGAGACCAACAAGAGACCGCAGGGCTCTGAGTCAAACATCTTGGAGTGCAAAGAAGAAATCGATGCTTTTATACGCAAGCTGGAGTACAGGGCTGGACAAATGTCACAGGGGCATTTACAACACTTTCCACTATTGCTTCAACATCCTAGGGGTACCGTGAGTGTATCGTTGCGCGTCACATGACTTCGCTACAAGAGGAATTAAATTCCCGCTTTGCGGATGTTTTCCAACATTATTATCCAAGGAGTCGTGGGTTATGGATCCATTCACATCCAGGCATATTTTGGCTGTGAAGATGAGCTCGCTTTACTACAAACTGATTCACTGTCAAAAGAGTACTTCCAAGAGAATGGATTTGTATTGGATTGGATGGATTCAAAAGGCATTAGGGACCTGTTGTCGCACCTAAACTATGCCATTACAAAGATGATTCTTCCTTTCAGTTCCACCTACCTCTCTGAGACAGCCTTCAGTGGCTATAAAAACAAAGTCAACAACAGACTGGAAGTTCACAATGATTTTAGACTGGCATTACACCTGACATTCCAACACTAGTCAAAGGCATGCTAGCTTAAGGTGGACATTAGCGTTATGTGTTTATGCTGACGTTATGATTAGCCTTGTAAAAAATAAGGATCTGTGCATGCATGCAAGTAGGCAGCATTCTATGTTTAAACTAGGGCTGTCAAACGATTAATCGCGATTAATCGCATCCAAAATAAAAGTTTGTGTTTATATAATATATGTGGGTGCACTGTGTATAATTATTTTATATACATAAATACACACACATGCTTGAAATATTTTCATGTTTATACTGTATATAGATTTTATATAATTTATATTATATATAAATATAAATATTTCATATATAAATAATATTTTTTCTTAAATATTAGGGCTGTCAAACGATTAATCGCGATTAATCGCATCCAAAATAAAAGTTTGTGTTTACATAATATATGTGGGTGCACTGTGTATAATTATTTATATATGCTTGTATATATTTAAGAAATGTAAATACTCTATAATTTATATTATATATATATAAATATAAATATTTCATATATAAATAATATTTTTTAGGGCTGTCAAACGATTAATCGTGATTAATCGCATCCAAAATAAAAGTGTTTACATGATATATGTGGGTGCACTGTGCATAATTATTTAGTGCATATATATATATATATATATATATATATATATATATATATACATATATACAAACACATGCATTTATATTTACGAAAAAAATATTTATTTATAAAATATTTATATTTATATATAATATAAATTATATTTATAAATATAATATATAAATGAATATAATAAATATAATATATAAATATTTATTTAATAATATAATATAAAAATAAATATAATATATAAATATTTATTTAATAATATAAATTATACACTGCGCACCCACATATATCATGTAAACACAAACTTTTATTTTGGATGCGATTAATCGTTTGACAGCCCTAGTTTAAACACAAAATCCTGAAAAAAGAGAAACAACTGTGTTTTACTAGTTGTGTAAAAATGAAAATATTAGGCTAAAAGGAAACATTTGAAGTTGAAAGGAACATTTCCTGCATATTCATGTAATAAAATGTCATTACAAACTTAAAACTAAATGTAGTTACTAGTGTGTGGGTGTGTTTATGTGCATAGCATTATGGGGGGAGGGGTCAGAGATTATTAAATATGTACATGGGGGGCCTCCAAGGAAAAAGGTTGGGAACCACAGATCTAGACCTACATACATCATCGAGGCGGATTCATTTCAGTAAATTAACCTTTACATGCCATTTATGCATGACTGACAAATACGAATCACATTGAGTTTATCAGCTTGTTTATGTTACGACTGAGTGATCCTAATGGATGGAAATTTTCTAGCCTAAGTATTTTTTTGAGTGATGAAAACTTTACTTTTCTTTAGGCTGGTGGATGATAAAACAGGTGCAAAAATCAACCAGAACGTCTGTCTGTATAATAGTCGGTTCAGATATAATTTTTTGAAATTCAGGAACTTGAAGGTGATAACACTTTATGACAATACGTCTTAAATCATATCCAGCAGGAAGGGAAGAAAGTTAATCTATTAGAGTAGGACAGCACTATCAGGCTTCAGGAAGGTAAAACATCATTGATTTGGCCAGCGGGCGGAACAGGGATAGAATAAACACCAACGTGTTAAGACTGAAAATGGATTTTTAAATATGTATTCATTGATTTTCTGGTCTCTAAGTGTTCCGTGGTGACGTGTTATTTTGCAAAAGAGAGGGATATGAAAAGAAGCATAAACTAATTTGCCTTCAATCGTATTAATTAAAGCAAAACATTCAAGCGTGAGTCAGCGTTTGAGCTTTTACTGTCCTCCAAACTGAGAGTGATGGCAATAATAATCTAATAAACACGCAGACGTTTGTTTGTTCAGGGAACATCCGTACTTTTGGCTCTGGAGGTGAGATGGTGACGTTTATATAGCTGTGCAAAAGAGGATTTTTGTAATAACAATAATACATTTTATTTAACCCTTTATGACCTGCCATAGAACAACTCCACCGGAGTATATCTTTCTATTTTTACATGCTGTGTTGTTATTATTTTGTATTTTCTAATTTTGAATTTGGGGTTTTGAGGCATAATCATCAAAATTATTACAAATAAAGGCTTGAAATACCTCACTTTGCATGTAATGAGTCTATATAATATAATAGTTTCACCTTTTAAGTTGAATTACTGAAATAAATGAACTTTTGCACCATATTCAAATTCAAATTTTCAATTTTTTTTTGATAATTATGCCTCAAAACCCCAAATTCAAAATTAGAATATTGTGAAAAGGTTTTCATAGCTGTAAGTAATAATCATCAAAATTATGACAAATGCAGGCTTGAAATACATCACTTTGCATGTAATGAGTCTATGTAATATATTAGTTTCACCTTTTAAGTTGAA
Source organism: Cyprinella venusta (assembly GCA_038021265.1). Classification (NCBI taxonomy): domain Eukaryota; kingdom Metazoa; phylum Chordata; class Actinopteri; order Cypriniformes; family Leuciscidae; genus Cyprinella; species Cyprinella venusta. The sequence goes on along the minus strand of CM075866.1, from coordinate 39,829,482 downwards.
TTACTGAAATAAATGACCTTTTGCGCCATATTCAAATTCAAATTTTTTGATAAGTATGCCTCAAAACCTCAAATTCAAAATTAGAATATTGTGAAAAGGTTTTCATATCTGTAAGCCATAATCATCAAAATTATAACAAATGCAGGCTTGAAATACATCACTTTGCATGTAATGAGTCTATGTAATATATTAGTTTCACCTTTTAAGTTGAATTACTGAAATAAATGACCTTTTGAGCCATATTCAAATTTTTTGATAATTATGCCTCAAAACCTCAAATTCAAAACTAGAATATTGTGAAAAGGTTTTCATATCTGTAAGCCACAATCATCAAAATTATAACAAATGCAGGCTTGAAATATCTCACTTTGCATGTAATGAGTCTATATAATATATTAGTTTCACCTTTTAAGTTGAATTACTGAAATAAATGACCTTTTGCACCATATTCAAATTTTCAATTTTTTTTAATTATGCCTCAAAACCCCAAATTCAAAATTAGAATATTGTGAAAAGGTTTTCATATCTGTAAGCCACAATCATCAAAATTATGACAAATGCAGGCTTGAAATATCTCACTTTGCATGTAATGAGTCTATATAATATAATAGTTTCACCTTTTAAGTTGAATTACTGCAATAAATGAACTTTTGCACCATATTCAAAATTTTCGAGTTTCACCTTCATCTGAAAGTCACCAGAAATTGATGCAAGCGACAACTAATACACCTCTTCAACCCATCCAAGTTAGTACTATACTGAACACACACACAGCAAACCGTGCTAACATGTTTTATGCACACAATGCCATGGTTTCATACATCCATGAGCAAAGCTAACGAGGTCTGCTCTGATCTGTTGGCCTGAAACATTAGCAACACATGAAACGGGATCATCAAGGAGCTTGTTCAATGTTTCATTTGATGGTATTTTTCCTGGCGAGGCTCACCTGATTGATGTGCTTCAGTTTATCAATGACCTGATTGATCACCGGGTCGGCCTCCTTCACTTTGACTTCTGGGTTTTCAGCCTGGGCTTTAATCCCGTTGCCAACCACTCGCAGAGTGTAGCTAGAAAGACAAAAAAAGGATAAAGAATGAGAGCCGTGAGTGGGTGTCGTTTCTTTGGATTCATTTCCAATTTTTCAGCGCAAAGGCAGTTGGAGCTTTGTTGTTGGCTTGATGAGGAAGGCCTTACATGAACCAACTACATTTATCAGCATAGCAAAGAAAAAGGCGTGAAGAAATCCTGAAAAAGAGCCTGAGATGGGACAAATAACTCAAGCCACACTAAAAACGCGATAGGACCTCAGGCTGAGAGACAGATTGGGGTTTATGTGGGGCAGAATGGATGTGTGCTGTGATTGGCCGCAGATAAGACGCACTAGTGCGGAGAAAGCACTGCTGACAAATGACATGAAATATTACAATTCTTTATGGGTGAATTCGTTTTACATCAATGCTGGAATCTGCCCATCCTATTGAGACTCACCTTGAGAAGGACACATAAAAAGAAAAGCCCTCAAACAGTGAGGACAAATATATGAATAGCAAAACGCACTGTGGGCACAGGTTATCAACTCTGTTTACAGGCAATAAAAAACATCCTTATGAGACTGGAAAACTATTTCTTAAAGTCCCCCTGTGGTGAAGATTTTAATGTTGTTTATGTGTCTCGGTGGTGTTTTTAATATGTCTTAAGATAAACCATGTGCAAATTCATAAGTCGGAGTATATTCTCCTTAAAACTGCAGTGAACCAAAGACAGTCGCTGTCAAAGTAATCGCTGGTGATTCTGATGTCATATATGACCTCAGATCAACGTGTGATCGTCAACCAGTGGATCTCTGAGGTGAGTGAGTGGAGGTGGGGCTCATTTGCATATTAATAAAACCACGTATACTAAATGAGGCAAGGGTGTCGAGTTACATTCAAGCTATTTTAAAGCATGAAGATTTTTTATTCAAGGATAAAACATTTAAATATGACATTTCGGTGATCAAAATTTGCTTTAATGGATATAATTATTGACTAAGGGGGCCTTTAAGAAATTGGACTTGAGTATTTTAAATAGGTTTATTAAAGTCCCCCTGCGGGGAAAATCAAGCTTTTAATGTTGTTTATGTGTCTATGTGGTGTTTTTAATATGCTTTAAGACAAACCATGTGTAAATTCATTGGTCGACGGCATTGCTGAGCATTTTCTGAAGCAAAGACAGTCTCAAAAAACACGGTTTGAAATCACTGGTGTTTCTGATCCTATTCAGATAATATGCATATATAGATATTATTAAGAATATTAACATTAATTTGGAAATTTGTTTCTCCCACAGAATGAAAAATTTTAAAAAAGGTAATTAAGACCTTTCTCACAATTCTGACTTTTTTCTCACAATTGCGAGTTTACATCTCGCAATTCTCAATTTATTTCTCAGAATTGCAAGATATAAAGTCAGAATTGCGTGATATAAAGTCGCAATTGTGTGTTATAAAGTCAGAATTGTGAGATATAAAGTCAGAATTGCAAGATAGAAATTCGTAATTGCGTGTTATAAAGTCAGAAATGCATGATATAAAGTCGAAATTGCGTTGCATGATATAAAGTCAGATATAAAGTCAGAATTGTGAGATATAAACTATTCTGAGGGGTTAGTGTTTTTGCCCTTAGAATTGGCCTGATAACTCGCAATTGCGAGTTAATCTCACAATTCTGAGAAAAGATGTCCGAATTGTGAGATGTAAACTCGCAATTGTGAGAAAAAAGTCAGAATTGTAAGATAAAATGTCGCAATTCTGTCTTTTTTTCTCACAGTTGCGACTTTTTTCAGAGTTGCGACTTTACATATTGTGACTATTTCTCAGAATTGCGACATTATATCTCGCAATTGCGACTATTTCTCAGAATTGCGACTTTATTTATATCTTTCGATTGCGACTTTATTTCTCAGAATTGCGACTTAATATCTCGCAATTGCAACTTTATATCTTGTAATTGTGACTTTATTTCTCAGAATTGCGACTTTATAACTCGCAATTGCGACTATTTCTCAGAATTGCGACTTTATTTATATCTTGCAATTGCGACTTTATTTCTCAGAATTGCGAATTTATTTCTCAGAATTGCGACTTTATATCTCGCAATTGCGACTTTATTTCACGCAATTTTGACTTCATATCTCACATTTGTGAGATAAAAAGTCGTAATTATTATTATTATTTTTTTCTTCAGTGGTGGAAACAAGCTTCCATAGATGTCTGAGCAGCTATTATTGCAAAAGCTTCTGATTGTACAACCTAAACTTTTTACCAACAAGGACGTACCATAGCAATACTATCCAATTGCTTAAAGTACCCTACTACTGTATATAAATATGGTATCATTCAGTACAGTAGGCAATATCAAAGTACCAGGAATCCTGCTAGCACCCGTTTTGTAAAAGAGTCAGATTAAAACTACGAAAATAAACGACACAAAAAAAAATGAAAATAAGACGAAAAAGAAAAACATGCTACTTATGTCACGCTGAGCCTCCCATCACACACGAGCATGTGGTTTCACATCAGCGGTGTGTCTAAATGGAGGACACGAGACAAAAAGCCCCTCAGAACACACTGAGCCGTCTCCTGCGCTGCTTTGATTCCAGCTTAAGGCAGAAGAGGTGTGTGTGTGTGTGTGTGTGTGTGTGTGTGTGTGTGTGTGTTAGCTCAGGGCTGTCACTTAGCCATTCCAGCTCTTTCCACACACTCACCTGAATAACGCTCTGAGAGAAAGACACACACTTCAGTGGAATGCTAATGCTCCAGAAATACACGCTACATCTCGCTGTGTGTTTTGTGCTTTTGAGGCTTGGAGACAAACTGATTTAAGTGGTTGGAGTGGAAAATTTAAGACTGACAAAACAACAAAAACGAAATACCCACTTCTAATTTTTTTTTTTTTTTCAAAATAACAACGACAGCAACAAACAGCTCGTCATGGGCTTCATAAAATTAGCGACGGAAGATTGTAAAGCAACTATAGTGTGCTTGTGATTATTCACAACTACTCAGAATACCCTAACAACTGCATAGCAACACACCAAAATAACACTTTCATTCGCATGCAAACGCAAGCTCGTGCGAAAAGTTTTGCATTCGTTTGCTTCTCAAAGTTAAAGTTTGGGGAAATCTTACCTGTGAATTCACACGTGTGAGCAATAAAAGATTAATATGTTATGACATGACCTTGACAGAATGATGTTTTTGCAGTAAAACTGAGTAGATTGTCCATTTTTTTCCAAATACATGTCACCAAAATGTCTGAAAACCATGGTACTTGTTTGTTACAGTAGTTGCATTGAAGATCTAACACTTTTAAACACCAGTCTAATGCTTAAAGCGATAGTTCACTTTGAAATACATGTTTGCTCTGTTTTAGCTTACCTCAAAGGCATCCAAGATGTAGGTGTCTGTTTCCTCAGTAGTTTCAATTTTGATATTTTAGGTCAAACCGTTCTTGTCTGTCAGTCATATAATGGAGGTCTATGGTCACCACCTCAAAGAGCATGCATACACGATATAAATACTGTTCGTTTTCTCACACAAACCGCCCGTTTGGTGTTTTAGGCCATCGTTGTGTACTTAAATTCACAAGTCATTAAATCATGTTTAATTTGGTCTTCTCTGTGCATGCTCTTTGAGGTGGTGACCATAGACCTCCATTATAAGACTGACAGACAAGAACGGTTTGACCTAAAAAAAATCAAAATTGAAAATACTGTGGAAACAAAGACACCTACATCTTGGATGCCCTTGAGGTAAGCTAAAATATCAAAAATTAATTTCAAAGTGAACTATCCCTTGATATGAGCTACTAGATTTGCAGCCATTTGGCTATTTTTCGTCATCTAATCCGATTTCAGAGATGAGCTGTGTGTTTTGTAAGACTAGTTCATGTTTAATCCCTGTTTTGGCCATAAGAGCGAAAACAGGCTTGTGTTGTATGCGAGGCAAATGAAATGGTTTTGATTGTGATATGCCTCTAATGTCAGCCGCAGTTACATTTCTCATTACGCGGATCGTTTGGTGGGTGGTTTGTTGAGCAGTAAAATGCGTAATGAGGCGTTGTGCGCCGCTGCAGTGTAAATTTGTAAAGTTTTATGATTGATGTCTTTAAAAAGACAATCCTGCTCATATGTATGCACACCCACACCATCCCATCATTCATAGGCTGTGGATGAAGCAAAAAAAAAAAAAAAAACTAACTTCAAATTATCCATCTCTGGCACTGGCATACCAGAAGAGCGATTGAGGAGCGTCGTGATTGAGCGAGTTTGTGGGAATATCTGCTCTAGCCTCAGAAAGCTGTCTGTCAATCCGTCCCAGATAAATACTATCTCTGATCTATTCGCGAGTGAATGGCATATGTGCATGTATGGAGAAGTGTTCTGCATGTTGGGAGTTTATTTTATCATCCGACACCCTGCGAGACTGTTGTTCAGAAACCTGCCGTTCAAGCAGGAGATTTCAGCCCGTCTGCAGCCGCTGGGTCACTATTATTATACGTTTTAGACACTCCAGATGTGCTTTGCAAAGTACTTTCTTTCCTCCAATTCAGAAAAGTGTTGAATAGGTCAACTGGGGAAGCTGTACTATATTTTAAGTTACCGCTCACTTACTCACTTAAAATTGTTGGGTTAAAAATAACCCAACGAATAACCCAACTATGGGGTGGTAGGACCTTCTCAACTGTGGGTTATTTTAACCCAATGCGTAGTTGGGTTAAGTAACCCAACAGTTGAGTTAAATATTTAAATAGGCTATTTAACCCAACAGTCGGGTTATTTCTAGAAATTTCCCAACAATTAAAAAAAAGACCAAATATTTTATATATATATATATATATATATATATATATATATATATATATTTTTTTTTTTTTTTTTTTTTTTAAATAACCCAACATATTGACCCAATATGTGTAACCCAACAGTTTGGTTAAACAAATAACCCAACGTTTTTTTTTTTTTTTTTTTTTTTTTTACTGTACTTTCTCCTTCTTCATGCACTCTACTTTCTTTAACCCAACATTGGGTCAAGTATGGACAGACCCAAACGTTGGGTTAAAAATTTAATAATTAAATAATAATAATAATAATTAAATTTTTTTAAAAGTTAAAAAATTTTACCCCAATGGCTGGGTTTGTCCATATTTGAACCAAAGTTGGGTTAAAACAATCCAGCATTTTTTAGAGTGTATATATTAAATTTATATATATATATAATTATATATTTAATATAATTAATATATACACTCTAAAAACTGCTGGATTTTATATATATATATATATATATATATATATATATATATATATATATATATATATAAATAATACATTTTTTAGTAATTGTGAAAGAAAGTCCAGGTCAAAAGGGCAAATACACCCAACAACCTGAACCCACCTGTGCACTCCAATCTTTGATTGAAACAGAGACCTTTTTCTCGTGACGTGAACAGTGTTATGGTGAGATTGAAGATGAAGGAATAATGATTTGTGCCCATTTTGGTGTGATTGCAGAATTGAGAGAGAAATCAAGCGAATCACTCCAGCAGCTGTTTCCTCATCATCTGAAACGTCTCCAGAGCCCCCCCGGGTCTCCTCAGGAAATAAAACCATCTAAATGTATCCGTGTTCTTCGGCGTAAATTCAACCAGACAGCGGTGTTAATTAAAAGAAATAACGGCTGAGATTGAATGCAATTGCTGTGAAAGGAAAAGGGAAGTGAGTTTGGAAGACGGACGTCGCATGCGGCGCACAAACGCTCTGTTATGGAGCATGACTGCCACCCTGGAGCTCAATGCCAACATCTACACCAACATGAGGATCGTGATTAAATACATAATTACACTGACTCTTTGGTGGATCCTGCTTTGCATTGCAAAAAAAAAAAAAAAATCTTTTATCTCATTTCGCCGGTTTTCAGTAAAAAAAAAATAAATAAAACAACATAGACGTATAAAATTAGCTTACATTTATTTCGCTTGGAAGATTATTTTGGTCTTATTTTAAGCATAAGCTTTACTGCTTATATTTATGCTTAGAAAAGTAACAAAAAGAATGTTTCATTTATTCTCTGAAGTCTTAATATATTATGCAATTTTTTATTGGGTATATTAATCTTGGATTACATTTATTTCTCTGGGCAAAAGACTTTTGTCTTATTTTAAGTGTATAATTTACAAAATTTACTTAAAAAAAATAAAATTTATTCTCTGAAGTCTTAATATATTATGCAATTTTTAATTGCATATATTTATCTTGCATTACATTTATTTATCTGGGCAAATTTTTTTGTCTTGTTTTAAGTGTAAAATTGACTAAATTTGCTTAAAAAAACCTAAAATGTATTCTCTAAAGTCTTACTATCTTATGCATTTTTTCAAGTATATTTATCATGAATTAAGTTCCTCTTGACAAATAGTTTTTATTTTTATTTTAAGTGTAATCTTCTTTAAATGTACTTGTATTTATGTTCAAAACAAGAAAAAGAATTAAAAAAAAACAAAAACATATGCAATCTTATAATGCCTTTTTTCCCTCACAAGTATATTGATTGATTTAAGGATTTTGGAAACACTTTACAACAAGGTTCATTAGATAACATTAGTCAACATTAACTAAGAATGAACAATATTTTTTAACAAAGATTAACAAAACCAGTACCAAATGTATTGCTCATGTTAGTTAACACATTAACTAATGTTTAATAAATGAACCTGTAAAGCGTTACTTTTCAGATTTGAAGCCAAAAATGTTAATATTTTTGCAGTGTGCTACAAAGAGAGAGTCCTGAACAAAAGCAAAGCTGGCCACGCATGCAGTCGTCCATTAAACTGCAACTCCTGCGTTCCAATCAATGAGACCCTGGAGCCATAAACGCCCATCGATCTGTGCCAGGGGCAAAGTGTGGCATTAGCCAACAGGCATTCAGGGGAGCAAGGCTTTCCGGGCATTCTGTGTTTTTGAAAAGGTCACTTTCTATTGTGTATAATCCTTACTTGGCTCTTTACTCCAACAACTAAAGCCAACGACGCCTGGACTTCTGCTTCAACAGCGTTACCTGCTGAGAGCCACAACACAACAGCAGACAGAGCTGAAAACAGGACGGCCTATAGAGGTCAGCAATACAATTCAAAGGCTTTCTAATAATATAACATATCTGTTGGGCTGGGTACAGTATGATGATGATGATGATAAATCCTGGATATTACAGCAGCTTTACATCCTAACAAATGAAAAAACACAGAGTAAATTTAGGGATCATTTGTTATACTAAGGGCAATTTTTGCTTATTTGTTTTTTTAATAAATACTGAATTCATTTTTACACATATTTTATATGACTTTGAATGCATCACTTCCAATCAGAATTTAAGAAACATTATTATATATGATTTAATCATTTTAAATGTTAAATCCGTTTTGAGTCTTATTAACACTGGTATAATGTGAGACTTATCATTTATTTATTAAAAAATACTTTTTTAATATTGTTTTGCATCCATACAATTTTAAATAAAAATAGAAATTAACAATATACACTGTGAAAATGAATATGCTTTATCTAATCAATAAATAGATAAACAAGCAATATTATTTATTAAATTGAACAAATTAGAAGTGAGTAATAGTTCATCAAATTAATATTCTAATTAATTCTAATTTGTACAATTTAATTAATAATATTGCTTGTAATATGTTGCCACAATTTTATTGATTAGATAAAGCATATTATTTTTTTCAGTGTATAAAAAAATAAAAATTCATTTAAAATAAATAATAAAATGGCTTTTTATCATGCATTTTTGTGTAACTTTGTGTGAGTTTCTGGTGATTAAATTAATCTCCTTCATTGTATTAACTCAATTTTCCATTTCAATGAATTTAAAATTTTAAGGAAACCAGGTTACTTTTTTTAAGTTAAACCAACAATATTTTTTTATTGTCTTATTTTTTATTTTATTTATTTTGTTATTTTTTATTATATATTTATAGTGAATTTTAAATAAAAATAGAAAATAAATTATATTTTAGCAATATATATATATATATATATATATATATCGTTTAAAATGAATAATTAAAGTGACTCTTTATCATGCATTTTTTTGTAACTTTGATGTGAAATTAAATTCCGAGATGATGCAATATTTTCGTGATAACTTGAAAATACTCAGAGGTCCTGTACATGCTTAAGTAATGCAATCCAATAGTAGTGTACTTATTTTCTTGGTAACACAATATTGCCGTTTACAAGCAGTCGATGCCCCTCGAATCACTAGTCTTAGCGTTTACACGCGAGGATACAGAGAAACAGATATTATCCGATTTCTCTGCTGTTATGTGACCGTTCAGCTCAGGAAAAACTCTTTCATTGATGTTGATATATCAGCAGCCATTTCCCAGGACAATTACATAAAGCTGCACTGCATAGCCTTTAAAACCCAAAGCTGCAGCAAAAAATCATGTAGATTAATAACCCTCTGAAGAGCTTTGACGGCGCTAAATTATAAAACGTCTCCATCATGATATGAAAGCTGCTTTTTCATTTCTAAGGCCAGAATCTTTAGGCTCCAAGTTCTTGTCGTAATCATTTGTACAGGTTATACTCTGTACAAAAGAAGAATTAAACTGTGACTTGATTCGTTCGCTTTCAAACAGGCCAAGTCAAGACGCATCTTCATACATAACTTTCTTTATGGAAAGCTTTATTAAAATAGGGTCCAAAATCAAGTCAACAAGAGACTAATTGATACAAATAAAAGTTTTGGTGAGCAAATGAACCTTTATGAAACTACAACGTACACTCTAAAAAATGCTGGGTTGTTTTAACCCAACTTTGGGTCAAATATGAACAAACCCAGCCATTGGGTTACATTTTTTAATTACATTTTTAACCCAATGTTTGGGTTTGTCCATATTTGACCCAAAGTTGGGTTAAAACAACCCAGCATTTTCAGAGTGCATGGTTACAAACAAATTGTGAGAACAATAATATGAACTTCGTTGACGTCAAACAGTAAAAATAAAATAAAAAATACAGAAAAAAATGGTGTAGTATTTTGTAAACTTTACAGTCTAAAAAATGCTGGGTTGTTTTAATCCAATTTTGGGTCAAATATGGACTAACCCAAATGTTGGGTTAAAAATGTAATGTAAAAATTTAACCCAACAGCTGGGTTTGTCCATATTTGACCCAAAATTGGGTTGAAACAACCCAGCATTTTTTAGAGTGTACAACTGATTATAAAGAAATGACAAGTGACATTCAATTAAATGTGAAATTTTGAAGGAGAAAGACTGAAATAGTATTTTCTGGTAAAACGCAACCTTTCAGAATATTGCAATGTTACGCCAGTAGGTGGCGACAAGTGACCTCTTTATGAGAAAATCATTGAGTCATTCACTTGAACGAATCATTCAAAACATTGATTCATTCAGGAACAAATCAAGTGATTGAGTTATTCAATCAAATGATTTGTTCATAAGCACTGATTCATTCCAGGAACAAATCTAGTGACTCTCTTCATGAGCAAATCAGTGATTCATTGACTTATTCTTTCAGGAATGAAATACACACACACACACACACACACACACACACACACACACACACACACATATTATATACTACAAGGCCTTTTTGTGTCATTTGGTTCATTCAACGAACAAAAAGAATGAGTTGACTTGGAAAAAGATTCGTTCATTTTGATGAACAAGTTCGAACAGGAGAGTCACGAACGCTGATCACAGAACAGAGCAAGATGAGCATTTGTGCTTATAAAACTTAAACTTTGTTATTTATTTATTAAATGAGCGATCGTTTCGCTTGATTAGACCCTTATTCATCGTCTGGAATCGTTTAAAGCCCTTTGAACAGTTTGTAGTTTGCACTGAAACTCTCATTTGGACCTTGAACCGTTTGGTTCCCATTGAAGTCCATTATGAAAAATCCTGGAATGTTTTCATCAAAAACCTTAATTTCTTTTCGACAGAAGAAAGAAAGACAAGGATATCTTGTGACACGTGGGTGAGTAAATCATCAGCAAAAGTTTTTTTTTGTTGTTTTTTTTAAGTGAACTACTCCTTTAAGGCAAATATGAGCAAAAGTAATTGTAACACTTGCCTTTGCAAACACTAACACTAATAACATAACCCCAAAACACCATATTAAGTTAAGCAAAAAAACAAAACAAAACAAAAAACTATTGGTTAGCTTTCAGAGTCAAACAAATAGCTGGACATCTCCAATAACACTAATCTGACAGAATCGATGTAAACAGGGGATTGTGCTTCTCTGTGCTCCGTTTCTTCCTGTCTTTGTCAATTGTGTTGTTTTTCAGACCCTCAATTTGCGCTGTCAGAAATGTTTCATCATTTCCGCTTTCGCAACCCTTGTTCTGTGCTTGCTCTGGGCCTTGGTTTATCGTGAACGTCCCTTACGGCTTCCCCAAAGAAGCGAACCGCCGAGTCAATGAGACCCTCCACAGCGTGAGCAAAGGGTAAAAGGTGACTCTGGGGTGCCAATCATCACAATACGCCGGTCTACAGGAACGACAGACAATCTGCAGCCGCTACACAGGTGTCTTAAACTTCCTACTGTCTCACGTCGCGCGTAATGAGTGTTTCGCTTTTCCAGGGCTAGTGGATCCTGACAGAAGTCACCTGTCTACGGATTGAGCCCAAATAAAATTGTCACGCCACATGAGCTCTCTCCTGGAAAACCCCTCTCTCTTATCATCAAGCAGATATACTAGACATCACACTCGTCCTCTATCGCCGTTATGTACGCATTCTCCGTTTTGATTTTCCGCCCCGATCATACATCTTGCTCTGAGAATTGCGCTCCACCTATTGATTCCAAGTCAATTTTATAGTCCAGTGGTCCCGGGGCTCGACTGCCCGGTTCACCCTGTCTCTGTCCGTATTTATGTTTCCACATGCAGAAGCAATAGGTTGATAATGTTTAAAGATAAAATTAGACAAAAGAAACACACGTTAATACAATAAAGATGTTATTTAAACTAACATTTAAAGCTACACTGTATAACTATTTTATTTAAGCTAAAAACACTAAGCACTTTCAAAAATATGTGTGCTCATTAATGTATATTTTAGGGCTGTCAAATGATTAATCGTGATTAATCGCATCCAAAATAAAAGTTTTTGTTTACATATTATATGTGGGTGCACTGTGTATAATTATTTTGTGTATATATAAATACACAAACATTCATGTATATTTAAGAAAAAAAAAATATATATATAACATATTTATATATAATATAAATTATATGTAAATCTATATACAGTATATACATGCAAATATTTCTTAAATATATATAAGCATGTGTGTGTATTTATATATATAAAATAATTATAGTAACACAGTGCACCCACATATATTATGTAAACAAAAACTTTTATTTTGGATGCGATTAATCACGATTAATCATTTGACAGCCCTAGTATATTTACTTCGTTCAAGTAATAAAGTATTCTCGTGAGTGTATAATATGCCATTGAAAATACATACGGGCAAGGGGTTCTAATGTCGGTCGCCATGTTGCGCCTCCATCTTGAAAATACATTAGCCAAAGAGGGACATAAACGTTAATTCAAGCTTCGCCTTTCGCGTTTACGATTGAGTTAACACTCATGGACGAGGTCGAACTGGAAGCCATGTTAATCTTGGACTACATTGGCCACCGTAGGAGTTAAAACGAAATCGGAATTGAGAGGAAAAGAAAATAATATTCATTCGATGGTCATATACCTTTTCACCGCTAGTTGGGGGTAAAAATCACAAAGTATAGCTTTGTCACATTTACCATCACCATATTACCTACAATATAAATCAACTAAATCAAAATGCTTTGACAAGAAATAATAAATGTTACCAAACTTGAACACCTTTCCCTCAAATCACACCAAATCATACAAAATCTAAGCATCAATCAGTACTGTAGCAAGCAAACTAGCAAAATCCATCAAATATGCTGACACACAACACTGATCTCTTCAACTTACAGTTTACGTCAAAAAATAAATAAATTCATGTTCATACCAGTCGCGTCTTCAAGTTTGAATTTGTTTTTAACTGAATGTGGGTGAAGTCCAGCAAGAGATCTTCTCCAAACTTTTCACCTGCATGTGCCATGTGCTCTTGAGGTGCACCACTTTATTGTTCCCCCTTGGAAACAACAAACCCTCTCAACGGTTCCCGCCCAGTCACCACACTACACAGGAATGTCTGAGTATGACGGAATTTAAAGTAAAACCTCATTATTTTGACGAAACAAGCGTCTAAGTGACTAAATGTGCACTATCATTCAAAAGTTTAGGCTTTTTAATGTTTAATGTTTCTGAAAGTCTTCAGCAAGTCTGCAATAATTTGATCAGAAACCGTAATAGAGTGTATGCGGGTGACGTCACCGTCGGCCTGCAGTTCCTCACAGTGAGTGGCAAAAAGACTGAGCGGCTGTATTTGTTTTCAGCGTGAATGCCGCGGAAAAACAAACACAACACATATAAAGTGGGAAAGAGCTTTGCGATTGACTGTACAACTAGATTTGACAAAAAAATCGGAGGTATATTTTTACAGACTGCTATAGAAAGAGGAGCAAATGGATCGAAACAACTGGACTCCAGTCAGCGAAAGGTGGATTTGCAGTTATCATTTTATGTCAATATGCTGAATTTAGCAGTAAAACCATACCCATATTTTGTGTATTGTTATATATATTAACAACTCATCAATTAAATATTTATCATTGCATATTCTGCATTATTGGATGTTTTTTAATAAACACTGACCAAAAAAAAAACTGGACAATATGATGATATATAGGCTATATATATAACACTGATATAGCCGGATTTAGACCTACAGTATATTGTATTTCTATAAAGCGTTCACAGGCAAATTTGCTTTATGTTTAGGTCTATATTGCTTTTATTTCCCCGCAAACAAACGTCAGGCAACACGATTCCTGGCAGCATGTCAATATCCATGGATCACTGGATCTTTAGTAAGTTGTAAGGAACACTATATTGAATCCAACATTTAGTTTAAATTGATAAAATTGTTCGTTTTGGTCGCATTTTCGCAGTTTCCCCTATTAAATCCTGTCACGCAGCAGATTTTTTGCCACTCAGTCAGGCTGAGGGGGGTTGATCCGGCGGGAAAGTGACGTCAATGCATTCCCTCTATAGTTGTATAGTTGTCACGTGTCACCCCTGACCCCGCCCCTAAATCTACCCATCACATGGGTTTGGACAAATCGTAAGAATTTGTACGAGTGAGGTCGTATGAATTAGTACAAATTAGCCACTTTTTAATCACTCATACGAATTGGTAGTGAGAGCGTAGGACTGGCAGCAACACACACACACACACTATACACAAGGTAGATCAGACAAAGACTGACTGTTTAAAAACATTCTTATTTTTTACCAACGTTGTATGCTAAAAAGTTATGCTATTCATTTTTTTTTTTTTTTTTGGAAATCATGTAACAATTTTTAAAGATTGTTTGGTGAATAGAAAGTTCAAAACTGAGTCTATTTACTAGACTTTTTCTTGTCTAAATAATGTTCTGTCTCAAACGCGGCCGCGTCTGCACGGTAAAGCTATTATTCATGCAACCCAAGGTGGCTTTTTCTGCAGATTGTGTTATTGTGCTCCATCATGTCATGAATAGTTTTCTGTTTACTTCTCTATGGTTTCATTCACTCATGCAACTGCAGATGGCCTCGGGCGCTCGAGTTCATCATTTGAGATGCTTCAGTGTCATCGGAGGGTCTCTCAGCCCTGGCCCGTCTCTAGATAAAGGCACTCGGGCTCTGGCCTCATCTGGTGTTGTGAAACTGTGCTATAGCTCCAGATTGTCAAATGAAAAAGGACCTTCACAGCAAACCTAACCTAAGGACTGCAGATGTACAACACTGTTACAAAGTGAGGATCTGAGACAGAAAATAGGGTGGGAAATTATATTAGTTTTTCCTTTTTTGAGCAATCCCACTTATTTGAAATGGCTATATTTCAGGCATCCTATCTATAAAAGAGGAAATCCTGAAATCTTCAAAACTGCTGGCTGAAATCACAATTAAATAACAAAATATGACATGAACTGTCACATAAATGTTGTGTCTAATGCTCAAACAGTGCTTCTTTAAAGGCCATTGCACACTGAGTCCGTGTGTTTTTTCGTGTTCGTCTAAACCTATCTAACTCCACCCCCTGATCCTTAAACATACCCATCTCCACCCCCTGATCCCTAAACCCATGACTAAACCTACCCATCTCCACCCCTTATCCCTAACCCCACCCCTAAACCTACCCATCTCCACCCCCTGATCCCTAAACCCACCCCTAAACCTACCCATCTCCACCCCCTGATCCCTAAACCCACCCCTAAACCTACCCATCTCCACACCCTGATCCTTAAACCTACTACAGCCCTCAGATCTGGATCCGACTCCGCCCCCTGGATCTTGTGTACTGCAATGAGGTGCTACTGCAAAATACTGGCTGTGGATGCGAAAAACGAAGAAAATCGAACCCGATCCGAATTTTTTTTATGACGGACAAAAGTTTCGGAGGCGGTGTGCAAGCGTGATTGACATAACGTGAGGTCGTTTTATTTATTTTTTTTTATTTTTTTTTTCATTTTTTTTTTTATGTGCGAAAACAATGGCCTTAACTCTTCCAAAATGCCATTTATTTTCAAAAAACTTCAGCAAAGGTCATGTCTAGACGCTTGGTTGTTATTCTACACCAAACAACAACGCAGCACATGGAGTTAAGACTCGGGCAATTATTCCCTCCGTCTTGCAGGTCTGGATCAGTCTCCACACATCTCATCTGCATTCTGTTTGATCCAATTTATAGAGTTGGGCTGAGAGGACAGCGTCTGAAACCAGAATCACAGTGGATTGCTCCACTCCACTTTATCTACTTCAGTTAAATTACTTCGGCATCAGATAGAAAACCTCAGACTCGGAGAGGAATGACAAAAATGAGCAAGAGAAAGAAAGACAGAGAAAATGCTTGGTTTCTGGGAAACGGTATAGCGTCATCCCAATTTAAGGTTATCTGATGCTCTTTCTTTGGTCCGAGCCACCAGGGACCAGATGCAGGAGCTTTTCCTCGCAGTGAGTTCTTCGGATGGCCACTGATTGACGTGGGACGATCAGCAGGGACACGGGATATTTTGGCAGTGATGTCTATCCGTCTTATCGCAACATGCATATGGATGAGAAAGTCTCTTGAGGTTTTTTTTTTCCCTTTCAACAATGAAAGGCACATTAAATATTGAAGATAACAAAACTGAAATCCCATAGAGTGTAACAGATTGCAGAAGTAAGATTGCAGAATTGCTGCATGCAAATGTACTCTTCATGCTGTGCTAGACTATCTGCCCTTACCTTTATTATGCTTTGACCCTGATATTTTCAATATAATTAATAAAAGATCAAATATAGCAAATCATTTAATTAAAAATGTCAAATAAAAAAATAAAAAAATAAATGCATATTATAAAAACAATACAAATAATAAAATTATAAATATAGAATATTAATAAACAATTAAGCGATTTTAATGTTGAAATATTTGTACTCAACAAATTCTGAATAAAAAATACATTTAAAATAAAATATTATATATATATATATATATATATATATATTTCTTTTTACAATGATATTTAATCTATAACGAAATGTCCTTTAATAAAAAATATGTTGCATTCATTTTTTGATAATGGCAGTTTAACATCTGTCCACTGATTTCAGCTTAGGTCAGAAGTTCATATAAAAATTAAAAAGGGGTTAATTTCAAAAGTACGGCTATTATTTTTACACGTGCATCGTTGGGATCTCTGGGACCCTGAACAGAAAGAAAGTCAAGTTAATTTAACAGAAAACGAAGGTTAATTATGTAATTCAGAGCGGTGTAAAACTCTCTCTCACATAAGGTGAACCAAATAAATTAGCATTCCGGATTTGTCCACTGATACTAATGGGATTTTCCAGAGGGCTGGTTTGAGAGAGGACCAGAAGTTAATGAATCAAACAACGAGGTGTTTGTGCCTTGACCGAACTCAACCGAGCTTCTCAAGGGCGACTTTGACTGTTTAGAGAAGCATACTAACATTCACCACCTGCACTCTAAAAAGGCTGGGTTGCTTTAACCCAACTTTGGGTCAAATATGGACAAACCCAAATGTTGGGTTAAAAAATATAATAATAAAAATTTAACCCAATGCCTGGGTTAGTCCATATTCGACCCAAAGTTGGGTAAAAACAACCCAGCAATTTTTAGAGTGTGTGTGCGGTATATATACTATGCACAGGACATATATTCTATGGATTTGTATGAATTGAATGCATGCTTTTTAACATCTCCATTTTGAATCCCTATTAGACAAAAGGTACAAAAACAGATTAAAAAACTGTACTTCCATCATGCTATATACGCTCGTGCAACCTGAGGAGCTCAATGCACGTGATCAGTATATCACTGTAACCTTTTTTAATAGCAAGCACAATACTATGGAAGCTTGTAGCCACTGAATAAAGAATAAAAAAGGGTATTTCTGACTTTTTTTCTCCCAATTTTTAGTTTATATCTCACAATTATGTGATTTTTAATTGCAGTTCTGACTTTTGCTCTTGCAAGGGTGAGTTATGGCTAAGCCACGCCCTCAAACGCGATGAGCCAATCACAGTGCGCAGCTAACCCAATACACTCAGACATTCTCTGCTTCCACGTCCATTGGAATGCATTAGTCAGTTTTCATTAGTTTTTTTCTTGTCATTTTGAGTTTAATATGGTCAAACAGTGTGCATGGGGTCCATGCAACTCCGACACTAAGACCCTTGTTCAGCGTCTGAATTGTTTAAACCCTTTGAACGGTTTGCAGTTTGCACTGAAACTCTCATTTGGACCTTGAACCGTTTGGTTCCCAATGAAGTCCATTATATGGAGAAAAATCCTGGAATGTTTTCATCAAAAACCTTAATTTCTTTTCGACTGAAGAAAGAAAGACATGAACATCTTGGATGACATGGGGCTGAGTAAATTATCAGCAAAAGTTTTTTTTTTTTTTTTTTTAAAGTGAACTACTACTCCTTTAACGTATCTGTAAATAACCGAGATAACAAATATTAACAAAGTTGTGCTGAATGATTCTTGTACATACTGTAGCACCAAACGCCGATGGCAACGATATGAGTTTTATCACATTTACACTGTGACCTGTTCTGTATTTTTGCCTGGAGATGAATCTTTTCATTGTTCTTCTCAACAATAAAATTGTTAATATAACCCTCCGATGCATAGTTAAGGCCCTTTATGAGACTTCCAGATGATGTATAATCTTTCTGCCTCCAAAAATCACCAATTGCCTCCTGTGAAATGTCTCCAACGCATATCTCACGAATGTTGACTGTGTGTCCGAGTGAGTGGAGGGGGCGTGGCTTAGCCATCCATTGACTTGCGATCGAGTGAGAAAAAAAGTCCAAATTGTGAGGAAAAAAAAAGTTCTAGATATAAATACACAATTGAAAGAAAAAGTCAGAATTGCAAGTTTATATATTGTGTACACTCTAAAAATGCTGGGTTGTTTTAACCCAACTTTGGGTCAAATATGGACAAACCCAGCCATTGGGTTATTTTTTAATTACATTTTTAAACCAACATTTGGGTTTGTCCATATTTGACCCAAAGTTGGGTTAAAACAACCCAGCATTTTTTTTTAGAGTGTATCTATCGTGAGATAAAGAGTTACAATTTCTTCCGCGACGGAAACAAGTTCACAGTCCTCAGGCTTGCACTGAACACAGACACGGAGTGTGTCCTTCTGAGGAAACGGCACATGAAGAAGAAGTGTTTCTGCCGAGTGTATCCGGAGATCGGGGAGAGATTGTTGGAAACTACAGAGCTAGAAAGAAGAAAAGGTTATGTCAAACGCACAGCAGATAACCACGCTATCTGACATATTAGATACCTCAAATACCTCACAGAGAAAAACGATCACGGACGAGATTCCCACAATGCACTTTTTCTCCTTGGTTTACACTCTAAAAAAATGCTGGGTTGTTTTAACCCAATCTTAACCCAATCAGTTGGGTTACATTTCTGAATAGCATCTGGGTTTGTCCATATTTGACCCAAAAGTGGGTTAAAACAACCCAGGATTTTTGGCTGTTAGTTATTTTGCGGTGTACCGTGTGGAGGACCTGCTTTAGAAAGGCTGTGTTAGGGATTGTGTCCGTCAGTCTGCGAGGGTTTGCGAACAGAAACACGTGTTTGCTCTCTCGCCCCTCTCTCTCTCCGCGCAGAGACTCGTTTATCTCCGCTGTCAGGTAAAGGGCAATGTATGCGAGAAGGTGAAACTTTCTCTCTCGGCCTCACAACTACTTCTTTAATAAGCTTGCCGCCATGAAGACCACACACAACTTCTGTGAAAGTGACGTGCAGCAGGCCTCACACACAAACACACAAACTCTTCATGCACATTTAATCATTTCCTTGACAAATATGAGGAAACAACAGTTGCTGAGCTGTTGTCGACTATGTAGGACATCTTCGTGGTTTACGTCAAACACAGAGTTACACTGGAGGACCCAATGTCATTCGCAGGAATAGCTAATGAGCTGTTATTAATTTATCAAAACTGTCATATTTTGAAGAATCATACAGTAAATAAGACTGCATGATTTAAAGGGTGGATTCAAAACGACTTTAATCAGCAGCTAATCTGTGACACGGCTAATTACTGTCAGCTCATATGAAATCAAGACAAAAACCTTTGTGTGTCATGTTAAGAAGCATTAAGAACCTCCTGGCAACCCCTTAGCAACGCCCAGACACCCATCACAAACACTCTAGCAACCATTTAGAGGACTTAGCAACAACCAAACTATCCAAAAACTGCATAGCAACTTATAATATCGATGTTTTCAATGGTTATTATCAGTAATTAAAAATCAAACTAAATCTAATACACTACATTATGAAGCACTAAAATTATTTAATATATACAGTAAACACAAAAACTGTAATAAAATATTGACAAAATTAGCATAAATATATAGCCTTTTAAAAAAAAAAAATACAGAAGTACACTCTAAACAATGCTGGGTTGTTTTAACCCAAATTTGGGTCAAATATGGACAAACCCAAGTGTTGGGTTAAAAATGTAATTAGAAAATTTTAACGTAACGTCAACTTTCACTTTCAACTGTAATTTTTTTAAATTACATTTTTAACCCAACATTTGACCCAAATTTGGGTTGAAACAACCCAGCATTTTTTTTTTTTGGAGTGTACATGTGCATTACTAAAACGTTAATTCATTTAATTATAATTATAAAAAAATATATATAACACAAAAATAAATATAAAATGTTAAATAAAACCTGAAAATGACTGGAAATAAATTAACTAAAATTGAACAAACTTAATGAAATAAAAATAAATTGAATAAATATAATATATTTTTTTAAAAATTACAAAAGCACATACATTATTAAAAATTATTCATTAATTGCATTTTAGTTATTCAATGATTTAATGAACTTAAGGAAAAAATTTAAATGATTATAAATAAATAAACTAAACTTTTTACAAAAATATAATATTAAAAACATATTATTAAAATACATATTAATTAATTAAAAATACAAAATAAAAATTTTAAATAACTGGAAATAAAAATTAACTTGTCGAAATAAAGAAAACATATTTTATTTTAATTAATTAATCACTGAATTATTTAAAAAAATGTAAGATCATTCAAAATATTAATACAAACTACAATAATATAAATAGAAAAATAGCAGATTCTGAACAATAAAATATACATAAAATCAGTGTATTTTATTTAACATTTACTCAAGTGTAATGGCCACACTGTACGTTTACTGTAAATGAATTCCAACTTTTGCTTTTCACAAACTGAAAGATGAACTGAAGCATGTCTGCATGTATTCATCGTTCAACCTCACACACTGCAATACAGCTCCACATTTAAAGTTACCAAAAGCTGAGCGCAGATGTCTAAATATGAGTTTCCATTGTTTACTGTTCACTGAAACTGAATAACTCCAGGCAATACTCTTATAATTGAAGAACACATTTTAGTCTCATTCTGCCGTTAATGAAGTCTGCACGGGAAGAACACACTGCCGTCAGTGCAATGATGTGTACATTATGATAGCCATGGGCACTAACAGCTTTATGAATTTATTCAATGCATTTTGCTTAAATAAAAAGTCCAAACAAACAGGCCTCAAGGAGAAGCTTGGGCTTCGGCGGATGGATGCTGCGAGTTTAGAGGTGACGGCACTATGTTTAACGCTTGATTAACGCCTGAGCTTTTAATTAGAAGATTGCAGCGCTCGTGTGACGGGACACAGAACACATGGATGCTGCAGTTCATCACTAAGAGGTTATTCATCTCCAATGCCCTCACACTGCTGCTTGAATACATAATCGTCTCCCTGAAAAATGACGCCGCCGTGTTTCTCATTATGATGTAATAGCTGAGCTCACACACAGATCACACGCGTGTACATTTCGGGAATTAGACATAAATGAACACCATTGATGTCCTTTGATTTTCATTATGGCACTGAACCTGAAACCTACAGACACATACACAAACAATGCTGTTTTAACCCAAATTTGGGTAAAATATGGACAAACCCAAATGTTGAGTTAGAAATGTAATGTCAAATTTTAACCGAACTTGAACTTTCACTTTCAACTGTACATTTTTTATTTCATTTTTAACCCAACATTTGGGTTTGTCCATATTTGACCCAAACTTGGGTTCAGCATTGTTTAGAGTGCACACACACAGCGCTGATACTGTACATTCATGCACTGCAAACAATAAAACAAAAATATTTTATTTTGTATAAAAATAAAATAAAAATATGATTTGTAATCACATTTTTTCTTTTGTTAAATCAACTTAAATAATTTATGTGGTTCAGATAACAAAATATTTTGAGTTTCTAATGATTAAATTAATCTCCTTCATTGTATTAACTCAATTTTTCCATTTCAATGAACTTAAAATTTGAAGGCAACCAGGTTACTTCATTTTTTTAAGTAAACCAAAAATATTTGTTTTTTACAGTGAACAGAACGAATTCATCAAACGGAATCAGGAAATATCATTTACTTCTTATTTTCTAACTTAAAAATTTAAGTTAGTCTTAAGTTAGTCTTAAAAGTATTCCTTAATTCGTATTATCTTTAAAAAATATCTCTTTAAAGCTAAAATATTTAGTTAGTTTATTAACATTAATATTAATACTATACATCTCACATAAAATCACAAAATGCTTGCAACTTAAAAAGTTAATTAATTTGAAAAAAAAAGATTTTTGAAGTAACTTATCTCGAAAAAATCTGCATTTTACAATTTGTTTTTATATGCAGTATATATATATATACTGTTCTGAAATCTGTATATTATTTTCTAACTTAACATTTAAGTTAGTCTTTTCGAAAACACAAAATATTCCTTACTTCTTATTATCTTTTAAGGAAAAAAACAATCTTGATAAAATTCATCATTTAAAAAAAAAACATTTAAAGTTGGGGTGGCCTCACACTTGTTTTAAACTCTTTAAAAGCTAAAATATTTTTTTTTTTTTCATTAACATTAATAATAAACATCTCACATACAATCACAAGATGCTCGCCACTTAAAAAGTTAACTAATTTGAACAAATAACAAGATTTTATCTCAACAAAATATGTATTTTACAATTTGTTTATATATGCAGTATATACTGTTCTGAATTAGATTACAAATCTCTATATCATTTTTTAATTATTTTCTAAAAATAATAGCATGGGTGAAGGGTCTGGAAATACTTTTTTGCTCAGGAGTAAATAAATAAATAAATAAATGAAATTAAATAATGACATAATATGAAATAATGAAATTAAAAGAGTGATTGGTCCAGTTCTTCTGGAGTTCACAACATTCCTTTTGACTATTTGTATTTTAATATTTAAGAAAACAGCAATACAATCCTCATGTATGAGATCACTGTGGTCACACCAGCTGATAATGCGCTCCACATTTCCTGATCAGAGACATGTCATGTTTCTTTATGTTGGAGGACAGACAGTGGAATAGTCCACGATCCCTGTCTCTGGGAGTGTGTGTGTGTGTGTGTTGAGTGAAATGAACCCGCTGTTGTAGGTCACAGTCGATGGGTCACGAGGTCCACGGTTATATATTGACTTTCTATTACTTGAACCTGAGGGAGACGGTCGCATAGAGCGGTCACACACACACACACACACACACACACACACAAACACACCCACAAATAAAACCCACACATTAGCACAACTACATGGTTAGAATCAAGAACTTGTACTAGTTAAAAATAAAAAAATCTATCTATCTATCTGTCTGTCTGTCTGTCTGTCTGTCTGTCTGTCTGTCTGTCTGTCTGTCTGTCTGTCTGTCTGTCTGTCTGTCTGTCTGTCTGTCTGTCTGTCTGTCTGTCTGTCTGTCTATCTATCTATCTATCTATCTATCTATCTATCTATCTATCTATCTATCTATCTATCTAGTGCATTGAAAATACAAAAATAATCGCTGCTGGAATCTGAGTCGTAAGCAGAGTCATTTCCTTCTTGGCACACACTACACACACAAAAACTGCGGTCCACTCCACAAGACCTGTCCAACACACAACAAACACTCTTTTCCTCCACCTCTTTTCCTCTCGTTCTTTCATCGACACAGTCAGAGCATCAGTTAATCTGGATCCACATCCGTGTGGATCGATCGCGGCTCATCACCTGTGGCTTCATTTGGCCTTGTGTAACAGCTTTAGAGCTGCTCTAAATCAAACACACTCACACACAAACACACGTCTAGATCAGACGTCTAGTGTAAAATATAATTTATTCCTGTGATCAAAGCTGAATTTTCATCATCAGTCGTCATTGTCACATCTCATGAAACATTTCTGATTATTATAAATGTTGAAAACAGTCGTGCTGCTGCTTCATATTTGTGTGGAAACCGTGATTATTTCACGATTCAGATGAATAAAAAGCATTTGATTTGAATAAAAAAGCTTTTGTAATATATTATAAATGACTTTACAGCCACTTCCAAACAATTTGCCCTTGCTGAATAAAACAAATGATTTATTTTTTAAAAAACAAAGTTATGAATGGTTGTTTGTGAGTCTAAAAAATGCTCAGTTGTTTTAACCCAATTTTGGGTAAAATATGGACAAACCCAGTCAAACCCATTGGGTTAAAAAATATATATATTTAAAAATGTAACCCAATGGCTGGATTTGTCCATATTTGACCCAGAATTGGGTTAAAATGGTTGGGTTTGTCCATATTTTACCCAAAATTGGGTTAAAATGGCTGGGTTTGTCCATATATTACCCAAAACTGGGTTAAAATGGCTGGGTTTGTCCATGTTTGACCCAAAATTGGGTTAAAATGGCTGGGTTTGTCCATATTTGACCCAGAATTGGGTTAAAATGGATAGGTTTGTCCATATTTTACCCGAAATTGGGTTAAAATGGCTGGGTTTGTCCATATTTTACCCAAAATTGGGTTAAAATGGCTAGGTTTGTCCAAATTTCACTCAAAATTGGGTTAAAATGGCTGGGTTTGTCCATATTTTACCCAGAATTGGGTTAAAATGGCTGGGTTTGTCCGAATTTTACCCAAAATTGGGTTTAAATGGCTGGGTTTGTCCATATTTGACTTCAATTTTGGGTTAAATGGCTGGGTTTGTCCATATTTTACCCAGAATTGGGTTAAAATGGCTGAGTTTGTCCAAATTTTACCCAAAATTGGGTTAAAATGGCTGGGTTTGTCCATATTTTAGCCAAAATTGGGTAAAATGGCTGGGTTTGTCCAAATTTTACCCAGAATAGGGTTAAAATTGTTGGGTTTGTCCATATTTGACCCAAAATTGGGTTAAAACAACCCAGCATTTTTTAGAGTGTATATTTATAGAATGAGCTTTTTTCATGTAGTTATCACAGAACTGATTTGCATGTAACGTCACTGCTTGTACTTTAAATCATTTATCACGTTCCAGAACTGCTGACTAAAGGCCTTATTTCACTTTCCATTTGACGCGATAAAGTGTTCACTTAAACCCGTGTTCATTTAGTCGTCTCTCACACAGAGGTGATGCAGTGTTTTACCGCAGTATCTCCACACCTGACTTTCCCATCTGCTTTTCTGCATGCCAGCAGATGGTATTTATGAAGTATTTCGCAGAATAAAACGCTCGCCCCAAAATATGCAATTAATGTCCGTGTTCAGCAGAGTGCTCGGTGTGCTGCGCATCTTTAATAGTGCGATAATTGATGAGCTACTGTGTGTTTTGCTTAGCCTTCATCAATATGGCCCCTACAGTAAGTGTTTAAGGACAAACTCTGCTGTGATTTGCCCTCGGACACTATGTCTCCATGTCAAACTAAGATTTAACGCAGGCATTCCTGGTCTGGGAACGAGAAACATGAGGTCACGTCTGTTGAACGTCCAACCATCTACACACACTGACGTGTGAGGGCTTGCACGGTTACGCGAAACCATGTGAATGCAGCCCGATTTACTTGACCTTAAACATTTCTCATTTGGAGAGCCTCTCAGAATAACCTTAGGCTGTGTTGTTTTTGAAGAAAGTCTCTCCTGTGAATGAATGTTTGCGAATCATCTATGCTGATAAAACCCTAAAAAAGGCACTTGTGCTACCTTGCGTAACTAGTCTTCTGTTTGGTCCGATAATAATGCCTGTTTTAATGCATCATTTGGAGTGAACGTGTTGAATGCACACGGAGAGAGAGAAAGAGAGAGAGAGAGAGAGAGAGAGAGAGAGAGAGAGAGAGATCATGAAATGAACACAGCTCCCCCATCTGGCCAAGACTCAGCACTGCAACATAACATTAACAAATGAGTTACAGTACAAGCAATAGGGTCTGTGTACACACACACACACACACACACACACACAATTATATCTATTCTCAGACTTTTGGACCCGATTATACACCAAAATATAGGATATACACTACATTTCAAACGTTTTTCTTTTTCTTAAGAAACTAGTACTTTCATTACAGGTACATTAAATTGATCAAAAATAAAAAAAAGTAAAGAAAAGACTGTTGCAGAAGATTTCTATTTCAAATAAATGTTGTTCTTTTGAACTTTCTATTCATCAAAGAATTACAGAAATATTATAAGCACAATAGCTTTCAATATCAATAACAATAAATGCTCTAACAATAAATGTATGCCTTAGCCATCCCAAAAATAAATGACATTTTTAAAATATATTCAAATAGAAAACACTTATTTTAAATTGTATAAATATTTCACAATATTTCTGTGTTTACTGTATTGTTGATTAAAAACATGGTTAATAAGAGAGACTTCTTTCAAAAAAACAAACCATTCAAATATCTTAATATCACCCCAATTGTGTTTATAGTTTTGAATGTCTAAAAATATATAAGTATATCTGCTTTAATTTACATAAAATGTACCCAATTTACTCAAAAAACATACAAAAGGGTTTAGTCTCTATTTTATGTCACTGCCTGGCAGAAAGGTGACAGATGATTAACTGGATAAACTTTGCATTCAACTAGTGTATTTCATTGGCTCACTTCACCAGTTCATTAGCGCCCTCTAGTGTCAAACGTCTACTAATAAAAAAGCACAATATGTTTTCAAATGTTAGTTGCCAAGAATAAACTGCAAATATGTGACTACTAAGAGGCCTGGGAAAGGTAATCGGGGGTAAAGCCACTTCCCAGTGTCCCAAACACACACACACACACACACACACGCCCTGAGGAAACGGGAGCTCAGGGAGCCGAGGGAGAGCCGGGCACTGGTGTGCGGTGTCTGGGAGCGTGAGGCATTAATCCTGGAAGTGGATGCGGTCGCCCACATGCTCACTGTAATCATTTATGCTAAAGAGACTGAAGAGGAGAAATGGGACGGCGTAGCAGAGGTCACTCATTAACAATGCCTTTTGTGTTACAAAATAAAGCCTTCAAAACATCAAGTAAAGGGTTATGTGTGCTCATTTGCTCATTCTTTATTTATGGGGAGTGATTTTAGAAGCCTTAAAGGGATAGTTCACTCAAAATGAATGAAAATGATCTTCTTGCTATTCCAAACTACAGTTTAGACTTGAGTCGACAATTTAATTTAATCTTTTTTTTTTCTATTTAACCACAAAAAAAGAGAGAAAACTTTGGATGAAATATTCATTACGCTATTTTATGTTCTTTATCAATGTTCATTTTGAGGTACGAGAGGCAATTGACAACTCAAAACATTGCAAACAAACACTCTAAAAAATGCTGGGTTGTTTCAACCCAAATTTGGGTAAAATATGGACAAACCCAAATGTTGGGTTAAAAATTTACTTTTCTAACCCAACATTTGGGTTTGTCCATATTTGACCCAAATTTGGGTTGAAACAACCCAGCATCTTTTACAGTGAATAAATAATGCATCTGCACTCTAAAAAATGCTGGGTTGTTTCAACATAATATTTGGGTCAAATATGCACAAACCCAAATCTTGGGTTAAAAATATAATTTCAAATTGTAACCCAACTTCAACTTTCACTTTCAAATGCAATTTTTTAAATTGCAATTTTTTAAATTTTTTTCAAATGCAATTTTTTTAAATAGCAATTTTTTAAATTCAAATTTTTTTAACCCAACATTTAGGTTTGTCCATATTTGACCCAAATTTGGGTTGAAACAACCCAGCATTTTTTTTAGAGTGTGGGTAGTTTTTTATATATAAAGTAGATAGATAAAATGGATCAGAATGTAATAAATAAATAAAAAAAATCTTTGAGAACAAAAGTAGACAGCGATGAGAGGTGCTTTAAGCTGAACATGGCCAGATGGGTTGATGAAAGAACTTCTCACACATAGATATGTCAGTATGATTTCATTTCTGCTCTTCACAATAACCCTGAATCTCCCCGAGCGACGCTCACAGGGGCTCTGAAATCTTCCTGAAGCACCTTGATATTCCTTACAGGGGGATATATGTGTATATCACCACAGGAAATTCAATTTCAGCTTCTGGGGCGAAATGAAACATCACTGAGAGTGAAGCCGAAGTAAAGTGACTGACGTGTGGACTGTCGGCGGAAGTTTCCGGAAGAATGAATTCTCGTCTTCTTTTCATCCAGTCCGCCAGGCTGGAGAGTTTACCGCAGTCTTGTCACCTTGGCGGTGCGGTTAAATAGTGAATATGTCCACCAAAGTAGTCAGGGTCGATGCAGAACTTGTTTGGATGGTTTTTAAACCAAAGTGATTCAATGAGACGTGTATTTATTACATTTAAACATGTAGAGATAGATGACCAGCCACCGCACCAACTGAAGATCCAAATGCGTTTCAGATTCACATCAATCGGAAGGTCATGCGGCTTGTTAGCCTAATATATGAATCAAGCAGTTTGAAAAAAAAAATGTAATGGTCTAATTTAAAAATAACTATAAATAAACATCTGGAGGGAGTGAAACGATTGCAGAGAATGGATGGGAAGGGTGATTGCCGCACCGAGTGTAATCATCATGAATAAAACATGGAGGGACGCTGGTGATCTTGTTGATTTTGTGTGTGTATGAGTGCTTGTGGATCGTCTGGGCAGGAATTGAAATTTCGCTCATCAAACACGAACGTCTTCAGCGGCAAACAAGCCACAAACAAACACCCCGAGACTCTAAATCCAGAGTTATCATTTAGCACTGCTAACGTGGAACAATTCGACAGAAGTTGACGTTAAGAATACAAATCTTAAGGTATATAATCATTCAGATGGGCGGATGGACGGATGGGTGTATGGGTGTATGGATGGATGGATGGGTGGGTGGATGGACGGACGGACGGACGGACGGATGGATGGATGGATGGATGGGTGGATGGGTGGACGGACGGACGGACGGACGGATGGATGGATGGATGGATGGATGGATTGATGGGTGGATGGATGATGGATGGATGGATGGGTGGACGGACGGACGGACGGACGGATGGATGGATGGATGGATGGATGGATGGATGGATGGGTGGACGGACGGACGGACGGACGGACGGACGGATGGATGGATGGGCGGATAGACGAATGGATGGATAGACGAATGGGTGGATGGATTGATGGGTGGATGGATGATGGATGGATGGATGGATGGATGGATGGATGGATGGATGGATGGATGGATGGATGGGCAGATGGATGGATGGGCAGATGGATGGATGGATGGATGGATGGATGGATGGATGGATGGATGGATGGATGGATGGATGGATGGATGGATGGATGGATGGATGGATGGGCGGATAGACGGATGGGTGGATGGATTGATGGGTGGATGGATGATGGATAGATGAATGGATGGATGGATGGATGGATGGATGGATGGATGGGCGGATAGACGGATGGGTGGATGGATTGATGGGTGGATGGATGGATGGATGGATGGATGGATGGATGGATGGATGGGTGGACAAATGGGTGGGTGGATGGATGGATGGATGGATGGATGGGCGGATAGACGGATGGGTGGATGGATGGATGGATGGATAAATGGGTGGCTGGATGGATGGATGGGTGGACAAATGGGTGGGTGGATGGATGGATGGATCCTGCACAATGAGATCAATATTGAAGCGATAAGGCCAGTTCGCCCAAAAAAATAAATCATTTGTGTTTCGAAGAAGAAATCAAGCCTTAAAAGTCTGGAAAAAGAAGTGCTGTAAGCAAATGTTTGTGTATTTGACCAGCATCGAGAGAGAACTTACAGCAAAGCCTGTGATTCTATTTGGTCACATAAATTATAATCACAACAAGCATATAGTATAAAATATAACAAAACAAAAAAATCCATATCATACATGACCCCAGTTTTGTCCCATATGAATCTGTATCATAAATAAAAGAGCAAAACTCAACCCTTCGGTTTTCATGACGGCCCTGATGAGTGAGCTTTCCTTAAATACCATTAAGGTCGCACTCGTTCGCCTCTCCTCCTGTGTCTGCTCTTATTTATCAAAGCTACAGCGTCGTCGATCTTAATGGCCGGTGTCCGTTTGGCCCTCGCTCTCGGACATGCCCTCTCAGTGACCAGGGCCCAAGCCGCTACTTTTAGGCCTGAATGGCCTTGGTAAATCAGTCTGTCGCTCTCCGTCCTGTTTTATTTGTCCTTTTTATCCCTCTCTCCTGGCAGATGTGGGGCCTGGGGGTGGCTGGTTATTTATCACCGCTACCTCTGGAGCCGGAGGTATACGATGGAGGATGGGACTGCCATACATAAGTAGACCGCTGTGACAAAGTCAGTCTGGAGTGAGACAAGTGGGCCATCTATCGCAGTAAAACAAAGATCCCCGTGTTCCTCCATAGTCTTAAAGAGACCGTATTAATCAGAGAGAGCTCTGAAGACTAATATAACATCTTTAAGACAAAGACACAGAGGCTTAAACGTGTTCGATACTGGCCTCTGTTTGAGAGAATATTACAATATTCCCAAAGCAATCATGACCTGATTCATTATGGATTTTATTACTAAAAAAAAAAAAAAAAAAAAAAAGTACTATGGTAAAAATATGGAATGGTATCATTCAATGGTATCACCTCATGGTATTTACTTCAATGTGCTTCAATGAACACCATAGCATGTCCAAAAATACATGACTTTTAGGTTAAAAGGCTCTTCAAACTCTTAATTTACTTCTCTTTTTTCCATGGCCTTCATCATTTATTAGAATTAAACTAATAACACGATCGACAAACTAACGGAGTAATGGTTCATTTAAATGTCTTACAGTACTTTTTGAATTAAATACCGTTTAGTATCTTTTTTACACACATCCAGTCATTAAAGGAGTAGTTCACTTTAAAAAAAAAATTGCTGATAATTTTCTCACCCCCATGCCATCCAAGATGTCCATGTCTTTCTTTCTTCAGTCGAAAAGAAATTAAGGTTTTTGATGAAAACATTCCAGGATTTTTCTCCATATAATGGACTTCAATGGGAACCAAACGGTTCAAGGTCCAAAAGACAGTTTCAGTGCAAACTACAAACTGTTCAAAGGGTTTTAAACGATTTCAGACGATGAATAAGGATCTTATCAAGTGAAATGATCGCTCATTTAATAAATAAATAACAAATTTTAAGTTTTATAAGCTCAAATAGTCTCTGTTCTGTGATGCGCGTTCACGACTCTCCTGTTCAAACTCGTTCATCAAAATGAACAAATCTTTCCCAGAGTAAACTCGTTCATTTTGTTCATTGAATGAACCAAATGACTCGAAAAAAGATTCGTTCATTTTGATAAACGAATTCAAACAGGAGAGTCATGAACGCGCATCACAGAACAGAGCAAGGCAACTATTTGAGCTTATAAAACTTAAACTTTGTTATTTATGTATTAAATGAGGGATCGTTTCGCTTGATAAGACCCTTATTCATCGTCTGGAATGGTTTAAAGTCCTTTGAACAGTTTGTAGTTTGCACTGAAAGTGTCTTTTGGACCTTGAACCGTTTGGTTCCCATTGAAGTCCATTATATGGAGAAAAATCCTGGAATGTTTATCAAAAACCTTAATTTCTTTTCAACTGAAGAAAGAAAGACATGGATATCTTGGATGACATGGGGCTGAGTAAATTATAAGCAAATTTTTTTTTTTTTTTTTTTAAAGTGAACTACTCCTTTAAGTTTTTTTTTTTTTTTTTTATAAATTTTTTTTAGGTAATATTTAAGCTAGTCGACTCATTTTGGTACTGTACTGTTATTTGAAACATAATTTATCATTACATGTATATAAATGTTAACGAGTGCAACCTTAGCCTGCTTATGGTAGCAAAATCAGCTTGCACAAAGCATCAATTAAATACGAAACAAAACTTATTTATTCATAAATATGCAAATAATGATTACTTTGCAAATGTAAGTGGTCGCAAAATTTCCAATATACTGTAAGCTTGATTAATCATCATCAAATCGCATATTCCTCTGTGTCCACTAGAGGCCGCCGGTAATTACGGTCCGTCCTGTCAGCGTTTACTGCTGGACGATAACCCGTCCTCTTGAAATACGGGCCCACCTGACATCTGGCGGATGACAGTCGGGAGGAAACACCACCGGGGATGAATTTATGGGAGTGTTGTGGCGATGACAGGCCAGGTGAGATAGGAGCAGAGAGGAGATGGATTGGATTTTTCCCCAGTGTTTGGAGGAGAGGAGGATCTACTAACAGCTGGCCAGTCACTTATAAAGCTGTTTATGGTGAGCGGGACAAATGCCAACACAGACCACCACTATACAAAATCATTAATTACACAGGCGGAAACCCTCACACCAGAAGATCCATGTGTGGCCATACACACACTTTTCCAGAAAGTGTTCTGTTTATACTGTATAAAGCAACCCAGGATTTCCCAAACACCCCTTGGTATCGGAAAAGAAATGCCAATGGTGAAATTACTTAAATAAAAAATATATATATATATATATATATATATATAATTATTATTATTATTATTATTTTAATATTCATTTTTGTTATTGGTTAATCAAAATGCAACATATCTTGACAAAAGAGCAAATCACTTAAATTAGTTAATTATAAATTATATTACAATTTCTCACAATTATTTACATTTGCCCAACATTAGTTCACGACATTAGTCATTTGTGCACATCATAGCAGCTTCTCATTCCTTCAAACAAATTGCAAATGCTTTTGGACATGCATCAAATGCTTTCATACAACTGCTGTTTATAATATTATCATTATCATGTCATGTCAGTCAAAATTAACTACTTGTGAATTCTGAATAGTCATTCCATATAAAACTAATAGTCGTCATTTCATTACTTGAGTACAATATATATACGTATATATATATTTTTTTGAGTACAATATATATATATAATTTATTTTTTTTTTTTTAATCCCAAATTGAACAATTTCTCTCAGGTGAACCTCAGTGTTTACTGATGAGAAGGGATGTGCATGAATGATTCACAGTATATGTATGTTGTATTTTCAGTTCTAATAATACTGTAATATTGTTTACAGTTGTGCACAGCTTTACCCAATGGGAGTTTATGTTTGTTGTAAATAAGGGTGTATTTTTTTTCTTTTGCATAATGCTGTAAACAATTTAGAATTGCAAAGAGCATGTGGAGTAAAAATGTGAAACATGCATCTTCAGTGACGTGTACTCGGTTCCCTCACTAAATATACAGTAATATGTAACTTTACTGTAGTTTTCAAATGGCTGTGCAAATAGTATATAGTGCTGTCTTGAGCATTTTCAGCATTTTTTTGCAAAGATTTTGCAGTTTGTATTAATTGTTTTGAGAAGTGCATTAACTGTTGTGCAAATGTAAATAGTGATGTGAGAAATGCACCAAAGAGAGACTGAGAAAAACTGTAATATTAGCAACAATTATTATTATTATTATTATTATTATTATTATTATTATTCCTTATATGATTTATGTTAAAACTTTGCTTTTGGTCATATTACAATGATGCAAATAAAGTGATTTTAAAATGATTTACACAATGCAAAAATGTTTCATGCCTTAAGTAATCTGAGTTGGAAAAAAAAAACTGCAAGAGACTGAAATATGCAAACTAAATGCAAACTTATAAATCAGCGACTGAGCATGAAAACGGACAGATATAATGTAAATGCAGAAAGGTTTTCGTTACGCAGGCTTTCTCCCTAAAAATCAAAAGTTCAGAATAAAGAGCAAGCACTGAATTTAACTATCATAAACGTGCTTTCATATACTATTTTTCAAAGCAATTTGTAGTGTATTAATTATAGGACTAGCGTGGGCTTAAGAGTCTTTATCAAAGCAACAATGAAGGTTTACGGCTCGAATATTAGAGATTTAACACAAAACCAGATAATTACCCAAAAAACCAACTTGTGATTTAATGAGCAGAAATCACATTAAAATGCCATTGGTGACAAGAGTAGCACTTCCCAATGGAACATCCCATCAGACAGACATGGATGGATGGATAACTATATAGATAACTATATAGATAGATGGATGGATGGATAGACATGATGATGACTGAACGCAGGCACAGTCAGAGAAAAGAAAGCAGAGGCAGAAGATTTGAGAAGATTTGTACCCTTTATCAACTTCAGCTCCGTTCCAGCAGGCCAGTCCGTCTCCAGAGCCCAGATCGCTCACACACAGCAGGTCCGCCAGGCCACCGTAGAACGTGCGGTACAGACGCAGACTGCTGAGGAAGTCTCTGGAGACACAGAGATGAGTTTGTTTCATTGTCTGTCCAGCAGATGGCGGACTAACACAGGCGTTTAATGCTCTGCTT
The DNA here is from genome assembly GCA_038021265.1 of Cyprinella venusta. NCBI lineage: Eukaryota > Metazoa > Chordata > Actinopteri > Cypriniformes > Leuciscidae > Cyprinella > Cyprinella venusta. The sequence goes on along the minus strand of CM075866.1, from coordinate 39,795,016 downwards.
CAAGAGAGACAACAATCCAGCGTGTGATTCTTATGCAGTGTCTATAAACAACACTAAACAATTCAATTCACTGTCTTAGACCTATATTTTCATTTATATTTTGAATATCATGTATCCCCTTGGTATATAAAATATACCAACCCAGGTGAAAAGGACTTACAATTAAGTGTATTAAAAATGCATTACATTATATTTGTATTGTACTAAAAACATATTTAAGTACATTTTCAAAACACTTAATTGTACGTCTTTTTCACCTGGGAAGTTATTAATATTAAATAATAGTTACCATTATACAAATTATTATACATGAAATATTATATTATATAATAACATATAAAATATAACTGTAAATGATACATGTATAAAGACCTATTTATACTGTACTTATTTTATTTTTTTAAAAATATATATTTCTTAAACATTAATGTTATTATTCAGACTTTTTTTTTCAAACTATTGCACAGAATATGAATTATTTAAAATATTATATTAATATATAAAGTATTTTTATACATTAAATATGTACAAAGAGCAAATTATATTGTATTTATTTTATAAAATATATTTTTCTCTGGGTTTAAAAAACAAATTGCATAATATTTTATATTATAATATTTTATTTTATATATATATATATATATATATATATATATATATATATTAAAACATGTTTTCAAAAATACTACTATACAAAATAATAATTAATCAAATAATATTATTAAAAAAAAACATGTTAATGTTATTATTCAGATTATTTTTCAAAATATTGCACAGAACATTAATTATTTTAAAAAATATATTAATATATAAAGTATTTTTATACATTATATATGTACAAAGAGTAATTTATATTGTATTTATTTTATAAAATATATTTTAAAAAACAAATTGCATAATATTTTATATTAATGATACATATAAATATATTAAAAGATGTTTTCAAAAATACTACTATACAAAATAATGATTAATCAACAAATATATTATTATATTACAATAATATATTATTATAAAATATCATTATTCATCATGCATGCACAAAGTCCAATTTATATGGTGTGATATATTTATATAGGAGATTAATAGTATTAAGATGTGTTTGGAAATAGTACAAAAATTCACTACGAGTGTATATAGAGTGTATAGAGTGTGTTGATGTGGTTCCAGACTCACTTCCTCCAGTTGCTGAGTGTGTTCTCCGAGCTTCTGGCCGCTGCTTTCAGAGGAATGGAGTCTCTGTTGTGCTGAACGCGGCTGACCTGCTCCGTCTGTCTGCTGGGATGACCACACACATCGTGCACCTGCAGAGGTCACACACACACACCGTCACGGTTACTAACATATCCACCAGCGTGTCCATTATAGGTCTTTAGCTCAGAGCTGACAGTCTGCAGGTCAGTGTTGATGTGTGTGTAGAATCGTGATCAGCCACTAGGTGATGCTGTTTTTTAACAAGCCTCTGAAAGAGGGTTTCTCTAATAATGACTGTAGAAGAGAGCATTTCTTTCTACAGGACTTTGGATTTTGAAAAGGACAAGCGTGACTCAGTCAGTCTGTAGTCTGGGCATCAGATGGCACACTCATCAATTGTTCACAGATTCACAGTCTGCTTGTCAGATCTGTATTCATCCTCATCTGATGCCAAACTGGAAACTACCAGATCCAATCCGACTGTCCACAGTTTTCAGGAGACGAGGTGTGCAGAAAGTTGTGTTTACAGAATGCAGCTCTTTCAGAGTTGAAACTGTATTAAATTAAATTGTATAATAAATAATAAATGTCTTTGTTTATATATAATATAAATGCATTATATATGCAAATACCAATTTATACTGTATTTATTTTATAAAAATAACAAGTAAAATTATGATTCACTTTTAAATATTACAATATTAATTCATTATATATAACTATTATTAATTAAAAAATAATATTTAAAAAATGTTTACATGTCATGTGAATTGTGAATCATGTGAAAAATTTTCAGATTTATGCCGGATTTATTTATTTATTTATTTTATTATTTATTTTTTTTTGACACATGAAGAAAAAATTGCAATACTAAATTATATAACTTCAGAACAACCGAATCAAGCCCAGTTTATTTATTTTTTTTTTTTTAATGTGTATATATAGATAATGCTTGAAAAGACACAAAATCTTACTCCACTGAGATGAAGGGAACCTTTTTTTTTTGGTCAAGTAAAGGTCGATTGGGGTCGTAAAGACTCCATGACCCGATTAAGGGCTACACGACGTCATATTTGCATTCAAAATGTAATTATTGAGCGAAAGACATGCATAAACCCTACTTCATATTCAAGACATATGTCAAGTCATGATTATGAAGGTGTCATGTCAGTCTCATGCACACCCCTTCAAGTAAAGTGTTACCGGAATAATTAAATGAGATGAATAACTTTTCATTTCTCACATATTTAGCCATGTGGTAATCCATAAAAACATGTCTTTAATTGAATTTCCAGCAACAATATCTATATTATGGTATGTAGGCATATAATTACTCGGACAGTATGACCAAAATAATATATCGAAGTATAACACAATGTGAGACTAATTGTGTTTGATGAAGCTCCTCATTCCTCCAGAACTATGCTTCAGACTTAAATGAACCAGGTCATATCGAGTGTTTTTATTGGTCTAGCCCCTCACTGACCCTAACCAATGACAACACAGTATTAGAGACTTGATTCTGATGCACACCCCGACCCCTGCAGATCAAGTGTCACCCAATAGCTGACAAAGTCATGTGGTTTAAAGGCTTATTTCTACTTGCAGACACACACACACACACTGTCTGCAAACATTACAACACGATCTGAAAACATGCGTACTGGATCCCACAGAAGCCCACTATGGTTTCTGGCTAACTCAATTAGCATGTGTCCAGAACACATGAGCGCGGTCGGCCGAGTCTCGCCAGCTGCCCACACCGAGGGTATTTTGAGAACGTTCTGGGCTCACTGGCAGCATCATGGCATGTGTGTGTGTGTGTGTGAGCAACTGATGTCCAGGCCGTACCGCATTCCACACCGTCCGAGCTGTAGTTACACCATGGCTTTTGAGGTATGGAAATTGCAGGAATGCAAAGGCCAGTGTTTAGGTTTAGTTTTTACCTAACTGTGAATGCAAGTCATTTGGACGAGCCACAGCCATAAAAGTAAATGAACATTGAGTATTCAGGACTACATTAGAGGGAATGCATTGGCATCACTTTCAACCCTCCTCAGCGTGACTGAGTGGCAAAAGATCTGCTGCGTGACTGGATTCAATAGGGGAAACTGCGACTAAAACGAACAATTTTATCAATTTAAACTAAATGTTGGACTCAATATAGTGTTCCTTACAACTTATTAAAGATCCAGTGATCCATGGATATTGACATGCAACCCGGAATCGTGTTGCCTGACATTTATGTTTGTCCGATTTCGACACCGGGTAAATAAAAGCAATATAGACCTAAACATAAAGCAAATTTGCCTGTGAACGCTTTATATAAACACAATATAGGTAGGTCAAAATCATTTATATCAGTGTTATATATAGCCGATATATCAGCAAACTGTCCAGCCCTAAAACTTTATAGTTTTTTGGTCAGTGTTTATTAAAAAACATCCAATAATGCAGAATATGCAATGATAAATATTTAATTGATTGATTACTCAAAATTACTTACAGCTTGAATAGGGTTTTTTTTTTTTCCTGAGGACTTAATTTATGTATTTTTCTTCAACATTGGGTACGTTTATGCCCTGTTCTCATATATATTCATATGAGATGTCAAACTACACTTTTTATCATTTTTATGATACTTTTCAGTTGAATTATATGTAGATTTCCTTGATTTACTCTTGATTAAAACAAAAGTGAAAGATTAAATAATAATAATTTACATCATCTTATGTTTGTCCTCCATCATTTACACCACATTGAAAACCGGCCCCTAAAAAGATTTCAGTCAGTCAGTCAGTCAGTCAGTTATTTATTTATTTATTTATCTATTTATTTATTTATTTATTTATTTATTTGTATGTTTGTTTGTTTGTTTGTTAGTCAGTTAGTTAGTCAAATTATGCCAGAACTGAGAAAATATTATTTACTTGTTTGTACTTAGAATACATAAAAGGATAGATATGAAATAAGCCTTATTTAAATGAGTTAGTTTTATTTTATTATTTTTAAACTAAATATTTAATTTTCGAAAAGTACGCCTGGCAAAAGTGCCAGTAGATGAAGAAACATCCACATGCAGTAGCCCTCAATCGGGTCATGGGGTCTATACGACCCCAATCGACTCCTCCTTAATAAAAAAAAGGTTCCCTTCATCTCAGTGGAATAAGATTTTGTGACTTTTCATACATTATATATCTATACACACACACTGATAAAAAGCACACTTTAGATAAAAGCATCTAAAGAGTAAATGTAAATAAAACTTCTATCTTCTAAATATCTAAATGACGACAGCTGATGCTTTTATCCGAAGCAACAGTTCATTTATTGAGGGTCATTTGGCTATGAGAAAGCTGGAGTCAACTCATTTGCTCAAGTTTAGTAATTTCTGTTTCTGTTTTATTTATTTATATAGCACTGTTAAAACACAACCTAGGTTGAACCAAAGTGCTTTACATACAGATTCCCAAGGATAAAAATAACGACATATAGTAGTGACGTCTTAAGGCCAATTTATACTTCTGCGAAGGGTGTGCACAGTAGGTACGGCGTAGCATACGTACAGACGCGTACCATACCGCGCACCCTTCGCCGTAGCCTGACGCGCACCTCCTCAAAAATGTAACTACACGTCGCGACGACGCGGACTGCAAGATCTGTGATTGGTCGGCTTGGTAGCATCGCATTTCCTCCTACGCATTTCCGGCGTGTTCTTCAGCACAGCCCGCCATTTTATAAACTTTAAGTTCAGCGAAAGACTAGGAGAGAAACTTTCCATTTGGAAATGGACCAAATGACCAAGCTCCAACATGATCCGCTCTCTTTCAGTCGCCAATGCTTGTAGTAACAGTAAAAGAAATGGACACAGCGACCCCGTTGATTTCAACGGAGAGAGCTGAAGCTCAACATGGGCACTCACTTCCTGATAGCCGAGCGTTCTGCGCAGGCTTAAACTGAGCTTGACGACGTAGATGTCACGTGAGCAAACTGACCGACTTATAGTAGCCGTGCCAAGAGAAATTTTAATTGTGCACAGAGACGGCGAATCGCGACCTGGAGCAACTTTTGGTAAGTATTCTGATTAGTTATTTTGTCATTTTGCTTCTATTTATGCCATGGGCTGACTTTTAGACAGTAAAATAGAGCCAGACCGATATATCGGCCGGCCGATATTATCGGCCGATATTAGGCATTTTCCAAAATATCGGTATCGGCAGTTATAATAGCCGATAAATGAATATTTGAAAAATAAAATAAAAACGGACGAAACACGCTTCAATCATCTCTCCTTGGCCTGTTATATTGAAAATGTATGTTTTACAATTTGCAGTATATGTTATCTATTGCTAAATTATGGCTCATCATAGACTAGCTAACCACAAAGCTAGCTAATGCCACTGTCATCAGTGGAAGACCGCTAACGTTAACATTAATGAGCTTGGAAACCACATTGAACTTTTTCTGGCTAAATAAAGTAATGATTACTGTATTTATAACTAGGATATCTCTAGTTACAATCCCTGCATTGTAAAATGTAAGTTATACTTGCGAGGAGTGAACATTTAGACATAGAGAAAAAGTATCAAACGTATCTTGTGCAGAAAAGTTAGCTTTTCTTTTACACGTGTGTGAAATCCTAAATATTTAATAAAAAAAAAAATATCGGCCGATATATCGGAATATCGGATTTTAAAACCCAAAAATATTTGTATCGGTATCGGCCTTCAAAATCCTTTATCGGTCGGGCTCTACAGTAAAAGATTGCCTGCGAGGGTGTGCGAGCTTCTCTTCCTGTCTATACGGTAATTCTCAACTGTGCGACGGACAGTCGAGTGGTTATGACGCAATTTTTAGCCTATTTTTTACAAGAACGGCTTCTACGTGGCCATAACGTAATACAAAGTAATGGAGCCTTTTATACACTGTCGTGTTTCTTTAGAAATAAATAATGGATAAATGGAGTCTTTGGACGCCTCAGATGTAAAGTTATTTGCTGTCAAAGTGACGCCAAAATGAATGGGAGTCAATGGGATGCTAACAGCAGGTGATATTGGGCTACAATGACGGCCCCGAGAGGGAGCTTCAGCTTCCGGCTGATGGATTAACCCCTTGGTAGTAACCTAGCCGCAAGGAATCTAAACACAGTGGAACATTAAAACCCTCCGCCGCAAACTAGTGTTTCGGAGCGGTACTACAGAGCAACCAAGACCTGAACGCAGAAGTATAAATGCTCACGACAGCGTCGCCTACGGCGTATACCCTCGACGCAGAAGTATAAACTGCCCTTTATGCATGATAACTTCGGATCTTGCAACCTGTTGATTCAAGTACCTTAGCAGAAAGCCGGGGTCCGTTCCTCTGTGCGTGCGCCACTGCGTCCCTCACCAGCCCGTGGACTCCCAGAAGCACTTGCTCCAGGTCTTGTGCCCCGTGCATGCGGGTGGAGAGGGTCTCTAGCGACCGCACAAACTCCCTCCAGTGGGCGTCCACTTCAGCCAGGCTGGCGAGACACCCTCGCACCACGTTGAGGCAGTAGCCCATGCAGGGCTTGCTGGTGGTCAGACCCTGGCAGTGCGGACAGTAGCTCATCCTCAGAAGGCCACGTCTGCATTCACGGCTGAGCTGAATGTGGTCGGTGGTGTTGATGACCTCGATGCCCAAGTGAAGCGCCTGCAGAAACACCCGTCCCGGAAGAGAGGCACGGGAGATGTGAGTGGCGAGCCGGCCCGGGGCGGCACCGTACGGCATCAGATCCCGACACGCGCCGCGGACGCACTCGGCGTACGCCGGAGACAAGCGGGACAGATCCGGCTCGACCAGCCGCTCGTAAACCAGAGGGAACAGGGCGTCGAAAAAGCGCTGTGAAGCTTCTTCCAGGCTGAGCTCGGAGCCCAACACGAACAGCCCCACATCAGTGAAGAACTCCCCCACGGGCGCCGCCGCGGCACCGGCCAGGTCCCGGTAAGTGTGGAGGAGGACGGCGTGAGTGTGGTTCTCCGCCTGACGCACCAGGGAGTCCACGGTTTCTGGAAGGAAGACAAAGAAAAGACGGTTCAAGGGAAAGTTGTATAATTTAAAATTAAATATTTTGTTGTTTTTTGGAAAAGCATGATGGATATTTTCAATGTCAAATTTCTGATGGATCACGTGACTCTAAAGACTGGAGTAATGATGCTTTGATCACAGGAATAAATGACATTTTAAACAATATTACAATTAGAGCCAGGCCGATATTATGCAATTTCTACAATATCGGTATCGGCAGTTTATAATGACCGATAAATGAATATTTCAAAAATAAAATAAAAACGGACGAATCATGCTTCAACCATGTCATGAGTGTTGGAGTTGTATAGTTTGTCCACCAGAGGGCACTCTACACCGTCCCTGTATAACGCGCCACGCATCCTGAACATTTAGACATAGAGAAAAAGTATCAAATGCTAAAAATTCTAGCAAATTCTTTTACACGTGTGTGAAATCCAACGACGCCAAGTGTGTGTTGCAGACTGTCATTCTGAAATAGATTTAGTTTAGAATCGCTAAATAGTCGCAGCAACTGATGATTGAAAATGGTTTGATGTATGATGGAAAGAATTTAAAAAGCGCAGGTAAAGGGATAAGCAAGCTGACCTTGTAATTATGAGGTAGCATATAAGGCCATGTAGGGACTAATTATTATTTTATTTATCAGAACTTTAATATATTTTGATGTTCCTGTGTTCTGTTGTGACAATAGAAACAAGTTTCTTTTTAAAATGCATTATCATATTATTTTCGTTAAAACTCATACAATATACATACTAACTATTGTTAGGGAAATCTGTTAATGTTTTGTTGTGCGTTTTTGAAATAATAATAATAATAATATCGCCCGATATATCGGAATATCGGATTTTAAAACCAACAGATCGAGGGGCGTAAGTGGCATTTTGGGCGAATATGTGTTCTTTATATCAAAATAAAGGTCTCGATGAGCTCTATCCAATGGTGTAAAAAAATACCTATCTGAGATCAAACTGCATTGAATAAAGCAACAAAAAGGCGTATTTGACTTATTTGACTTTTTGTTTTTTGAAAATGTTTTAGAACATGTTCATTGTGTTAAAATGCCATACATTTTTTACTTAAATTCTCATTTCATGTAAGTATGACTGTGGTTACAATGTTTGTGGTTTAAGGTTAATAATACAGGTGATTGAAGTGTGGTCAAATTTTTTTTTTTTTTTTAATTGCAGATTAACAAAACAGTAACACCTACAAGGTAAGATTTAGTGAGACACAATGCACAAGGAGGAAAGGGGAAAAAAAGAAAAAAAGGGAAACAAACAGAAAAAAACAGAAACAAAAACAAAAGACACAGAGAACAGAAAAAATACAAAACACCCCTACACAGTCATCGATAAAGTGGTATATGTAGGCACATGAGATCCTTTCTGTGATGCAATTGGGTAGTATCTGAATAGTTTTAGAGGATATGATAGAGACTTTGACAAACACAAAGAAATATATCTATATATCCATATATATATATCCATATATATATATATATATATATATATATATATACATACATATCAGTATTAGTGGTGGTAGTATCAATGATAGTATAGTTAAAAAAAATGTTTTGTCTCTCCTGTAAAGTTTGTTAAAAGCCACTTAAGCCCTTCTGGCTCCAAGCCCTTGAGATATTTGTATCGGTATCAGCCTTCAAAATGCTTTATCGGTCGGGCTCTAATTACAATATTTCACAATATTACTGTTTTGTTCAGACTGTGCACAGTAACATTTGCATAAAAATGTCAAAAAATGCAATATTCTCTGTGGTTCACGCTATGAGTGTATGAATCCAACACCACAGAAATGATTCCCAGACCCTTTGAAAAAAGCAGCGGAGGAGAGAATGCCACTTCCTGCAGGCGAGCCCAATATGAAATGCCTTTTTATCTGTGTGCAAAGAGATCTAAAGAGATTCCTCGGTCCAGAGAGAGAGAAATGAAAAAGGGGATAACAAGACAGAGAGCTGGAAGATACAAGGGTGCAATGATGCCTTGAAGCGCTCCTCATATATCTGCGTTTAAAGAGCTTACAGCACATCCAGAGATCATCTGCCTTTTTATTATTCTCTATTATGTCTGTTTATGATGCCCAAAATCATCTTTGAGCACATTCCCCAAACACTCAGTGCTAATTCGTATGCTTTTATGTGATGTATAAACAACAGTATCTCAGAGAGCATTATGTCGGAGCAATGACTCGACTGTTGTAGTTTTAATGGCCTTTGGTTTTATTATGTTTTCTGTTTCTTGTAAAAGATGAGCGTGACTTGAGGATATGATAAGCGATATATCTTTGTGAATATATAGCGAGTAATTTGAATTTGAATCCAAAATTTTTATAATGATGCGTACTAAAAAACGGATGAGGAACACGGACAGAGAGGAAGAAGCGTATGTGTGTCTGTGTGTAATACACAGTATAAACAATTAAGAAAATGGTTTGCATTATACATTTATACAATGAATGTACAAATTGTATAAAAAACTGGAAAAAAAGTGTTTAATATATATATAAAAAGCATGTTTTAAACAAACTAAATACAACTTGTATACAAATATTTAGACATAATTGTACAAATATATTAGAAATAATTGTATTTAATTTATAAATTTAATTTTAAAGGGGTAAATTTTAGTGTGGGTAACACTACACTTAAAGTCTTTATGCATTATAAAGGTATTCAAAATGAACATTTTAATGGATCATTTATATATAGTATATAGTAATTAGGGCTGTCAAATGATTAATCGCAATTAATCACATTCAAAATAAAAGTTTGTTTTTACGTAATATATATTGGTGCACTATGTGTATATATATATATATACACATGTTTGTATATTTAAAAAAAATTATATATAAAATATTTACATTTATTTATAATATAAATCTATATACAGTATATACATGAAAATAGTTCTTAAATATATACAAGCATGTGTGTGTATTTATATATATATATATATATAATAATTATACACAGTGCACCCACATTATGTACACACAAACTTTTATTTTGGATGTGATTAATCATGATTAATCGTTTGACAGCCCTAATTGTAACCAAAGTTAAAATGCATTATAATATTTAGCAGTTTACTTTTTATTCTGTTTTTGATTTATTGTCATTGTGTTTATTGTGTTTTAATGCATTATAATTTCTAAAGGCGCAACATAATGTATTATAACTGTATTACAATAATTCATGAGATTTCAAGGAATAATTAATGCATTAAAATACTTTAATAAAGTGTAACCCCCATGTTCATCTACTGTTTGATTTGAATGATTTTTAAATTAATAATGAAATAAACATTCATTAAATTAAAAGGGTGATGGTCATTCTTTCTTCACACCCCGGCCAGTAACTCAACGAATCCAATATTACCGTTGGCACTCAATGAGTGTTAATGTTGGTCCCCCGATTGTTGCTTTGCACAAATTACATTGCTGGCATGATCTCTATGGTGTGACTATTTTTAAATAATGACTACATGACTACATCTTCAGATGTGTGTGGGTAAGATGTGTCAGGGTGACTGGGGCCGAATCAAGCAGAAGGGTGAGACGTTGCCCTAAAACTGTTGTACAGAGAGCCGAGCACATCATGTGCCTGTCATGGGTTGTGTTGTGGTGTGTAAGAGTGTGTAAAGAAAGAGAAGGATAGATCTGAAGGGGTGTAACACTGCTTTTTAGACCATGGTAGTGACTCGAGTATATCATAAGCGATATATATTCTTTGTGAATATATACTGATCCATGTATTTTTAAATCTAAAATGTACTCAAATGACCCAGCCAAAAAAATGTAAAATAATAGTAAACATTCAATTCTCAATCTATTTAATTCTGAAATATTTTTTTTTATTTGAAATATACACTATTTTTCAAACGTTTGAGGTCAGTAAGTTTTAAATTTAAACAAATGAGTACTATTATACAGCAAGGATGCATTTAATTGATCAAACATGACAGTAAATGCATTGATAATGTTACAATATATATATATAAATATATACAAATAAATGCAGTGCTTTTGAATTTATGAAAGAAAAAAAAATGTTTCTTAAGCAGCAAATCAGCATATTGATTTCTGAAGGATCATGTGACACTAAAGACTGGAGTAATGATGCTGGAAATTCAGCTTTGATCACAGGATATAAATTACATTTTATAAAATATTCACGTAGAAAGCAGTTGTTTTAAATTAAAAAAATATTTCACAATTTTTGCTGTTTTGAATGTCCAAATAAATGCTTATTTATTAAGCTAATTTACTAATTAGTCTTGGTGAGCAAAGGAGACTATTTCAAAAATATACATTTTTTTAAATCTTACTGATCAAATTCATGTTACAATCTTTGAATCGTAATAGTATTATTCTGTAAATTAAACAAATGCATCTCCATCCCTAAATCGTCCAGTACAAACAGAGACCTGATGTAATTTTACCTAGCAATCCATAAGCCCCCTTCAGCACTAGAGAGGCACTCGATCCCCTCGCTTAGTGGAAGAATTACCAGCGGCATCATGAGAAACACAGGTCAACAGATTCTCAAAGCACTAGTATCTCTTCCAGCGCTTGCAGTGGCGAGGACAAAAAGAGCACAAATCTGTAGGTGTCACGCAGTGAATTGTGTGAGAGGATTAGCCGCATTCGATAGGTTGGGTCTTGGCCGACTACTGAGGGTTTCACAGGGATTAGAAACAGCTGATATGGGCTGGACGGGGGTCAGCGTAGATGTTTACCAAAGAGCGTTAATGAATCCTTTTACTAGACCGCAGAAAGACAGTATGTCTGAGCATGTGTGTGTATAAAGATTGAAGTCTTTAGGAGTTTAACGGGAAGATTAGTGAATTCCCTGACAGGAGGTGAGAGTAGAAGCCATTATATGTGCCGTGGCTATTTGTCTCATTTAGTGGCTCATTACGAGCTGTAGTCAAGGAGAACCGAACTCGCAGGACACGGTGAGTGGCTATTTCCCAGTAATTCACTGCGCTCGTGGTTAATCCAGAGTCAAAACCTCAGGCGACCACCCTTACAAAGGTACCACAGTTTCCCACACTCTCTCTGAGTGTTTTTATGGGTTTCAGGTCATTGGTGGCATTCCCAGTCACATATGAGTTCCCTTATTCTAGACATTTGTTCATTCATTCAGTCATGAGTTAAGAAACAAAAAAGTTTTTCCATTCCATTAAAGTAATTTATTTTACAATTCCAGGTTATAGTTTGTGAAGATTTTAAAAAAAGTTTTTACAAATCATCACATACTTCTTACAATGAAAGTTATTTGTAGATGGATGGATGGATGGATGGATGGATGGATGGATGGATGGATGGATGGATGGATGGATGGATGGATGGATGGATAGATGGATGGATGGATGGATGGATGGATGGATGGATGGATGGATGGATGGATGGACATGTAGATACTGGATGGATGGATGGATGGATGGATGGATGGATGGATGGATGGATGGATGGATGAATGGATGGATGGACATGTAGACACTAGTTGGATGGATGGATGGATGGATGGATGGATGGATGGATGGATGGATGGATGGATGGACATGTAGATACTGGATGGATGGATGGATGGATGGATGGATGGATTGATTGGTGGGTGGATTGGTGGGTGGATGGATGGACGGACATGTAGACACTAGTTGGATGGATGGATGGATGGATGGATGGATGGATGGATGGATGGATGGATGGACATGTAGACACTAGTTGGATGGATGGATGGATGGATGGATGGACATGTAGACACTAATTGGTTGGTTGGTTGGATGGATGGATGGATGGATGGATGGATGGATGGATGGATGGATGGATGGATGGATGGATGGACATGTAGATACTGGATGGATGGATGGATGGATGGATGGTTGGTTGGATGGATGGATGGATGGATGGATGGATGGATGGATATGTAGACACTAGTTGGATGGATGGATGGATGGATACTAGATGGATGGATGGATGGATGGATGGATGGATGGATGGATGGATAGATGGATAGATAGATAGATAGATAGATAGATAGATAGATAGATAGATAGATAGATAGATAGATAGATAGATAGATAGATAGATAGATAGATAGATAGATAGATAGACTTTGGATAGATTTGTGAATTATTAGTGTAATAATTCATGAATGATCAACATAAAAACAGAATATATTTTATAGCGCCCACCCAATCCTTTGCCTTGATCTCACCCGTTCGCTTTCCCAAGGCAAACCATTAGCATGACAGCAGGATCCCCGAAGCTGAGAGACCTTGAACATTTGCCCCGGAGCCTGGCCGATGGCTCCGGCATTTTCTGCTGATGTCTCCATGAGGGGACGCCTCGGGGAACCCCCCAAAGATTTATGGGATATATCCAACCAAATCGTGACAAAAGTGCTAACTCGTCAGAACCGAGATTAAGCGAGCGTGGCGAGCACACCTGTGATGGGTGATGGATAAACCCCTGGCATTTCCTTCATTCGGAGAACAGGAAAGGAGATTCGGTGTCACTTCAGATTGGAAACATATGAATGCTTCAAAGCGGGACGCCGGACAAGAAAAGCCCATGAGAAAGACTCAAGGACGGCTAGGTTATGCTGACTTTCAGCAACTTCAGCAGGAACCATCTCAAGCGTGAATATCACAGAGCTATTTTTCATTACTAGTCCACTGGGAGCCATAGAAAATGCCACAACTATTTACTAAACAGCATTCTTATCCTTTCTGTGTGGTTCAATATAAAGCCAGGGCCAAAGTAAGAGTTGGCATCACTGATGATCCAAATGTGCAATTAAAGTTTGCCAACTTTGAACTGTTAAATACCATTTGTGGGATTTATTTAAAGGACAAGTTCGGTATTTTACAATTAAAGCCCTGTTTTAAGATCGTCCCTGATGAAATAGAATAGTTAAGATTGTTTTTGAGACAAATGCTCCTGTCACGAGAATTTTTGGATTGTGTGTTAGTACCCCCCCACCTTTACAATGAAAGCATAGGTGCACTCGAACAATCATTCATAAAAACGCATAAAACTTTAGTTTACAAAGACGTCGTGAAACTCACCGAGTGGTCTAGGGTGTTCACTGATATGCTCACACAAAAATCTAGTTATCTAGTTACCAATGATCGCGCACGTGAACTCGACAATTGACTACTGTGGACTTCAACCCAAAATAGGAAGTAAAATGGACTTGGACAAAAACTACGATAAAACCTGTTGGAAAGCATCTTTTGCAGCGATTTTTGTGTGAGCATATCAGTGAACACCCTAGACCACTCGGTGAGTTTCACGTCTTTGTAAACTAAAGTTTTATGCGTTTTTATGAATGATTGTTCGAGTGCACCTATGCTTTCATTATAAAGGTGGGGGGGTACTAACACACAATCCAAAAATCCTCGTGACAGGAGCATTTGTCTCAAAAACAATCTTAACTATTCTATTTCATCAGGGACGATCTTAAAACAGGGCTTTAATTGTAAAATACCGAACTTGTCCTTTAAAGCCTAATGACCTAATAAAGACCTAAAGAAATAAAAATGAAAGTTTTGTGAGATTTAGTCCATATATTCTAGCTCTCAGACCAACTTTGTGCTATTGCAATGCAATGGCGAGTCTGTGTGTATGTGTGTGTGTTAGTATTTTTATATCTTTATTCAATATATGATATTACTAAAGGAGTAGTTCACTTAAAAAAAAAAGAAAAAAAAAACTTTTGTTGATAATTTACTCGCCCCCATGTCATCCAAGATATCCATGTCATTCTTTCTTCAGTCGAAAAGAAATTAAGGTTTTTGATGATAACATTCCAGGATTTTTCTCCAAATAATGGACTTCAATGGGAACCAAACGGTGCAAGGTCAAAATGAGAGTTTCAGTGCAAACTGCAAACTGTTCAAAGGGCTTTAAACGATTCCAGATGATGAATAAGGGTCTTATCAAGCGAAACGATCACTCATTTAATAAATAAATAACACATTTTAAGTTTTATAAGCTCAAATGGTCGCCTTGCTCTGTTCTGTGGCGTACATTTGTGACTCTCCTGTTCGAACTCGTTCATCAAAATGAACAAATCTTTTTCTGAGTTAATTTGTTCGTTGAATGAACCAAATGACACGAAATAAGATTCGTTCATTTTGATAAACGAGTTTGAACAGAGCAAGGCGAGCACTTGAGCTTATAAAACTTAAACTTTGTTATTTATTTATTAAACGAGCGATCGTTTCGCTTGATAAGACCCTTATTCATCGCCTGGAATCGTTTAAAACCCTTTGAACAGTTTGCACTGAAACTGTATTTTGGACCTTGAACCGTTTGGTTCCCATTGAAGTCCATTATATGGAGAAAAATCCTGGAATGTTTTCATCAAAAACCTTAATTTCTTTTCGACTGAAGAAAGAATGACTTGAAAACTGCTTGGGTTCTTGTAGTTCTTAATGCTAGAGCTATATTTTGTCGAGCGTTTTTCTAATGGGTCAGATCTTTACAGGTGGCCTTTAGCAGAAGAACAATGCATCAATGCCTCAGACCCGCGCATGAATACTGCATGAGCTGCCCTAATGCATTGTGCATCAGATAAAGGCCACAACCACAGCAAAGACATCGAATATCTTTACTCCGAGCTTTCATACAGACGGCTGATGTGAGCATTGCATGGCCTCGCAACCGGGTAGGTTAGTGCCTTTACTATGATGAGGACATTCAAAGGAAATAAAGACATTTAGTAAATACTTGATTTTGCCTGCATGGAGTTCTTTAAAAGAAAGTCAAACAGACTATTGAAGATCAGGCATATAGACGCTACAATAGAGACGAGCTCGGTTACTTCTTTTTCTTTGTCTGACAACTCGTTTCATAATGTTTAAGTCAACAAAACACTTGTATATGTCCTACAACATTCGATTAGTAATGTTGTGCTGCCCTATCCGAGACGCATTGTTCTCGCAGCTGTTTGGCCTGACATCTTTGTCCATCGAAGCACAATCAGGAATGCATTTCATCCTATTTGGTGCGGCTCCTCCCTCTCGTATGAATCTGCTCGGCTGCTAAAAGGCTTTCCCAGACCCCATTCTCATCCCTCCATCCATAATTGCAGCATTACTCATTTTCAATAATGCTAAGTAATCCACTTATCCATGACAGCATATTATTTAATTCATCTATGAGGCATGGCACAGCACGGCTCGCGGGATAGTAGGTTTCTGAGGTGGTCTCGAGTCGCGTTGGCGGGGAACATGACCGTGCGACGTGAAATAGCTTACTTGTGAATGCAATTGGTGACAATCTATATGGAAATAATGTGTGAAAAAATTAAATAAATAAATGAAATTATATATATATATATATATATATATATATATATATCATAAAAAATAATTAAAATTATATATATATATATATATATATATATATATATATATATAATTTTTAATTAATTTTTTATGATATATATATATATATATATATATATATATATATATAATTTCATTTATTTATTTAATTTTTTCATGTATAATTTTAATTTATGTATAGTTTTAATTTATTTTTTATGATATAATATATATATATATATATATATATATATATATATATATATATATATATATATATATATCATAAAAAATAAATTAAAATTATACATATATATATATATTTTTTTATATATATATTTTTATTTATTAAATAATTTTATTTATATATCAGGGCTGTGCAAAGATTAATTGCGATTAATCGCATCCAAAATAAAAGTTTGTGTTTACATAATATATTTGTATATAAATACAAATAGACTATGCATTTATATATACAAAATTATTATACACAGCACACATATATTATGTAAAAACAAACATTTTAAATTATTATGTAATTATTATATTATGTAAACACTTTCAAAATAATTAAAAAGCATTGCATTATTTTTAAAATGTGTGATTTTTTTTTTTACAACATAAAAATTTACAAAACATTTATGATAAAAGTTTTTTTGTCATTCACACAAAACAACAGATTTACGATCAAGCAGAAGTGTTGGTCAAACATAATTAATATTATCAGATTCATGAGCCAAGCTAAATTCCCACACTTTGGTAAAACTTTGGAGGTGAAATTTTCTCTTTTTCTCTCTTTTTTTTAAGATGTCAATTAAACTGTAAAACTATCGTGTAAAACTACAAGTTGTAATTGTGCTTATAAATATGACATCACCAAACACAGCCACTTCACATGAACCCATCCTGGCAATGGCATCCGTGATTGGGATTTACGAGGGTCTGAGTAATGAAGCGTCACTAAAGGTGGCTTCTGTAATCCTCTGACCTGAAACCAGAGCTCTGGTGTGAACTGAAGTGAAGCTTTGTATGGCTCGCCTGCTAGGTTTGTTTGAGTTGGACCAACACTTGTTCGCTGGCAACATTTCTGTTTGCTTCTCTCACAAGGGTACGACTGCAGAGGAGCAGCTCTTGGCACAGACCTCTTTAAACATCAGCACCGCTGGCTGAGTACACGCAATCCTACTGAAGAAAGAACAGGATCACAGAAAGGTGTCAAGGGGTTTATTTGGGCCAGAGTGAAAAACTCGCATGTGTCTGATGATGAGATGCTGGTACCTTTCACCCCTATTAAGTGCGGTGGATCGCGTCCATGTAGGCGCTTTTATAGGGGCTGGGGTTACGTCTGGGACAGGCTCTTTCACAAGCTGAGTTACGTCTGATTTATATGAGGCATGAATTGCAATAAGTGAAGCTTCGGGCAAACTAAATGATTCAAGCCCTGTCAGTGTTTCAGCGCAGTCGTTTACCTAAATGTTTCAGTATAAAATACTGAAGGATTAAATATACATACATATATATATATATATATATATATATATATATATATATATATAGTAAAATAACAAAAAAAGAAATGCATGTATTTTATTAAAATAAAAATTATGTAAAATTTAAAACACACACACACACACACACACATATATATATATATATATATATATATATATATATATATATATATATATATATAATTTTACAAGAATTATATTATTAAATATTTCCAATAATGTATTTGCAGAAAAACTTTGATAGTCTTAGACTACAAGAACAACTTAGCTGGAAGTTAATTAACTTAAAAAATGGGTTAAGCACCGAAGAACAAATGGATAGAAATGAAAAAGTTTATAACTTACATTAAAATTCCCCAATACTAATCTGTTTGGTAGCAACACCTAAAAAAACTGGATGGATGGATGGATGGGCACTGAGTTTAGTTTACCAAAATGTTTCAGTACAAAAATACTAATGGATAAAAAAAATAATAATAAAATTTTTTATAATAATTTTACATTATATTTTTTTAATAATTATATAATTATTAAAAAATAATAATAATATTTGTAAAAATATTTTTTATATAATATTTTTAATAAATAATTAAAATTTTATAAAAAATTTAATAATAAAATTAATTTTAAAAAGCATAAATGTCATTAGAATTAGTTTTCAATCAAACACATTTTACACACACACACACACACATATATATATATATATATATATATATATATATATATATATATATCTTTTTTTCTTTTTTATTGAAATAAAATAATTAAATTGTGTCCACCAGGGGGAGGGGGAGTTGCATGTTCTTGCCATTGACCGCAAAAACAAATAAATAAATAAATAATTAAATGTGGATGTTTAGTCGTTTTTGCTCAATTCTAAAGAGAAATCTCTAACAAGTAGTAAATACGTTTTACTCATTTATTTCCAGGCATGAATGATTCATCAAATCGTGTGTCTTGCTGACTAGAGGTGTGCTGTTACTTCAAGCGATCAGATGCAACTTTTCCAGCCACTGGGCCAAAAAACATGTGGAAAAAATCCTCAAAGATATCACACAGAGACCTAACAACGCCCTAGCAACCACTCAGAGCACCCTATTGCATGGCAACAACCATAACACCAGCACATTTTCTTCAGAAGTAGTTCTATTTTGCAACTTGACAGTACAAAAAAAATATTTTCACAGCAGTAGTAGTCACGTCTGCCCACACATGATCACATCAGATCATTGTCAGATATCCATCATAACAGATCAGCGATATGGCATCAGCTATCGCCCTGTGAGTCTAGCATCGTGAGGTCGAGCCGCCACTGTTCTCACACACCACCAAAACTGGGAACCGAGCCATGGATAAACACACACGCATTTGATTGCTCAGATGTTGCTCTTTCTCTGCTCAGGAGATTTAAAAAGTGTTCCCATTTAAATTGTGTTGTCATTTTTTTTTTTTAAAAAGGTGAGTCCGATTTTTTTATTAAAATACATTCTCTAAACCCACTTCATTGATTAATATGCCATTCATGGATTTATCTCTGCCACTGAGCCTCCAGGCCCCATCTAAACACTGAGCTAAGATCTGTCAATCACTTTCCAGCTCAGCCTATCGTGAGAGTTGGGGGCGTGGCTACTGTAGTGGGCGGAGCCAGAGGGTGTTTAGCCGCTGTGGGAACATGACTGATGCGTTACATGAGAAAAGACATTCAGCTTTGGTTACAGATGTGCAAGCCCCAATTTGCTGAATTTAGACCTTCAAAGTTGAAACCGGTCATAAACATGTCAAAGTGAACGCTATGAAACGCTACAATGGATGCTTCATACCATACAGCATCATCAAGCACCCGTTTAAAATGACAAATGTGCCAGTTAATAATGTGTATTTAGCCTTAAACAGTTGGGACAGATTTATTATAAGCGAAACGCTCGCGTTCATAAAAAGACAGTGTTTGTCTGCTCAGTTGCTTACTCATGACACATAGCAAGACAATGTATTCATTTAATTAAAATTAGCCTACATTTACCTGCTGAGACATGCCTTTGAAAAGAAATTAAGGTTTTTGATGAAAACATTACAGGATTTTTCTCCTTATAATGGACTTCAATGGGAACCAAACGGTTCAAGGTCCAAAAGACAGTGTCAGTGCAAACTACAAACTGTTCAAAGGGCTTTAAACGATTCCAGATGATGAATAAGGCTCTTATCAAGCAAAACGATCACTCATTTAATAAATAAATAACACAGTTTAAGTTTTATAAGCTCAAATGCTCGCCTTGCTCTGTTCTGTGATGTGCGTTCGTGACTCTCCTGTTTGAACTCGTTCATCAAAATGAACAAATCTTCTCCAGAATCAACTCGTTCATTCCGTTCGTTGAATGAACTAAATGACTCAGAAAAAGATTTGTTCATTTTTAAAAACGAGTTCGAACAGGAGAGTCACAAATGTACGCCACAGAACAGAGCAAGGTGAGCATTTGAGCTTATAAAACTTACACTTTGTTATTTATTTATTAAATGAGCGATCGTTTCGCTTGATAAGACCCTTATTCATCGTCTGGAATCATTTAAAGCCCTTTGAACAGTTTGTAGTTTGCACTGAAACTGTCTTTTAGACCTTGAACCGTTTGGACCCCATTGAAGTCCATTATATGGAGAAAAATCCTGGAATGTTTTCATCAAAAACCTTCATTTCTTTTCGACTGAAGAAAGAAAGGCATGGACATCTTGGGTGACATGAGGGTGAGAAAATTATTAGCATTTTTTTATTTAAAGTGAACTACTCCTTTAAGATCTATACGGTATATTATATTATATTATATTATATTATACCTTAGGAGGCAAGTCTCTTCATTTTACTTTTTTTGCTTCTCCATCTAAGAGTTTGTGCTATTTCTTTCCCACAGATCTCACACCTCACGGTGCTTTAAAAACCAAAACGAGCATGTTGTAATGAATAGAGGGAGTAAAAGAGTTAAACGAGTGAATTAGTCTCATACTTGTTTGGTTTGACATCTGATGGGAGGGGAATTCACAGCTATCAATGGCGTGATTGTGCGGCGATACTGCTGTGAAATTCGATAAGCGAGATGGGCCTCGTGCGACGGCTTAATTTCTGACAACTTCTGATTGCAGTCGGGTGAGTCGCTGGAAAAAAAATGATCGTCCCGTGGAAGTGTTGTTAAAACACGTTTGAAAAATGAAGTTGCACATTGCTCATACTAATCAAAGCACAGACAAATCCATAAATCTACGTTTGTGTGGATGTAAGTGATTACAACAGGAGTTTGAACGCACACGTAATGCTTGACAAATACTCATTCGGTTTATGTCCACCTTGTTCGAATAAGACATACAAGTGTTTAATTCACCAGATTCCCCCATAATAGACATAAATGCAAGTGCAAAATGTGCATCAAAACTACAAAAATATTATTTCTTGGAGTTAAATGTCAAATTTGACTGGAAATCTAAATGAAAATGACTATTTGAGTACCAAACACATGACTCACTTTGTGACTCACACAAACCGCACGCACCAATATACAATGTTGTGGTATACAAGTATATGATACAAACAGAAAAATATGGTACTTCTGACTCACACGGACGGACAAACAAAGAGTGCTGTGCCCAGACATGCTGCGAGCTTTAGTGTCACCTTCCAAAAGCCTTGAGCTCGTTTCCATTTTTTTTCTCCCAAAAACAGCGGCCCACAAAGGCAAAATAGAAGAGCGAGGAGACAATAGTGTCTATTCTCTCGCTGTTAAGCTAGACATGCCGCCTGTCACAATGCCACTTCGGTCGTGCCAATCTCCATGTCCATTTATAACATCGTTCTGTGATTCGCCGTTTGTACCGGGACGGCCTAATCCACGCTGAAAGAGGCCAGAGCTCCGAGGGAGGCCCCTCATTGTTACACGAAGCTGCATTTACACAGAGTTCAAAGCGTTTCTGGTGCCACCTGGCCATCTTCGATGTTGAGAAACATAGAGATGACTCTTATTGGCTTGATTCAGTTCATCTGAATGGCTTCAGACCACAATAAAAGCCACCAGTGCCATGCAATTTTTGTATTAAAGCAATCAGACCACAGTAAGAATAAAAATAAAGGCTACTGTATGCAAGACTGCAAACTCATGGCAAGTTACTGTGGGCGTTCGTTCGTAGTGCTTTCACTCTAATGTTATTGGTAGACTGCACTTCTGGCCATATCTATACAAAACACCATCACAAGTGATATATGCAACTATCATTTTATGAATAAATGACTTTTAAGGCTAAAAAGAAACCTTAAGGGGGTCACACACCGGACGCGCAGCGCCGCGCCACGTCGCGTCGCGTCTAGGACAACTCGTATCGCAAACACTTTCTCATTAGTGTATGGCCAGCAATATTGTAATGTTTAATGACAGGAAATGAAGATAAAATGTATATTGCAGCATAGTGCGAAGTCAGGATCCATCACCAACGATTTGAGTCAAAAATAATTAAAAATTTTTATAAACTATGTAAATGGCGCTCTGTGGCGCTGCAGGGTTTTGAACACGGTCCTGAGCCGTTGCTGGGCGCCGCGGACAGACGCCGAATGGCGCCGCCGGTGTGTGTACGCTCATAGAGAATAATGTGTTCGAATTTTAAAGACGTGGCGCTGCGCGACGCGGCGCGGCGCTGCGCGTCCGGTGTGCGACCCCCTTTATGCTGTTGGGAGAGTGTTTTTATATTAACACAGCAGTGTAACGATCGATCAATCAACAAATTAAACTTACTCATGCTGTCATAAATTATTAAAACGTCATTCGAATTTGACAAATCATCAATTTTCTTCTCCTGAAAAGTCAACGTAATGCAGAGGAAATTGTAAAATGAACTGGATCAGTGCTAAAAGTGCATCATAAAATTCGAAATACAATCTTGAGAATAAACTCATTAAATATCAAGAATAAAGTCGTTGTGTTTCGGGAAAAAATTTGTTACATTTCGAGAAAAAAGTTGAAATAAAATCTTGAGAATAAACTCATTAAATATCGAGATTAAAATCATTATAATGGGAGATTAAACTCGTTAAATTTCAAGAAAAAAGTTTAAATGCAATCTTGAGAATAAACTCATTAAATATCGAGAATAAAGTCATTGTGTTTGGAGAAAAAAAATTGTTACATTCCAAGAAAAAAGTTGAAATACAATCTTGAGAATAAACTCATTAAATATCGAGATTAAAATCATTATAATGCGAGATTAAACTTGTTAAATTTCAAGAAAAAACTTGAAATACAATCTTGAGAATAAACTCATTAAATATCGAGATTAAAATCATTATAATGCGAGATTAAACTCGTTAAATTTCAAGAAAAAAGTTGAAATGCAATCTTGAGAATAAACTCATTAAATATCGAGAATAAAGTCATTGTGTTTCGAGAAAAAAGCTCGGCAAATTTCGAGAAAAAAAGTCGAAATACAATCTTAAGAATAAACTCATTAAATAGAGAAAAGTTGTTGTGTTTAGAGAAAAAACTTGGTAAATTTCGAGAAAAAAGTTGAAACACAATCTTGGGAATAAACTCATTAAATATCAATACTAAAGTTGTTGTTTCGAGAAAAAAACTCGGTAAATTAAAAAAAAAAAGTCGAAATACAATCTTGAGAATAAACTCCTTAAATATCAAGAATTAAGTCCTTCTGTTTCGAGAAAAAACTCTTTATTCTCAAAATTGTATTTTGACTTTTTCTCGAAACACAACGAAATGTGATTCATATTTTGAACTGAATCATCAAAGGTCAGCAGCAAATACATTGGTCAATAAAGTGAGACTGAATTCATGAAGTATATTTGTTTTATTTAAAGGGATACTCCACTTTCTTTGGAAATAGGCTCATTTTACCACTCCCCCAGAGTTAAACTGTTGGGTTTTAGCGTTTTCGAATCCATTCAGACGATTTTCTGATATTTAGAAGAATATCAGTTACCAGACAGTTTCTGGTCTCATTGACTTCCATAGTATATTTTTTTCCTACTATGGAAGTCAATGAGACCAGAAAATGCCTGGTTAATGATATTCTTCTAAATATCAGAAAATCGGCTGAATGGATTCAAAAATGGTAAAACTCAACAGTTTAACTCTAGGGGAGTTGTAAAATGAGCCTATTTCAAAAAAAAAAAAAGTGGAGTATCCCTTTAACATTTTATTATTGCAGGTTCGCATTTGGATTTCATATTGTTTTTTTCAATTCATATTGAGAAATACTGAATCTGTTTTTGTGCAAATGTGACCTCAACTACATAATGTTGATGCAAATATGTCTGTTCTATATGAAAAATAATAAAATCAAATAGCAGCCACCCAGAACACCTTGGCATCGTGGACACTATTTCATTAAATGTATTATTTATTAAATACTTTATTGAACCCTAGTGTCTTTAATCATTTTACTCTAGTGGTCACCATTTAATAAAAGCCATTAGCTATCAATGCTTCAGTTGCATGACTTATGTGAAAATGTGATTAATGATGAAATCCAGATGGCCACGGGGTCATATCAGTACAAAAGACCCCTGACACTCATGAGCCACCATGAAGAGAAACGAGACAAACGTGATTAAGGGTATCTCTCAGGTAAGACATTAGCTCAATTCATCAGAAGAAACTGTAGCGTACCAACGTTCACAAGGACAAAATAAGGACGTATAACAACCTGACAGCATAGTCAAGTAGAATTAAATTAGCCTAACCCACTTAAGCCGAGAAGAGAAACAGGCGAGGGGAGATAAACTATTTAAAGGCAATGAAGATGGCCTGAATGCGAGGGGTCTCGTTCGAGCTAAATCACAGCCTCTGAATATTGAACTGTGAGGGATTTAACTTAAAAGTCTTATACATAAAGGTCAAAGCAAAGAGCCCACTTCTTAGAGATAGTTTGGGCTGCATATATTTTTTTGGAGATTAAAAATGCTCTATCAGTTATATAGATAAGTAAATTGGTTATAGGCATTAATTTGGTTCTTTAAAGCAAAAGATTTTTTTTTCTTCAAGAAAAAAGCACTGAGAAGGTTCTGCAAACACATCAAGGCTCTAAATCAACTTTCATTAAGTCAAGCTCATGACGTTCCAAACTGTATTTTGAGCAATGGTGGAGTGAGTCCAAACAATATTGGATCCCACTGACAAAAAATCTACTGATGTGAATATATAGTGAAAAAAATAATAATTTTGCATTTTATTTTAAGACATATTCCGGATCCCTGTGAACAATTCATCAGTGCTCATTATTATAATTATCAAGATTTTAAAAAGCATTATTACTGATATAGTTGACCTTCAC
The DNA here is from genome assembly GCA_038021265.1 of Cyprinella venusta. NCBI lineage: Eukaryota > Metazoa > Chordata > Actinopteri > Cypriniformes > Leuciscidae > Cyprinella > Cyprinella venusta. The sequence goes on along the minus strand of CM075866.1, from coordinate 39,769,581 downwards.
CATCCAACGCCCAAGTCTCTATCAAATCTTAAAATAAAATGTCCACATTGAGCAGCCCATGCATCATATTACGGAAGAAAATGGGTTGTGAACATCGACATATTTGAAACATATTTACCTCATCCTCATTCATCCCTAATTTAAGACGGTTTCTTTGAGATCCCAATATGGCTGAATTCTGACCCAGACGTTTGAGGAGCCTTCTTGCCTAAAAAACATCCCACTCAAGGTCTCCACTACAAGTGCAGCTTTCCTAACCATTCACCAAATGTCCATTTCCTCCCCTAGAGGGAGCGTATCACTGGTAGCGAGTGGTTAGTATATTTTTTTTCAGGGTTATGTTGGTTTTGGAGACGGCTTAGTAGAAAAAGGGAAGCCTGAGCAAACATCTCCATTATCACCCGCTTTAGAGAAGCTGCTCCTGCCATCCAACAAAAACACAGGGATCCTGCCAGAGCGGGACTGTCTGAGTGCAGAACACGGCCGTACGCAAATACCAGCCATACCTGGACCTGCTGCAGAGGAGCTGTGACCGCAATGACCCTGCCATCTGAAACACATGCTTACTGGAAGACCACAGCACACGGGAAACCAAAAAGCAGGTTCTGACCCATTTTATCAGTTAAAGGAGTAGATCACTTTTAAAAAACTTTTGCTGATAATTTACTCACCCCCGTGTCATCCAAGATGTCCATGTCTTTCTTTCTTCCGTCGAAAAGAAATTAAGGTTTTTGATGAAAACATTCCAGCATTTTTCTCCATATAATGGACTTCAATGGGAACCAAACGGTTCAAGGTCCAGAAGACAGTTTCAGTGCAAATTGCAAACTGTTCAAAGGGCTTTAAACGATTCCAGACGATGAATAAGGCTCTTATCAAGCGAAACGATCGCTCATTTTTAAAAAAAATAAAAAATAAAAACAATTATAAGCTCAAATGCTCGCCTTGCTCTGTTCTGTGATGCTCGTTTGTGACTCTCCTGTTCGAACTCATTCATCAAAATGAACGAATCTCTTTTCGTGTTATTTGGTTCATTCAATGAACGAAATGAACGAGTTGACTCAGGAAAAGATTTGTTCACAAGTTTAATAATCAAGGTTAGGGTTGGGTATTGGTTGGGTTTTATCCAATGCCAGTACCTACTACCTGACGGCACCGAAACGTTCGTTCTTATTCGGTCTTGTTATTACCGTTTACGTCGTAACCGGTTCCCTATTGGCACCGCGTTTTGGTACTCAACCCTAATCATGGTTCAAAAAAGCCCTAACGACAAATATGACACAGTAGTAGTGATGCTACAGCAATCTTACTAAATCATCCCTATAAGATACTGCAATAACATAAATACAAACAGAGCCCGACCGATAAAGCATTTTGAAGGCCGATACAGATACAAATAATTGTTTGTTTTAAAATCCGATATATCGGCCAATATATATATATATATATATATATATATATATATATATATATATATATATATATATATATATTTTTTTTTTTCAGAAACGCGCAACAAAACATTAACAGATTTCCCCGGGCCGGGGGCATGTCCCCCCAGGAGAAAATTTTGTACATTTTAAAGATAAATTCATTAATCTACTGCACTTTAAGTCTCTCAAATCTGTTGTTAAAAATAAATAATAATCCACCCACCCATATTTTTTTCAATTTAGATATCTGCATCTTATCATCACATTACAATTATTAAATTAAGCATGATAATACGGTAACATATCAAACTAAAGTATCCTGAGTTAAAATAAAATGTAAATTCCCTTACCATCTGGACCCCCCTAAATACAATCAATCAAAATTCAAATCAATACAGATTACAAACAAACCAATTATAATATGATTCTACACGTTTCTAACTTGACTTTTTGGCTGCCGGCTGCAGTTAAAGTCCTGTTTGGGAATGAAAAGAGTCTTTGCACGTACACCTCGCCTCTACAATGGATAAGGGGAAAAAAAAGAGAAAGAAAAACAGTGAAAACAACCTCGCTGGAGTGTGAGGTGTCTTGTGATGTGTGGGCTGTAAAAACAGAAATCAGGATGAATTTGGCGAGGCTGATTTGGTAGGGGATGGTTGTGAAATACACTCACCACCATGACTGCTGTTAACCTATCAAACACACTCCCCTGGCTCTAATATCACCAGCGCGTGTGTATGAATGTCCCTCTCAGAAGCGTTGACCTGATCTGCCTAAATGACTCACTGTTGAGTCAAAGAGAGAGCAAACACAAAATGTCTTTTTGTTGCTTCTGGACGCTTTAACCACAGTGACATAAAGAAGGTAAAGTCAGGTGAGGAAAGAGAGGAAACAGTGTCTGAAATACTGCTTGTTCTATGATACCTGATAATCACCTGATCCATAAAAATCCAGCTGCAGGTTTTTGATGAAAACATTCCAGGATTTTCTCCATATAATGGACTTCAATGGGAACCAAACAGTTCAAGGTCCAAAAGACAGTTTCAGTGCAAACTGTTCAAAGGGCTTTAAACGACACCAGACGATGAATAACGGTCTTATCTAGGACCCTTCGAGTCATGACTCGAAAAAAAGAGTTTGAACAAGAGAGTCACGAGCGCATCACAAAAACAGAGCAAGGCGACCATTTGAGCTTATAAAACTTAAAATTTGTTGTTGTTTTTTTTTTTAAATGAGCGATCGTTTCACTTGATAAGACCCTTATTCATTGTCTGGAATCATTTAAAGCCCTTTGAACAGTTTGTAGTTTGCACTGAAACTCTCATTTGGACCTTGAACCGTTTGGTTCCCAATGAAGTCCATTAAATAGAGAAAAATCCTGGAATGTTTTAATCAAAAACCTTAATTTCTTTTCGACTGAAGAACGAAAGACTTGGACATCTTGCATGACATGGGGCTGAGTAAATTATCAGCATTTTTTTTTTCAAAAGTGAACTACTCCTTCAAAACTATCCTTTATAAATCCTAAGTGTGCCTATGTTATTTGTTTGGTTTCCACAAAAAAAAAAAAGTACTGGAATCCTTCACAAAAAAGACCTGAGAATTTGTATTCAAGTGAAGGTCCATGCTGACTTTAATAAAGCATAGGGATATCAAACAAAGACAAACAAAGTTACTGGAGGAAAGACGGCCAAGAACAGTCACAAACCACAGAGATTGCGTGGGCAGTTATAACGCTACTGGAGTGGACACTGCTCGATTGGATGCATATCAACATACTCAGCCATGGGTAAATCTGCCCGGTCTCCACCGAGTACAGAAAAACAAAGTCTCTAATAAAGCTCTTGAGAGGTTTCCAAAGCTCCCCGATGTTTGACTTCTGCAGTCCACTATAAACAAACTCAAACGCACAGGTATGCTGCTCAGATCAGAGATAAAATGATATTATCTGTGCACTGGATCAGGCTAGAAAAATATTTCTCAAGCCAAAGAAAAGATCTCGCAGAGCAGAAACACCACATCAAAAGTTTAAATGTTAATACTATTATCTAATGGCTTTGTTCTGGATTAGCTAGTGAGCTTAACAAAGAAATAATTACAATAATCTTACACCAGTCTGGACGGATTGCAATACCATGATGGTTTTAGATGCTGGTAATGCTGGTCTGGTAGTGAAATAAGTTTGTTAACTGGTTATCATTACACGTATTCTAGCTTGACCAGCTAAAATCCATCATGTCAAAACATGCATGTTAAAGGGATACTCCACTTTTTTTTTGGAAATAGGCTCATTTTACCACTCCCCCAGAGTTAAACAGTTGAGTTTTACCGTTTTCGAATGTATTCAGACGATTTTTTTGATATTTAGAAGAATATCAGTAACCAGACAGTTTCTGGTCTCATTGACTTCCATAGGATATATTTTCCTACTACACTCTAAAAATTGCTGTGTTGTTTTAACCCAACTTTGGGTCAAATATGGACTAACCCAGCCATTGGGTCAAATTTTTATTATTATATTTTTAACCTAACGTTTGGATTTGTCCATATTTGACCCAAAGTTGGGTTAAAGCAACCCAGCATTTTTAGAGTATATGAAAGTCAATGAGACCAGAAATTATCTGGTTACTGATACACTCTAAACAATGTTGGGTTGTTTTAACACAATGTTGGGTAAAATATGGACAAACCCAGCTGTTGGGTTAAATGTATACATTGCATTTTTTTAATCCAACAATTGGGTTTGTCCATATTTGACCCAAAATTGGGTTAAAACAACCCAGCAGTTTTTAGAGTGCATTCTTCTAAATATCAAAAAATCGGCTGCACTCTAAAAATTGCTGGGTTGTTTTAACCCAACTTTGGGTCAAATATGGACTAACCCAGCCATTGGGTTAAATTTTTACATTACACTCTAAAAAATGCTGGGTTGTTTTAACCCAACTTTGGGTTAAATATGGACTAACCCAGCCGTTGGGTTAAAAATTTACATTACATTTTTAACCCAACATTTCGGGTTTGTCCATATTTGACCCAAAATTGGGTTAAAACAACCCAGCATTTTTTAGAGTGTACATTTTTAACCCAACATTTCAGGTTTGTCCATATTTGACCCAAAATTGGGTTAAAACAACCCAGCATTTTTTAGAGTGTGGATGGAATCGAAAATGGTAAAACTCGACTGTTTAACTCTGGGGGAGTGGTAAAATGAGCCTATTTCCAAAGAAAGTGGAGTATCCCTTTAACCTTATCTGATGTATTGTTTTATTTACGACTTTCATTGCGCATCAAGTGTGTTAACTGTTGCATTATGCATAAATTCAAGCATGCAATATAAACAGCAGTATCTCAAAATCTAAAAAATATAATAAATGCACACTAACGTCCTGGCAGAAAATCACCAGTACCTTTCCGGATAATGGGGGTCTGTCGTCAGCCAGCTTATTCAAGTTACAACAGACAAGCCTTGTCCGAAATTGAATAAAAAAAAAACGCCCACGATCCATGAATGGTGATCGGGAAAACGTCACAACTGAAATAAAGGCTTGAAATAATGAGACAGCAGCGCTCCTGCTCTCCTGAATGATGTTCTGGTGAAAAGCATGTGAATAGATGATGTTATCTCTCCTTTTTAAACCCCTTACATCCTTACAGGACAATAGCCCAGCTCTGTCGACGGCAGAATCTGAACTTCAAAGCTTCATCGTGAGATGCAGGACATTTGGTTAACGTGCGGTGTGATAAAGTGTGTAATGTATTTGTAAACAGGTCTACCCTGAAGTCATAAAAAGGCAGTGCAGGGCTGATATAACCCAAGTCTTGCTCAAGAGCCAAAGCAAAGGCTTACAGGTTCAAAGAGAATCTTGATAAATGATTAAAAACTCCTTACAGCTTTGAGGAGTATTACAGCTCCCAGATGGCGCCGGGGCAACAATGGGAAAGAGGAATGCTCGGCCGGTGGCCAGTGAAGCACGAGGCTGTGCCTTAAGGTTTCTTTAATTATCATTTGCTGTCCTATTTATGTACTCATTCATACCTTGTCTTTAAAACATTTGACCTCTTAATCAAGCCCATGTTTGTATATCTCACTGTGAATTGTGGACGCAAAATGTCGTCATTGTTATAAGTAGGCCAGTCCATGTTTTTACTATCCTGAGGAACTTCCCAGGAACAGATTGGAGGCTGAAATGAGGATAAGTTCATCTTAGGGCGACGCTTTCAAACTGTGTAAAGTTTCATTAGGCTACGCTGAAAATCATTTGGAATTTGCTCTGATAAAAAAAAATATATATATATATATATGAAGAGTTCAGATGCAAAAGCCTCTAAGTGCCATTTGAAATTTTCTTCTAAAATGATCATTTTTATCAAACTTGTTTAAGTTCAGTAATTTCACTTAAATTGCAATGAAGATTACCTATTAATTGTCATTCAAGTGAAATTACTGAACTTGAATATATAAGTTTGATAAAAAATATAATTTTAGAAGAAAATTTCAAATGGCACTTAGAGGCTTTTGCATCTGAACTCTTCATATATACATATATATATATATATATAAATATATATATATATATATATATATATATATACATATATATATAAATAAATATATATATATATATATATATATATGTAAATAAATGTGTGTGTGTGTGTGTATATATATATATATATATATATATATATTAGAAATTACATGTCTATATATTTCGTTGAAAAAGGTTTCATTGATAAAGCTGTTGGAATTGAGAACAAAATATATTACAGGTTAAACCTGTTTTAAAGGGATAGTTCACTTTAGCTTACCTCAAGGGCATCCAAGATAGGTATCTTTGTTTCCACAGTAGTTTCAATTATATTTTGATATTTTTAGGTCAAACCGTTCTTGTCTGTCAGTCTTATAATGGAGGTCTATGGTCACCACCTCAAAGATCATGCACAGAGAAGTCCAAATTAAACATGATTTAATGACTCATAAATGTAAGCACACATCGTTGGTCAAACCGCTCGTTTCGTGTCTTAGGCCATCAATGTGTACTTACATTTACGAATCATTAAATCATGTTTAATTTGGACTTCTCTGTGCATGCTCTTTGAGGTGGTGACCATAGACCTCCATTATATGACTGACAGACAAGTACGGTTTGACCTAAAAATATCAAAACTGAAACTACTGCAGAAACAAATACACCTACATCTTGGATGCCCTTGAGGTAAGATAAAACATACCAAAAATCAATTTCAAAGTGAACTATCCCTTTAAAAAAAAGTTAGAAAATGCTGAAACTACTGAAAAAACTGAAAATATAACAAAAATACTGCATATACATTTCATTTTGTGTATCTTTTAAAAACATAACATTGAATCATACTAAAATTTCTTATATTATAAGATAAAAAAAAGATTTTAGAGACTTTCACAAGACTTTCAGAGACGGCAAAAACAAATCATGGCTTTCAAAAAAAAAAAAAAAAAAATCCGTGGAGCAAAACACAGGAATGCTTAGACAATCCCAATCTCAACACAGGACAGGTTAGGAAGGACCCAGAGCTCCTCTGTAATTGCTCAGTAATATCCATCTGTCACTCAGGCCCGGATGCTCTAATGGTATACAACAGCAATTATGTCGTTATATCTTCAATATGCCCAAGACATGGAGGAAGTTTCTGAGTAACAGAGCCAGAGACGGAGAGAACGAGAGCGAGAAAGAGGGGGGAGGGGAGTCAACAAGAGGAGAATGTTTCATACGTAATCATACCAATGCAAAAAAAAGACAATAACACCAAGAGTAAGGAACATTTAACCCACAAAATGGCTCAAAAGCAAAGTATATGAGTTCAAAATGACATGAGGGTGAGTAAATGATGACTCTGAGCGAACAATGACCTTATAATTACAATAAAACACCCATATAAAATGCTATAGCCGGGAAGACATGTCATAAAGTGCACTTCTCTGTGAGTATCGGAGCAATAATAGACTTAAAATAATGATTTCTCTCTTTAAAGAGACTTGCACACATTTTATAGCAAACCACAAAGTAGTCTGGGAAACCCCTGAACCTGAGGATAAAACGACGGAGGACTTGATCAATGAGAATCCATTTAGCCAAAAGATGACGAAGAATGAAGATGAAAGCAGGAGGTTCTTGAGTTTGTCCTGTCTGATCACTTCTTCAATGAACAGCCTCTTGAAGTGCTTACTAAAATTCAGCGTGCCTAACGGCTATGAATGCTTCACTGACCTCAGCTTGCATACTGCATCTCGAATGCATAAAAACTAATGTTTTATTTCAACTTTCTCAGACTTAAAGGAGTAGTTCACTTAAAAAAAAAAAAATCTTGCTGATAATTTACTCACCCCCATGTCATCCAAGATATCCATGTCTTTCTTTCTTCAGTCGAAAAGAAATTAAGGTTTTTGATGAAAACATTCCAGGATTTTTCTCCATATAATGGACTTCAATGGGAACCAAACGGTTCAAGGTCCAAAAGACAGTTTCAGTGCAAACTACAAACTGTTCAAAGGGCTTTAAACGATTCCAGACGATGAATAAGGGTCTTATCAAGCGAAACGATCCCTCATTTAATAAATAAATAACAAAGTTTAAGTTTTATAAGCTCAAATGGTCGTCTTGCTCTGTTCTGTGATGCGCGTTTGTGACTCTCCTGTTCGAACTCGTTCATCAAAATGAATGAATCTTTTTCCAAGTCAATTCGTTCGTTTCGTTTGTTGAATGAACCAAATGACACGAAAAAAGATTTGTTCATTTTGATAAATGAGTTCAAACAGGAGAGTCACGAACGCGCATCACAGAACAGAGCAAGGCGAGCATTTGAGCTATAATACTTAAACTTTGTTATTTATTTATTAAATGAGCGATCGTTTCGCTTGATAAGACCCTTATTTATCGTCTGGAATCGTTTAAAGCCCTTTGAACAGTTTGCACTGAAACTGTCTTTTGGACCTTGAACCGTTTGGTTCTCATTGAAGTCCATTATATGGAGAAAAATACAGGAATGTTTTCATTAAAAAACCTTAATTTCTTTTTGACAGCAGAAAGAAAAAAAAAGTGAAAAAAAGTGAACTACTTCTTTAATTTCACTGGCTAATATAAAAAGCAAAGCATCATGGATGTTTTAAGAGTGTACACCAGGGCAGTCTTTACTCTAAAATAAACATTCAAATAGCTCTTGGAAAGACACAGCGGAGCGAAGTTCGTCAGGGGCAATCTTAAGAAAAAGAGAAAAACAGGCCAGGGAGAGATATAGAAAGAAACCAACAAACTAAAAAGTAGCAATACAACAAACCAAACAACTTTCAGTGGCGTCTCCTCCATTATCAAGCTGCAAGAGGAACACTAATTCATGTGACTCTACTGAAACTTTCTCAAGCGGTGTTTGTCAGATTCATTTAAATTAATCAGATCAACAATTTAGTTCAGATGATGTTTTTGAATCCCTGCAGTAAAATCTTGGTGCTTAACTCTATGTTTTCAAGTTATATAAAGTGTTGCATCACTACCGAATACATAACTGTTCAAAAGATCTTCTGGAAAAAGTCTCTTCTGCTTATCAAGGCTGTTTCCATTTCATCAAAAATGCATTAAAAAACAGCAAAATTGTGAAATGTTATTGAAATAACAGTTTTGTATTTGAATATATTTTAAGCTGTAATTTATTCCCAATCAAAGCTGAATTTTCTCCAGTCTTCAGTGTCACATGAAATCATTTCAATGTTGATTTGGTGCCCAACACTTCTGATTATCATCAATGTTAAAAACAGTTAGCCTGCTGCATATTTTGGTAGAAATCGTAATTTTTTTTTTTTTTTTTGGGATTCTGATGAATAAAAAGTTCAAAATAACAGCTGGGACAGAAATCTTTTGTAACATTATATATCTTTTTATGTCACTTTTGATCAATGTAATGTTTCCTTTCTGAATAAAAGCAAATTAAATTTAATTTCATTAAAAATAAATAAATAAAATTATATATATATATATATATATATATATAGTAATTTATTTGAATAAAATCATTAATTTCATTAAAAATAAATAAATAAATTATTTTTATTTATTTTTAATGAAATTAATGATTTTATTCAAATAAATTACATTTTTATTATAATTTTTTATTATATATATATATATATATATATATATATATATATATATATATATATATATATATATATATATATATATATATATATATAATGAAATTAATGCTTTTATTCAGAAAGGAAACATTAAATTGAACAAAAGTGGCATAAAAACATTTATAATGTTACAAAAGATTTCTGTCCCAGCTGTTATTTTGAACTTTTTATTCATCAGAATCATATATATATATATATATATATATATATATAAAAATAATTACGATTTCCACCAAAATATACAGCAGCAAAACTGTTTTCAACATTGATAATAATCAGAAGTGTTTCTTGGGCGCCAAATTAGCATATTAAATGATTTTTTGAACTTTTGAACTCTCAATGAACCTTTCTCTGATCCAAAAACATCTCCCTCTGAGCCCAATGAAAAAAAAAACTGATTTAGGATTTTGAACTTTATTGTTTGTAACTTAAAACTTCAAGAGTTTACATTTTTGTAGAGCAGTAAGAGGGCCATTATTTTCTCATTCGCTGGAATCTCATAGTTCCTCTAATCCGAGCAGCTCACATTTCAGCCTTACAACACAAGTGTATATTACTGTCACTGTTTGCAAACAATCAGCCGCGCTGCCAGAGAGTTTGTCTCTATTGTTTGCCTGTGGTATAAATACGGGGTCATTATTGCTAAATGTCTTCGGGGACAAAGAGGAAGGGGTTAGATAGTTGCACAAACCATATCCTGCTTTTGAAGATGCTAAAGCCAGACACATTCAGACATAAAACCACAGGAGTAACACTATGTTGCTATTTATGCCTGCCGTCCCAGTTGGGAGTTTATTTGAGAACGAAATCCCGAAGCAGCCACTCATGAACTCATGAAGAGAGAAGCGGGAATTCCTGACATCTTATTACACATGGGAAACAGAGTCACAGATGAGATCTCAAATGTTTTCCCAGAGAGTAATTACTGCAACCCATATTATTTCTGCAATGAAACATTTTATATAAGACACAATTGAGAACTTTGTAAAACTCTCTCTGTATTAATGTTCTTTGATATGCGTGTCAAAGTACAAGATGCTAAACTCCGTGTTTTCTTTCTCTCTCAGTGTCTGTCTCTCTCTCTCTCTCTCTTTCTTTCTCTCAATGGAAAAGAATGCTGTCTTTGCTGAAACCTGTCATTTACTGCACGGCTGCTGAAAACAGTCTGGACTCCTTCACCCCATTTGTGTCTATGGGCTCTAGCCTGTAAATCTATATGGGAAAGCATTTATTTCAACACACTGACACAGACAGGAATATGCACATAAAACTTGGCCTGACAGTATCTCTTACAGTTTTTAAGTCATTCCAAGACTACCATAGCAACAAACCTATCCTAGAACACAGAGGAAACTGTCAGCAATCGCACAACACCACCCTAGCAACCACCAAGAGCACCCTAGTAACTGTATACAACACAACTGCATTGCAATGCCTCAGCAACACCAAAACTTCTTGAAACCACCAAAGCTACCACCCAAAACTCCATAGTAACACCCAAGCAATCACCCAGAACACCATAGAAAAACTTCCCTAGCAACACCTAGGAAAATTGCATAGTGTTCTGGATGCGTTCAGGCTGTTGTCAGGATGTGCAAGGTTTTTGTGCTTTAGTAATATCATAGCAACCACCATCAACTGCCTAACAACCCCCAAGAACCCACCCAGAACACTATTTAAAACATCCATAGCAACACCTTAGCAACCCCCAGGAAACTGTCTAGCAATCGCATTGAAATGCCCTAGCTGACAACCACCCTGAATGCTCTATCAACTATGCACAAACATTTGCACTTTCCTGACAATGCCCTAACTATCCAGAACACTAGTAACTGCATAGCAACACCTTAGCAACCACCCATAACTTCAGCATCACCTTAATAATATCATAGCAACCACCAATAAATCCCTAACAACACCAAAGCAACCACTGAGAACACCAGAAAACCTCCCTAGCAACACTTTAGCAACACACAGGAAGCTGTCTAGCAATTGCATAAGTACTAGTGTTCTAGATGGTTGCTAGGGCATTGTCGAGAAGTGCAAAAGTTTTGTGCTTATTTGCAGCACTCACCCAGAGCTTCTTGAAACCAACTAGGATCACATAGTAATATCATAGCAACACCCAAGAACCCACCCAGAACACTATTGAAAACATCCATGACAACACCTTAGCAACCCCCAGGAAACTGTCTAGCAATTGCATTGCAATGCCCTAGCTGACAACCACCCTGAACGCACTATGCACAAACCTTTGCACTTTCCTGACAATGCCCTAACTATCCAGTACACTAGTAACTGCATAGCAACACCTTAGCAACCACCCATAACTTCAGCATCACCTTAGTAACATCATAGCAACCACCAACAAATCCCTAACAACACCAAAGCAACCACTGAGAACACCAGAGAACCTCCCTAGCAACACTTTAGCAACACACAGGAAACTGTCTACCAATTGCATAGGTACTAGTGTTCTAGATGGTTGCTAGGGCATTGTCGAGACATGCAAAAGTTTTGTGCTTAGTTGTCTTAGCTTCTTGAAACCAACTAGCATGACCATAGTAGCATCATAGCAACCACCATTAACTCTCTAGCAACACCCAAGCAATTAACCAGAAAACCCTAGAAATACCCAAGCAACCACTCAGAACACCCTGGCAACTATGCATAAATCATTTGTAACTGCCAAGCAACAACTTGGCAACCACCCAGAATTTCTTTAAACCAGCATCACCTAACAGAACAGACACCCCACAAATCTCCCAAGCACCCCCTTTTACAAGATCCAACCAACCACCCAGAATACCCTAGAAAGTACCCAGAAAACCCATAACAACCATCAAGCAACACCTTTGCATTACAATTGCAACTACTCAGAACATCCTAGCAACTATGTTTAAATCTGAGGAAAGTCATTCTACCATGAAAATGTCAGATTTATTTTTTCTAGATCTTAAACTAAGACTCCCAGCAATCAGCAGGTTATGAAAGAATGAAAGTTTTGTCCCCAGGGGTCAATGCGTGTCAAAAGGCAAGCGCTTCCTCTCCTGCGTCTCACACTTGGGCCTGTGGCGAGGCAGTCTGTCAGCAGAGGTCTGGTTTGTGGTAAAACGGTGGCAGTAATGAGCAAGCCACTCTTAACGACACACTTAAACAGGGGTATTAGAAGGGGCTCTGAAAGGGGTGTGAGACAAACACGCAAACACAAGAGTATTATTAGGGGCCCTCTGAATACAAGTCATGACACACACTGACACTACTGTGTGGAAATACTGCAGCGTTACACTGATTTATTGCTTTGCTGATGGATCAGCGCTGATAAGAAATTACTGGAAATCTGCCAAAATGAATTGAATAAACAAACGCATTTATTTCCTCAAGGAAGTGTGTTATTAATATCCTTAACTAATATCCTTCAGACATGGCGATTTTCTTTGTACGTAGAACCAGAAGATGCTTATGCTCCCTCTAGGAAGATAAAGTGCAAGTAGTTTAAACATTTCAATGCTGTCAATCATCCTTTGGAAATCATGATAATTCATGATAGCTTTGCTAACGTGAGCATGCTAATGTTAGTGTGCTGATAATCATTTGGGAATCAATAATCTCATTCTATCCCAACAACTTGACAACAAGCATGAAGGTAAAGTTTGATCTATGTGTATAAAAAATTACCAAAATGATCATATTTGGACAATTCTTATTAGACAGGTTGCACTTACAGCTACACTAAAGAAAGACATTTTTAAAAAAAGATATAGAAATATTATGTAAAAACAAATTAACTTAAATATAAAATTTATAAAAATGTAAAAAAAAATATAATATAAAAAAATTATAAATATGTAAAAAAAAATATAGTATAAAAAATTATACCGCATTAAATTGCATTTTAAAATATATTCACATAGAAAACAGTTTTTATTTTTATTGTAATAATATTTCACAATAATATAGTTTTTACTGTACATTCTAAAAAAATGCCTGGTTATTTCAACCCAAATTTGGGTCAAATATTGACAAACCCAGTAATTGGGTTAACATTTTAAATAACCCAACGTTTGGGTTTGTCCATATTTTACCCAAAATTGAGTTAAAACAACCCAATATTTTTAATAAATGCAGTTTTGGTGACTTCTTTCAAAAACATTTTAAAACATCTTACGGACCCCAAACTTTTAAACAGCAGTGTTTATACGAGAAAATCACAAACTAACAATATAATCATAATATTGCTTATCTATGACAGCATCCACAGTGATAACTACAAGATGGATCACTTCCTGAGTTACGATGTGTTCATTTTCTATTTCCACGATAACTGTTTTATAACTGTATCCTGTCATGCAATTCCATTGAAAAGTAAAAATATTCAGATACGGTCTGCTCAAAGTACTATGTATTAGATGCATTAATATGCACTAGCGTTGTGCTGCTTTAAACTAATTTCATTAATACTTTACAAAACCATTGTAATTCAATTGCATGATAGAGGAACAATTATATCTTCATCACTCAGACTGGATGTCCTTCCTATCCAGAATATTAATGACAACTCTATAATTTTAATAATGTGAAAAGGGCTCTTAAACAGATTTCCCAACAAATCAAACTCTGAGCCTGACGACAAACAAGACATCCATACATGCATCTGCTCATTTCCAGTGTTTGTTTACTTGACAAATAATTGCAGCTTAAAACTCTTAAGGGGACACAGAATGAGCCAAGTTCAGATTTCAATATCGAAATGCTAAATTGGGCAAAGCCTACAGGAATTGGAGAATTTTAATAAGGTTGACGGTCAATGGCACTTCATCGGGGCATGAGGGCCACTTGGCCTGGTGTGACATCAATCTCTGATTCTTGAGTTAAAGGACGCAAAAATGCACCGAAGACCACACAGCAGCGGTAATGACACGTCTATGCCCTCCAACCAGAGTCCTTTACCAGGAAGTCATCTCAAACTGAGACATTTTGTTTTCATTAAGCTGCCTTTGTTACTCGCTGCAGTGACAGGTTCTGATTAGTGAACGGTTGGGTATGGAGAGGTTGGTCTAGGTCATTTGCCTGAAGCCTACAGTAAATCACAGGCAGGTTCATGAGAGAGGAATGCTTTTCGTGCAAATGCCGTGACAGTAATTGTCTAAATGCAAGGATGCCACTGGTGTTCTGTTGGGGGAGCAAGAACATGTGCATGGGAAAAGCCATCTAAAATGGCACTGTTTGTACAACAGATATTAACTATATAAAAAGTACCTAAAGACACACTTTGAAGTTAGCTTGAGAAAGCCAGAATAGGGAGGGAGGGATTGAAGGATGGATGAATGGATGGTTGGGTGGATTGGTGGGTGGATGGGTGGATGGATGGATGGATGGATGGATGGATGGATGGATGGATGGATGGATGGATGGATGGATGGATGGATGGATGGATGGATGGAAGGATGGATGGATGGATGGGTAGATTGGTGGGATGGATGGATGGATGGATGGATGGTTGGGTGGGTGGATGGATGAATGGATGGTTGGGTGGATGGTTGGGTGGATGGTTGGGTGGGTGGGTGGGTGGATGGATGGATGGATGGATGGATGATGGGTGAATGGATGGGTGGGTGGGTGGATGGCTGGATGAATGGATGGATGGATGGATGGATGGCTGGGTGGATGGATGGATGGATGGATGGATGGATGGATGGATTGTTGGAACAAGAATCAAGTACCTTCTCAACCACACAGTTGTAAACTACTTATAAAAAATTAAGAACAAAGAATGTACATCAGGTGTGTTTTGCTTTTATTTTCACTTATGAAGCCATTGTAAACTTTATTGTTAAATATTATATTGCCATATAACAATTCTTGTGCACGGAATTAGCTTATTTTGTCCCGACAAGTCACTGCTAAATGCCTATAAGTAGTGTGGTAGCCTATTCCGCCATGTTTCTCACAAACACAAAAACTTAAACTTGTAAAGATCGGCACTCAAAGAAAATCCAGAGCCTCCCACTCGTATACAATATATTACTTTGGTTAAAAATAGTAAACACATGAGATGCCAGAGCGATGCTATGGTCAGTCACAATTTCTGTACTGAGTAAAAATGCGGTAGTCACTCCTGAAACTTTACAGCACGGGAATTGCCAAAATGTCACATATAGAAATTCCAATCACATCCTCCGTAGTCTCCAGGGGAGGTCGATCTGTGACTTAAATGTTCGAAACTGAGCCCATCACATCGGACACTACCACCCATGTGGCATTGTATCTTCCTGCTATTGAGGACAATCAGTCAAAAAGTCCCAGAAAATGCGCATGGCCACATAAGCATGGACGGCACGGAGCGACGTTCAATCCTGCCAAGATGACTTCCTGAATCACAAAGAGGATTTAAGGGACCGCAATGCAAGTTAACCAGGAGACATTTGGAAATACAAGTCATGCATATAACGTGTTTTATGGGCTCAAAGCGGCCTGTGACAGTTGAATAAATTGACAGGCTTTGCATCTTTCATCCTGTTGTCCAAGTGCCACAGATGCACAAGGAAAGCTTTTTTCCCAGTACCTTTTGGTTTAATGTAAAGTTCTTGCAATCTGTCGAATGTACAAATCCAGAAATTATAAAGAAGGGCTTTGAGAAATCATTCATGCATGTTGTTTACCATGAAAGATTGCATGAATTGTATATATATATATTAAAAAATAAAAAATATTATTTATATATAAAATATGTATATTTATATATAATATAAATTATATATAAATCTATATACACTATATATATGAAAATATTCCTTAAATATATACATGAATGTGTGTGTATTTATATATTCAAAATAATTATACACAGTGCACCCACATATATTATGTAAACACAAACTTTTATTTTGGATGCGATTAATCGCGATTAATCGTTCGACAGCCCTAATATATATATATATATATATATATATATATATATATATAAAATCAGTGATGCCTTGTACCGCTAATTAAACACAACTGAGAGCTCATTTAGTCTTGAGCTGAAAATTGTTTTATTGTTGGAGTTCCTTTAAGTCTCTATATTTGAACAATAGACTATTATCTGAACGCAGTGGCTCTGTTTTGTTGTTTTGAGATGTTTTAATTTTATTCACTGTGAGGTTGATGAATCACGGCCTTGTCTCCATCTGTATCAAATAAAAATGCATAATTGCAGCGTTTGTGTCTAACAAATGGGCACTTTAGTCCTTCCTTTCAACTCGTCCTCCCCAATGTGACATGAGCACTGACTGTATGAGTTATTTATGTGTGGGGTCTGTCGATTGCTCGCTGACCCATCTTGTCCTTGACCTTGTCATCGGCATTACAGTATGCAGATATCTGCCTCCAATAGCTTTGAATATCATTGTGAAATTTGGAAAGGGAGAATGTAAATGTAAATTGATTTTGTTTAGGATTATTATTTGTTGCATTGGTGCACAAGTTGTTTTCTGTTCAGAACTGAATTAAAACTGTTGGTGGCTAAGGCAAATATTATGACTGCTACTCATACTCATCAAGTGTAACAATACAGACATCATTAATACCTTAAATTACCTTGCTGATAATGTACTCACCCCCATGTCATCCAAGATGTCCATGTCTTTCTTCAGTCGAAAAGAAATTAAGGTTTTTGATGAAAACATTCCAGGATTTTTCTCCATATAATGGACTTCAATGGGAACCAAACAGTTCAAGGTATAAAAGACAGTTTCAGTGCAAACTACAAACTGTTCAAAGGGCTTAAAACGATTCCAGACGATGAATAAGGGTCTTATCAAGCGAAACTATCGCTCATTTAAAAAATAAATAACAAAGTTTATGTTTTATAAGCTCAAATGCTCGCTTTGCTCTGTTCTGTGACGCACGTTTGTGACTCTCCTGTTCGAACTCGCTCATTAAAATGAACAATGAGTCAATTCGTTCATTGAATGAACTAAATGACTCGAAAAAAAGATTCATTCATTCATTCATTTTGATGAATGAGTTAGCAGTTTGCACTGAAAGTGTCTTTTGGACCTTAAACCATTTGGTTCCCAATGAAGTCCATTATATAGAGAAAAATCCTGTAATGTTTTCATCAAAAACCGTAATTTCTTTTCAACTGAAGAAAGACGTGGACATCTTGGATTACATGGGGGTGAGTAAATTATCAGCAAAACTAACTCCTTCAAAGGGAGGCTATTACGGTTTTATACATTTTCAACTTTCTTTAATGTTTAATGTTGTTTTTTTGAGCATGAAAAAGCTCTGCAAAGTCCCTCCAGCAAGAATTATTCTCTATATCAGTGTTTCTGAACTCCCTGAAATGCCTCCATTGTAGTCTTGAGTTTTCCTCCGGGAACGAACACGTCACAATATTCCTCATTTAAATAATTCACACGTTTAAAGAACCTTTTGTGCAAAATGGATGTTAAAGGTTTGTCATGGAACCATGTCAATAAACAGCTTTTATTTTTAAGAGTGTACAGAGCTAAAAAAAAAAAAATGAAAGGTGCTAATGTACGAATATGTACAGAAATGTTTGATTTCGGATTGGGATCTCTTACTTTTGATAGGAGATTGCAAATCTGAGTTGAGCATGAGGCATTGCTGAGATCTCTATATGTGGACCTGTTCAGAAGGTAGACAACTTACAAATCTCTGTGCAATCTTTGATTTAGTGAGATAATCAAAAAAATCTCATTTGAGATATCTTTCCGATGGAAATTCCACAATTTAACATGTTACAAAACATCAAAAACTGTGCAGTAACTTTGGCAAAAAAAAAAAAAAAAAATCCATAACTCCGAAAATGATGATTCACACTTTCCATGAGAATTGCTTCGAATCAAACTAAACAAGCCAAAGGCTTCCTCACAAATTCAGGCAATTTTTCCTCACTCAACTCTTTCAACAAGTGGCTTCCAGGTATTTTGCTCTCTCAACAGTGCAATTTCGCTCTCACTAGTGAGACACTCTTAAGAAAAACATCTTTCCTCTTATCTCAGCCTCCGTCTCGAAACGGATTGCTGTTTTCGGCATCACCTGCCGAACGCATCAGCTCTCCTCCTGAAGCAGAGCTCACTTTGATGTCATTTGGCAATGCATGGAAAGCAAAAAATAAATAATAGGGCGAAAATATAAGTGGAAAATGTCTACCCGACCGCCTTTTCAACAAGCAACCTTCAGCCAACCGAGAGGCCGCGACTCCAGCTCCACAGGAGTGTGTTTGTCTTTAACCTCGACTCGTAAACGATCTCAAATGGGCAAATAGGCCTACGCTGCTGCCCACTGAGAGAGACGCCGGTCAACTCTCTTTCACTCCGAGAGAGGTTTGCCATCGCTCCATGGGAACCGCAACTGTTAATCTTACCAGGTTGGAATAAACCACCATCCTAAGACCTGCAACTTTTAGCCAGTAGTTCAAAAGATGATAAACAACAACCACACAAATAATCTGCATGCAATATGACAAATAAGGTCGTAATTCACCTCAAAGTCACAAATGCATGAAGAAAATAAGTTCAGAAAATTAAGCCGATTTCTAATTTCTGTAATGCCTATTGGTGTTTGTTTTAAAGGATAGTTCACTTTGAAATAATTGTTGGTATGTTTTAGCTTACCTCAAGGACATCCAAGATGTAGGTGTCTTTGTTTCCGCAGTTTTTTTCAATTTTAATATTTTTAGGTCAAACCGTTCTGTCAGTCATATAATGGAGGTCTATGGTCACCACCTCAAAGAGCATGCACAGAGAAGTCCAAATTAAACATGATTTAATGACTTGTAAATGGAAGTACACATTGATGGTCTAACGGCACAAAACGAGTGGTTTGTGTGAGAAAACAAACAGTATTTATATTGTTTTTACCTCTTGTAATCACAGCCACGTCAAAGAGATCTGAAGGCACGGGCGCTTTGTGGCTACAAGAGGTAAAAACGATATAAATACGGTCCCTTTTCTCACACAAACCGCTCGTTTCGTGTCTTAGGTCATTAAATCATGTTTGATTTGGACTTCTCTGTGCATGCTCTTTGAGGTGGTGACCATAGACCTCCATTATACGACTAATAGACAAGAACGGTTTGACCTAAAAATATCAAAACTGAAACTACTGTGGAAACAAAGACATCTACATCTTGGATGCCCTTGAGGTAAGCTAAAACATACCAAAAATTAATTTCAAAGTGAACTATCCCTTTAATTTTGATTTTGGAGAGGAGAAAATATGCTCAATTGTCACACGTTTTGGTAACAGGTGGGTAATATTAATATCTAACGTATATGCAGGGACAAACAGTACCCCTTTATAGAGGGAAATTTACACAGCTTCAGTATCAACTGTGCAAATAAACGGCCCTCACTGTTCACACATGACCGCCTGGTTTACAATGGGGAAGTAGAACATAGTCTAAAACGTAAACACGTCATGTAGGTAACCAGACCATCACCTTGTGATTCAATTCTCACAGTATCCCATGGTTGCAGACCAATTCCTAACATTATAACATCCACACAGAATACATCTAAAGCTTAATTAGGAAAATATGCCCATTTGTTTCAAAGACAGAACTATTTATGTTCCTCAAAATCCAACAGCATCATAATATGGGTTCTGTCTAACCTCATAAAATTGGTAAACCCGCATTTCGCTGGACCACCAAAATCAAAGCAAGTAAAACAAGATGTCGCTGTAATTTCTGCACATTCATTGTTTAAAGATGGCAAAGCACATGGAAAAAGAGAAATAAAAAAATAGGATGGGAAGGATTTCCAACAAAACCTTTTCTAATGATAACCAATACAATAGTCAATAGCGTAAATATACACAAAGGCAAATGTACTAAACATGCGCTGAAGCTGAGAAAAAGGTTTTTGGCTGAATTTTGATTGCATTTTCAAACCATAACACAGTGTTTTCCCTTACAAAACAATGTGAAATAAAGGAATACATTAATTGCCATTTCAAAAGAATATCATCTGCTTCCAATATTAGTCGACCAATGGTGAACATTTTTGGCAATATCACTAGGGTTAATGTTACATTCTGCATCCCCATCTCAAACGTGTTGTGTACAGCTGTGTTTCATCCCTTGTTTTCATACCTACTCTATGACAACAGGGTTCAGTATCATAGGCAAGAGGTAATAGCTAGTTAGACAGCAGAAGGCTGGGACCGGGCCCTGTAATATGGACCTAATCTCATAAAATGAGTCTTGTGATTAGACACCATCAGGGCTCTCCCCGAGTTTACGCCCAGCAAAACGTGCAAAATGTTTTTATGGCCACCTGAAAACCATTCTTCCAAATGATGTGATATAACAGGTCTTGCGTTGAGATTAAAAGGGCGCTAAACCACAAGTGAAATAATGCAAGAGGTTTGGTTTAATGATATGGTCTCGATTGAGAGGGAAACTCTCACAGTAATGTTGTCTGGCAAAGTAGGCAGTAAACAGAAGCGTGTCTACACCTGCGTTTGTACTGTCAGTCGCAACTCAGACGAAAGTCAAAAGGATAATTTTACATAAAAATATGGGATGAAATGCAAAGCTCTTTGAGAAGTATATCAGTGAATCATCTTCTGTAATTGCTGCTGTTATATTTATTTGCCTTTTGAAAAACTACAGATTTATAATGAAGACAATAGCATTGGTTATCAATGATTATGATCTACTATCAGTATCTGCTAATTAATGTGATAGTTCACTTTAAAATTAATTTTTGGTATGTTTTAGCTTACCTCAAGGGCATCCAAGATGTAGGTGTCTTTGTTTCCACAGTATTTTCAAATTTTATATTTTTAGGTCAAACCGTTCGTGTCTATCAGTTATATAATGGAGGTCTATGGTCACCACCTCAAAGAGCATGCACAGAGAAGTCCAGATTAAACATGATTTAATGACTCGTAAATGTAAGTACACATTGATGGCCTAAGACACCAAAATGAACAGTATTTATATCGTTTTTACCTCTAAAAGCCACAAAGCGCCCACACCTTCAGATCACTTGGACGTGGCTGTGGTTATAAGAGGTAAAAACGATATAAATACTGTTCGTTTTCTAACACAAACCGCTCGTTTGGTGTCTTAGGCCATCAATGTGTACTTACATTTACGAGTCATTAAATCATGTTTAATTCGGACTTCTCTGTGCATGCTCTTTGAGGTGGTGACCATAGACTTCCATTATATTTCCTAAAAATATCAAATTTGATAATACTGCGGAAACAAAGACACCTACCTATCTTGGATGCCCTTGAGGTAAGCTGAAACATACCAAAAACTTTATTTCAAAGTGAACTATCCCTTTAAGACATACCATAAAGCATCATCTCACTCGCTCAAACAAAAACCTCTGTGACTCTCAAAGTCAGCATAAAAAGTGACACTTCACTTTTACTGTAATGGAGACTCTTAATCTTCACTCTCTGGGCACGACCTCCACACACTCACAATGAACCGACCCATCATGAGCTGCTAGCTACAAACTGACTGACTAACCACCTTTGTGAAACCTGAGAGAGAGGCTCAGCTGAGAATACGCCGTAGAGTAGACGACATAGAGAGGTTTTTGTCAGGATCGGTGCATCTTCTTGCATCAGCACTTATGGGTGATTACAGGTTATCCGGGTTTGTCATTTGGTTCAAATGAAGGATACCCTCCTCCACAAAGGCTCCTATGACCTAACATCCTAACATTATGAAGCTGTGAAGGGTTTCATTAAGGCCTCAAAACAAGCATCTTGGTGTACAGCTCATCAAGGAAGCCATTCATTGAAAACCCTTAAATGTACACTGGTAACCCTGAAATGTACTGAAAAGCAGCCGAATTAAGCCCTTGGAGAGCCACCAGGGGACTAAATCACATATTGTGGGTCTCAGGGAAAAGTATACCGTGGTAATAATTTACTGTAGTAAAATGTCTGGAATTAAAGTGACATCATACCAAACAACATGCAGCACTACAACCTGCCAAGCATGAAGTGACTCTAAGGCGTTGGATAAACTGTACAAACAATCTTATAAGCTTATAAACTGAAGAATAACACATATCATGTGGTAAGAGAATTCAGGAAGCGTTTACTGAGAGTCGCAGACAATATACCAGTGCTAGTCTCGAAAATCAATGAACTAACCTTGAAACGCAGCCACATTGCGAGAGATGAGGAACTTCAGACTTGAGCTGGATGTCTGGAGAAGGTTCTGGATGTCCCGTCGTGCCGCCACCTGGTAGCGCTCCTCCATCTTCTTAGTGCAGCATGTTACATTTTTTGTTAAACAAACCTGGAGGTCTGAACCTGTCGGGATAAACATACAAAGTTTGGGATTGTTAATTATGGTGGTGATGTGCATTTAAGTCGTATGAAATGATCAATGGCAAGCATCTCTAATATGTAATTTTTACAGACAAAAAAACAAGTAGCTGTGATGCCAGAAAGATTCAATATTTTTCTATATATATATTTAAAAAACAATCTGTAAACTGACTTCCAAAATATGTTTTGTTTTGTTTTTTTCCTATGGAAGTTAATGGGGTCCATTGACTGTGACCAACATACTTTAAAATATTATTTAGTGTCCAACAGAAGAAAGAAACTCATTCAGGTTTGAAACATATTGAGGGGCAGTAAGTACACTCTAAACAAAAATGCTGGGTTGGTTTAACCTAATTTTGGGTCAAATATGGACAAACCCAAACGTGTGGTTAAAAATGTCATTTAAAAATTTAACCCAAGGGCTGCGTTTGTCCATATTTGACCCAAATTTGGGTTTAAAAAACAGCATTTTTAGAGTGTGTTATTGATTTATTTTGGTTCAACTATGCTTTAATCCTAGCCAATACCTAAACTTAACAACTACATAACTATTATTAAGCAGTAATTAGGTGTTTTATGAGGCATAATAGTGAGAAATTAAACCAAAGTGGCCAATTTTGTTTTAATTTTGTTTTTGTCTCGAACAAACCTCCTCACTAGACTTGTAGGAACAACGAAAATATTCTGTATAATAATTATAATTAAATATAGGTATGCTTTTATTTTCCAAAACGGAAAGACTCATAATTTACACCTGGCTTTCTAAAAAATGATTATAAAAGGGATACAAATAAATGTAAAAAAATAAAATAAATAAATTCTTAGGCCGTGTGTCCACCAATGCGTTTTTCCACTCGCCTTGCGTTTGTTTAGTTACGCTCATGACGTTTTTTTTTTTTAAATGAGCGTGGCGCAGAGCGTTTTTCTTCTTCTTCTTCTTCACGCTGAAGCACAGAGCGCCCGGTGTTTTTTACTAGTCGCTGAAAGTTGAAACATGTTCAAATTTGGGTAAAAAACAAAGTCCTTTAAGGCAAGTCGTGCCACTCGTCCGCCATCTTGGTAAAGCCTCCGGGCAGCTATTACCAGGCTCCTATCTAAATGAACGGGCAGAGTCAGAACTGCACTTTCACTGGTCACCGGGACATAAAAACTACATGTATAGAAACAGCAGTACAATATGATAAAAATCGCTGAAAAATTTTGACAACTTTGCCCCAAAATAAGGTTTTAAACACCGCTTTCCCCACAGGTTATGCTTTTAGTACGCATGCGCAGGGGGTTCTCTTGCTGTCTGTCGCGCGCGCGTTGCACAGTTTGAAACAAAGTATGTGAGCGCTCTTGCTACCTCGCTCTAGATTCCGGGAGATTTGAACTAATTTGCGGGTATCCGCGAGCCGCTATCAATCTGCGGGAGACACCTGGAACTTCTGGGAGACTTGGGATGTCTGATTTTTACACAACGCACACAAACACTGCAAATCAAATCTGCCGCCTTTTCAAACAGTACCGTATTTCCTTGTGCGCATGCGTCGGTGGAATCAGACGATAGGCGTACATGTTTCCCGGCTTGACTGTAAAAAGCAGACGATTGGCTGTCCAGCGGGAGGGGCGGGACATGTGCATACAACCAGAGCCTAAGTCCCGCCCCTTCCGGTCGACCACCATGGGACCTAACCATAGACAGTGGACCTAACTTCGGAAAAATATTGAATGGTAGTCAATGGCAAGAGACAACAAATATTTTGATCTGGTTTGAATTGAGCCCTGAATTACACATATGATGTTTGTCAATTTAAAAGATACATTTTAAAGTAAAGAAAGTCGCAGTTTGATGTAAAACCGTTGAGGTATAAAACTATGAAAATACGTAATTACAAAGACTACAAACCCCAAAGGCGCACATTTTCTCTCAATGAATGAAGCTAACTTTACTGAGGCTTTCTGTCATTGTTTCTACAGTCATTACGTTACGTTTCATTACGTTATTCATTACATTACGTTTCATTACGTTATGATCGTAACGTTACGCCGTCCTACCTGAGTGTTTTGTACCAGACTGCACACACACGAGCAGCGGATCTCGTTTCGCTTCCCGGGAGATGTAGTTCATAGAGCGATTTTCACATAAAACTAAATGTTACTCTTCTGTTGTATGACAAACTGCGACGTTTTTGACTTTGAGAATCATCTTTTAAATTGACAAACATCATATGTGTAATTCAGGGCACAGTTCAGACGGAATAAAAAGATAAGTCTCTCCCCATTGACTTACATTCATATTTTTTCCGAAACCCACATATATTATGTAAACACAAACTTTTATTTTGGATGCGATTAATTGCGATTAATCGTTTGACAGCCCTATTAGTAAGAACAGTAATATTGGTGTGTTTTTTCCCCCTTCACAGGGCAATTTAAGCAGCATCAACAATAAAGTAGCCTACAAACTCACATAACGAGAGACATCACAAACATACATGAACTACAAAGGTTCACAAATGCAGTCATGTTAAGGACCATTATCAGACTCCTACACCCACCGGGTGGCCACAAACCTCCACATTTATGCAAACTGCAGCAGCAGGGTGGGGAGGGTGATGGGGCTTAATATCTCCAGCATCAAAATTCTCTGACAAAAAACTTTCCATCGCTACATAAGAAAAAAAAAAAAACTTTTTCTCCCAAAAAGGTCAACGAAAATGACAACACCCAGAGGGGCTATCTAGGGAAACAGAACGGGACGTGCCAGGACGAGCCAAGTGTTGCCAAAGACACTATCACCGCGCCGTGACGCAATGTTGTGAGTTCCTGAGCGAGATGCAAAGGAGATGGCGTGAGGAAAGGAATTCATCTCTGTCTCGCTAGAGCGAAATGAAAGCGCCCCTGGAAGTGTTTATTTCTCACACACAACCTGCTAGATGTTTCAGTGTAGTCACCTGAGAGAATAAATCCATCCAACTGTGAACTTTACACCCTCCTTCTTGCCCCGGTTTCACATGATCCAACAGGCTGTGAGACTTGGGAATTGTTGGAGATGACTGAAAGAAGGGATACACCACAGATAGAGGATCTCCTTGCTCAGGGGAAAAGCCTATATATCTGCAAGATGATATTACAAAGCTTCTTGCATGTTTCGCAAAACACTTAGCATACATGAAATTAGCATACACCCTAACCGATAGAGTAAACAAAAGCAAACGATTCGCAAAAGCAAACGATTTAGCTTGTTTCTACGAGTCTTAGAGCTTTTTTATCGTGAATAAAAGTTTACAAATCATGTATTGAGGCAATAACTTTTTATAGTAGCTATAATCAGCCCCATTATCATAATTTGCATGAAAAGTAATTAAAATTCTTTGAAAGTGGACAAAAGAGATGGATTAAAACACTAGATGTAAACGGGTATGTGTCTGCCTCATGTAGGCTACTTGTCATCCAATCGACCAAAATGCATCTTAAAATGTGTCTCTATAACACGCATTGTGTATTGTCATGCAATTTATACGCGAAAATGAGTTTTTACGTGCATATAATACGCACTTTTCGCATGCATTTGATACGCAGTTCATTTGCGTATAGCCTAATACACACACCCCACACCACTACCTAACAAAGCATATCCTATGCACGTAAAAACTCACTTTAGCGTATAAATTGCACGACAAACACACTGCGTGCTATAAAGACGCATTTAGTGTGATTGATTGGGTTGCAATACCAGGTGTAAACAGGGCCATACATTTACAAAACTCAAATAAGAGATAATACTGTCAAGTTCATGTGTTTTTTTTAGAAAGCCTTACATCCCCAGCACTTTCTTATAAGACATTATGGAGGAATTACAACAAAAAAACAAGATTGATCAAAACATAACAAATGCACTGTGAGGCTTTGCTAGCAGACATGTTTGTTTCGAGCGAAGCAATGAAAGCGTCTGTGAATGGCCTTAGGATTACAACAGGCGTAGTTAACAAGAAAAATGTCTGGCATGCATTTCACTGCAAGAGTAATGTTAACGTACAGAAATAAACACCTTTGAGGAATCATAAATGTCAATGTGACTATTTTTACTTTTTTATTCAAGTTTATTTGATGTTTCAGGACCTTAGCCCTTACAAGGGGTCATGTGGTGTGGGGTATAATTGGCTTGCCGGACATCAAACAGTTCGCACCGCTGCTAACATCTAAGATCGGAAGCAAAGAGAAGAAATTTCCCGCGGCATTTAGAAAGTATGACCTTCAAGAATGTTTTACCTTCAAAAACAATGTCTTGTTTATTCTTCTTTGCTCCATTTTAATAAAACCAAACTGGTCAGGTAAACTCTTAAAAATAGAGTGCTTTGAACACATTGTTTTATTACGTGAAAACTGAC
Organism: Cyprinella venusta; assembly: GCA_038021265.1. NCBI lineage: Eukaryota > Metazoa > Chordata > Actinopteri > Cypriniformes > Leuciscidae > Cyprinella > Cyprinella venusta. The sequence continues at coordinate 39,742,288 of CM075866.1, read as the reverse complement.
GGAAAAAGTGGGTTGATGGGAAAGATGTAGGTGTCTTTGTTTCCACAGTATTTTCAATTTTGATATTTTTAGGTCAAACCGTACTTGTCTATCAGTCTTATAATGGAGGTTTATGGTCACCACCTCAAAGAGCATGCACAGAGAAGTCCAAATTAAACATGATTTAATGACTCGTAAATGTAAGTACACATTGATGGCCTAAGACACAAAATGAGCGGTTTGAGTGAGAAAACGAATAGTATTTATATCTTTTTTACCTTTTGTAACCACAGCCACGTTAAAGTGATCTGAGGGCGCAGGCGCTTTGTGGCTACAAGAGGTAAAAAAGATTTAAATACTGTTCGTTTTCTCACACAAACCGCTCATTTTGTGTCTTAGGCCATCAATGTGTACTTACATTTACGAGTCATTAAATCATGTTTAATTTGGACTTCTCTGTGCATGCTCTTTCAGGTGGTGACCATAGACCTCCATTATATGACTGACAGACAAGAACGGTTTGACCTAAAAATATCAAAATTGAAACTACTGCGGAAACTAGGATGCCCTTGAGGTAAGCTAAAACACACCAAAAATTAATTCCAAAGTGAACTATCCCTTTAATGTTTTCTCTAAACCTGTGATAAATTTAGGCAAAATTATCTCCACTGAACCCGAAGAAAGAATGAACTAAATGAACCTAAATCCAGATGAACTGAACAGTCTAAAAAAAGTAACTTTTTTCCAAAAAAGTTCATTAGGAAATTACCAAACAAAATGAATTAGAGAAGACAGAAGCCAATGTAGGAAGAGTTACATTATTCTGCAAGTTACTGAAAAGAGAAACAGACCTGATGAACTTGTGGCCCATGTCAAGACATCAACTTGTGAACAAATCCATTTAAGAGGCTGTTAAATGCGCACAATTCTACCTCACTAGCTGATTTATCAAACCAAATATCATTTCATAACCTCTTATGAAAGTAAAACTGAACTAGAAAAATAACTTCTGTGTTTAACAGCTCTGAAGTTCAGGAAGAGCAATGAGGAAACACCTTTCCTAGAGGGTTTTTGGGTTGTGCAAAAGTTTAATAGCAAACCGCAGCTCTAAATCCCTGTAAAACTCAGAAGTAACCTCTTCCAAGCAGCACTTTGAAGTGAACTCAGAAGTGGGAGAGGTGTACAAGCTGTTCTCCTCAAGCCACTTAGCATCCATTAACCCAGCAAAGTTTGCCAAACTGGTTAAAGCCCTTTCCTTTGGAAATGAACAAGACCATCACCATCCATTATTAGAGTGGTCACAAATCTAGTTTCAGATCAGCAATAGCAAAATGGGATGATTATCCAAACAACCTGACAAAGACCATTCAACAGGCTCAGAGGTCACAAACCAAACAGTCATGAGAGATTTACATGACAGCTGTTTAAACCAAACAGTGCATTTGCAACTAATTATGGTTGTATTTTGGAGTCAAGTGGCATGAGCTTTTCTGAAGTATACTGATATTATTGATCTCGACGAGTGAAATGAGGAAACTTTGAACTGATTTTAAAGGGACAGTTCACCTAAAAATGAACATTCTGTCATTATTTAGGCTACACACCCTCAAGTTCTTCCAAATTTATTTTTTTCCTGTTGAACACAAAAGATGACATTTTGAAGAATGTTGGTAACTAAAAAACTGTCTTACCAACATTCTTAAATATTTTCTTTGTAGTTAGCAGTAAAAAGGAAACTCTTACAGGTCTAGAACCGCATGAGGGTGAGTAAATGATGACAGAGTTTTCATTTTTGGGTGGAGTATCCCTTTAAATCTCAGTTTGAGGGTGATGACAACTCAAATTCAACGTTTTGTAATCTGCTTGTGCATATAAACCAACAGCAAAATATTAGCTTACTCAAGGAAATATTTCCACAGTGCCATTTATCTCAATTTCCTTACAGGATAAGTTGCATACAAATCTAAAAAGCAACGACTGCATAATCTTCCAGCCAATTTCAGATGATCTACTTCCAAATTATTTTAGTAGGCTAAATGTGTTTTTCATGAAAGTAAAGGGAAAATCTTTCGGGGGAAGTAAGTTTAAGGCGGCCGACAAAAACACTGTTTGTTTATGCATTATGTCAATTTCGGGCTTTTCATAACTATTTTTTTTTTTCAGACTAGTGGAAAGACAACATCCCAAATACAATTGTAAGTGCATATTTTATGGGCCATTATCTATTTGTGTCTGTATTTTTCATTACGCTTTAAAAGCCGTTTAATGTTGCTCAAAATGAGTTTTTTCTGGCATGCACTGAGCCAGAAATCTCCACCTCAGGAGCTTTACATCAAACAGTTTCATTCATATCTATATCTGAGAGGAGCTTGTTCATACCTATAATTTGCCTGATTTTATTCCTTTTTATGTTTTTTATTTTGCAATTCTTCATTAAATCAGTCAACTGGGGAAATATGATGACATCTAGTAGTTTGTTTTACCCTTCTCCAGGGGTGTCTTGCCTTAGAAGAATTACTCCATGAGACCCCATTCATTAGGCTATTTGAAAAGTTTGTTTAAAGTTATGTGCGTCAGTCAGTGTTTCGAGACGATGATTATTTACAGCTCAAACTTCTAAAGCCGGTAAACGCGCCCCACGGCTATCATTTTGTCTAAAACATCTTGAAAGCGTCATTTGAAGTCAATATATCAAGAGATGAATGATGTTGGGTCAATATCGCGGAGTTTATAACAGTAGGCTATTCATATCTTTTACATATGTGGAAAGTTTCCTAACTTACCTGAGGTGACAACCAGTTTCGCTTTTAATTCAGAGCTGAATTTTAGTTACATTTCAAAAGCTTTAAGACTTCCGCATAACAAAAATTAGGCTATTTGCGATTCTTCCAGAAACATAAATGTATAAAACTGTGCTGTGCAAAAACGAATTGACACTATCAGAGGCGCATCATGCCAAATTCGGTCAGATCTTACCTGTTCTCGGTGTTTCAGGCAGTGATTTTACAGGTCCGATTTGCTTGAGTTGGAAAACTTCACGCACTTCATCGCAGTTCATTAAAGTCCCCCAACATGGACCGATGAAAACCGCTAAAAAGAAATAAACCAAACCAGCACGCATCTCCATCTCCACAATCCGAATTCAAGAGTTTGTCCGTTCGGGTAAAAAATAGAAACGCGCGCGTGTCGTTTAGATCTCGGAAAACTTGTTTAATGAAACCAGGGGTGATTTTAGTAGAATATAGCTATATATTTAAGAGATTGAGCATGTCTCTTGGGGAGGGTCTCGCGCAATGAGTGTGTTGGTGAAAGACGGAGCTGTCAAGAGAGAATGGGCGGAATCATTAGTGTAGAAGAGAAGAAGATACGCTTCTGAACGATCTAACGTTACGAAGCGCAAAAGTAGTCGGCTATGCTACAATACGTAGTTAGCAGCTTATTTAGTTTTGTCGTGTCACAACAGTTTCCGAACCTTTGACAGCTAAGACAAAAAGACAGTTTAAATTCTTAAGAATAAGAATAACAAAAACTAAGTTAGGCTGCACTAAATAGTTACATTACATGATTTAATAGATGTCGTAAACATAAATCGCCTTTGCGTGAGGTGGTAACCATAGCAACACCTGCTTGATTGAAGAGCCGCTGAAATCAGCATCGCAAAATAGTACATTTCTGGAAATAAAACATTTTCCCCAGAGAAGTGCAAGTCCCTCAAATGGGCTGCAATAGAGCCATCTACTGGACAAGTACTGAAACTAGTTTAATAAATCTGGTTTGAGTTTGGTATAATAATAATAATATGTATATGGACAATTGCTCGCGTGCTCTACCTTCCTAAAGAACTACATCCTTATTCCTTTCACCAGGGAAAAGCCATAGGCCTAATTCATTTCCGAGAACGGGGTCTGTTAAAGGTCTAGACCTCAAATAAAAACAGTAATTTACTCACGCTCAAGATCGGAGGTTTTTTCTTCTCCTGTTGAACACAAATGATAATTTGAAGAATGTAACAGTTGATGGATCTGAAAAAAACAACAACAACAACAACAAAAAAAACATACTAGCCTACCAAATGGCTACCGTCAACTGCCTGAACATTTTTCAAAATATATTTTGTATTCAACAGAAGAAAGAAAACTCATAAAGGCTTGGAACGACATGAAGGTGAGTGAATTACAACATTTTAATTTTGGGGTGAACTACACCTTTAATGATAAGCTACGTCAATTCCATTATGATTTAAACTTTACATAGGCCTACAGACCATCATCATCTCTAATCAGGCAGATTTAAAGGCTTTGAATACTTACAGACATGCTATACTTTCCTGTGGATAATCAAATGCATTTTAAACTCAAATAGAACATGTTCTCTTTTTAAAAAAATAAAGTACTGCTCATCTTGACAGCGGGTCACACAAAACCTTCCTGCATTCCACTGCACAGTAGCTGGACACCATGGCAATGTCCCATTAGAAAGAACTTCAGCTAGAAATGCACAGTAAATAATGGTAACTTTATGTAGACACTATGTATTTCTCATCCACACAACCCATGCAATAACCTCAAATTAATATATATATATATATATATATATATATATATATATATATATGAAGAGTTCAGATGCAAAAGCCTCAAAGGGCCATTTGAAGTTTTCTTTTAGAATGATAATTATCAAGCTTCTATATTTAAATTTACTAATTTCACTTAAATGACTTAATAATAACTTAAATATACAACCTTGATAAAAATTTTCAGTCAAGAAAATTTCAAATGGCACTAATATATATATATATATATATCCCCGACAAATAGGCATTCAGACCACACCTCTGCATTAAGCATGTTTGCTAAGAGGGATGCCGGATAACTTTACTTACTCTGCATTTTTATAATTGGATTTAACCAATCGAATGATCTGCTGATGGACAACAGGGTTAAATTTATCTGTTCATGTTGGTCCAGTATTATTTAAGTCAATACCAAACCAATCACTAAGTAAATTATGGTTAATTAACAGCCCAGAAGTCACACATTTACATCTTGCGTGCTGTTAAAGTCAGTGAGAACATGACAGAGTAAAGACAACAGCAAGATAGTGTACCTCTTTATCATTTATTGAACAATAGGCAATTAAAATACAAAAGCATTTGAAGTGTAACAAGTTTTAAGTCTAACAAGTCGTTAAAATATTTTTAAAACCCAATCAATTGAATATTATATACATGCATGTTTGTGTATACATATTGGAACTTCCAATAACAAAAACATACTTGTGGGGTACAATCTCCTCAATCCTCTACAGGCCGGGACAAGTGCAATACCTTCCAATCACAGCATTGCTACCAATCCCAACCTGTGCAGAAAGGGACCAAACGGCTCCAAAGATGTTCTCGGATTTGTGCTGCCACGGTCAGTTTTGCATGGATTTGCACAGCGCTGTCTTTAAAAGCTGAATGCAAACCAGCAAAACTGACCGGGGTCCAGCAAAGTTACAGAGAGAGTATAGAGACCCTGGGAGTGCCTGCAAAAGTCTTCAGATCCCAGATGCATTTAGCTAGAAGTACTTCAAGTGCTCACACTGCAGTAGATGACAGAAATACTACCTGCACTATAAGCACTTTAGCACTGCTGAAACTAACACATTGACACCATTGCAAGGTTTATTTAGAAGAAACAAAGAAAATAAGACACCTCGGATTTCAAATCAAAATTGGGAAGCGTGGAGAAGCAGCAGGCCACCATCAGTTTTGCATAGATTTGCACAACTCCCGTTTTCTTGTAGTGCAACTATGCAAAACTAGCAGAGAACTGCACCAAAAAAAATAAATAAAAAAAGGGTAAAAATTACTTCATTCAAAAATATGGATGCAAGTCACAGTCCCTCGTGCCAGAAGGAGCACTTAGGGCAGTAGGTGCTAGTCTACTTCACTATCTGCACTAGATGCACCTTAGCACAAAGCTGTTATACTCAAAAACACCGGGTTATTTTTACTACTCAAACACTGGGTTGAGCCTGTTGGGACATTTTTACCATGGTTGGGTATGGCGTCTTGGTGGAAGAAGGGTGCTTGGAGGAGGGCAAAGGTAATGGCCAAGTGTATTGCTAGAAGTGCCTCCACTGCAGTAGATATTACATAATACTACCTGCACTGTAAGCACTTTGACAATACACTGACACCAACCACATTTCACGTCAAGAAAGTCCCATGGATGAAAGTCTCCAGAGAACTTGCGGAGAACTACTCCCGTCTTTCTTGAGGTTTCTGAGAGAGGAGAAATAATTGAATTAGTTAATTGCCCGCATAATAATTCAGATTCAAAAGAGAAAACTAGTCAATGGGATTGATTTCTATAGGCTAGGACTACAAGAGCGAGGGCCTCATGGCAAAGCACATGTCACACGGGCACTGCGGTATCATGTATATCCAACTTTGACGGTGTATCACTCGTTTAAAAAAGGCAACTCCACCAACCCATCACTACCTACTTCGTTCTCTCCGTTTTATAAGGTGTATTTCACAATCAATTTCCAAGTTATGAGAACTAGAGTTGAGCGAGTGATAGAATTGCGCAGCCTGCGGACCGCGCGCGCCGTGACGCATGCGCAGTGAACGCCACCCGATCACCCCCTCCCCCAACCCGAAACATTCTGCACTAACATGGCGCCGTTGAGTTCACGAACCGGATCATTCTTCGCATAAAAACTAGCATGATAAACAACAAATAATAAGTTTCATGTGTCAAACAGGTATAAACAACAAAACGGGTTTGGGGAATAAAGTGGCGCGCTGTTGATTTCGCGTACAATCGATATTGAGGACAGCGATAGCAGCCAATGCTAAGGTAGCTGGCTAGGATTCTGTCTTAAACACAAATTCAGTACATATTAAAAACATCGAAATGTTTTAACGTCAACCAAAAACGGTGTTAGTGTTTTTAACACGAAGTGAAACTAGCCAAGTTAGCAGTTAAACTACAATAGCTAGAGCAGGCTAGCTCCATCCATTCCCTGTTAAAACTTATCTTGATTAAAAACCCACAAGAGGATTAACTTTAATAAAATTTCAACATTTCACACGTAATCTTAAACTTAAACCAAAACGTAATCGCACAAAGAGGGGTGTTTTTGTCCCGCGCGCCGTTGCTAAGCTAGCCTGTGCGCGCGCGGCCTACGCATCCCCCCATGTGCTACTGCTTTGTTCTGGAGGCACTTTAACTCGCACGCGCAACAGAACGAGAAAACATCACTCTACAAGTCTAAAAACAACTTAATTCGCATTCCACTACGCGAACGCGTATTAATGATGCGAATTAACGCGCATCGCGCAGGCGTGCGGTGAAATAAAATAGTTGGTAGTTGCATTGCACCAAGCATGCTTTTCAAATCTCCCACATTCTCCACAACTATGGAGGTGGAGAGGACTACCATGCGCCACTTACTACATTGTTTGTCTCACCACCGTCGCCGCTTGCAATAGCCGAGTTACGAAATCATGCGCGGAAAACATCTCGCACGCGTTTAAGCGGGAAAACGCGATTTAGTTTGGGAGACTAAAAGCGAGAAAAAATTAACAACAGGTTCCTAGTCAATAACGCACAGTAAGACACTCACCAGTGAAATCCACCATCTTCACTCACTTGCCGTTTACAGCCACAGCTCTGGACAAATCTGCGAAACTGGTGCGTAAACTTAAAAGTAGGACCGCGATCGAGTGCGACGCTCGCGGCGCGCGTGCAAAGCGAAATGAAACTTCTCCTAAAACGACTTTCTTGATCATAGTAAAAATGCAAAAGTGGCGCGAACGCGACCTGCCGTGAACCATGTGGGTGAATGAAGGGCGGCTCCCGTTGAACGTAAATATCTACAACCCCCAATTCCTCATTAGCATAAATAAACTACTTCCGATCTTTAGTCCTCCAACCAATCGAAAAGAAAGCTTTGGCGTAAGAAAAAGAAAAGGAAACAGGCATGGGCGTTTAGATGTCCCTATTAGTCGAGCGATAAATAATAACAATAATAATAGTCAAGAAAATCGTAGACAAAACTGAGAAGCGAAAAAAAAGTGACGTTTCAATATACAGATGAAATGTTTACATTTAAATAATGTTAATGATAATGAGTAGGCTAGAAATAACTTTTTGATAAAGGCAGATATATCATAAATCAATGTAATAATATGTTTAATATAACAATATAGGCTACATACATACAATTAAAAAAGTGAATCACAGAAAGATATTAATAAAATGTATTGAGCAACGAATACCTCTTCTTTCCTGGTTATTTTCAGTGGATGAAGAAATTTAGAAATCAGAGCATCAAATTATATTTATAATAAATCAATGTTAAATTATAGATCAATGCCTTGGATATCAACGAATGCACAATTTTCAAAGAGTGAGGACTTTTGTATAATAATACATGATTTTTTTTAAAAAGTGGATCATAAAAAAAAATATTAATAAAATGTATTAAGTAAAGAATATAACTTTTCCTCTCCTTGTCAAACTGATTATTGGTTATCTTCAGTTGATCAGATCCGAAATTATATTCCGAAATCAGTGCATTAAATTGTATTTATTATAAATCAATATTAAATTATAGATCAATGCCTTAGCTAGAATGCAAAGTTTTCAGAGATTAATAAAACAATATACATCTCGCATAAAGTTTTATAAAGAAACCTGATATTAATAACATGCATTGAGTAACGAATATACATTTTCCTCTCATTTAATAACTCCATGATTATAATTTTTTTTCAGTTGACAAATAAATCATAGGTATTCATAGCATGAAATTAGAAATGAGAGCATTAAATTATACGAGCATTACACCATTGTATAAAAAACAAATGTAAATAATAAAATTCACAAATTCTTATTATTTATTTGGTAAAACTTTACAATACGGATTCGTATTAATTAACACCGTAGCAATACATTTATTAAAGTATTTATTAATCTATAAGCTGTTCATTGTTTGTTCATGTTAGTTCACAGGTATTAACGAACGCATGCTGTGAAAGTGCAGTTCATTATTAGTTCATGTTAACTAATGTTATTTATTTTATTTGCACAACAAAAAGATGTGATGGGACAATTGCCGAAAAACCCTCATGGGGCTTAATAAGTGGCACTTTCCATAGAAACAATTTAATTTAACAAATGAAAAAGATTTCTATGTAGTTAACAAATGAAACCTTATTGTAAATTGTTACTGTTTTGTACACTCTGGGTTGGTTTAACCCAATTTTTTGGTCAAATATGGACAAACCCAAATGTTGATTTAAAAATGTAACCCGAAGGCTGGGTTTGGCTCCCAAATTTGGGTCAAAACAACCCTGCGTTTTTTTTTAGAGTGTAAGAATAATGTTTGTTTTTGCAACCCTTGTCCCTTTTGTATTGTTTGTTTGTCATGTTTTCAGTCGATGATTCCATGATATTCAAAGAGAGAAAGAGAAACATGATGTGCATCTGCTGTATTGTTCACACATAATGCGTTCATGTTAACTTGAGAAGTCAAATTGGAATTCCCTTTGATAAAGCAATGCATGTTTTCGTCTTTGTTCGTCAGAAAGTCTTGAGACACAAGTGTTGGAGTGAGCAGATCTGGCGCTTGATCGCTGGCTCGTAACCTTCCCAACCCCCACCCCAATTCACTACTTTGAGAGCGGGGCCGTTCGGCTCAATGGGGGCAGGTTTCAGGCCTCACGGGCGTGGGGGTCACATTCGGCTTAAGGCTGCCTCTTGGTCAACACCCCGTTCCCCTGTGTCTCTGGACAAAGGATGCAATTCCATTTTGGAGGGAGGGAAGGAAGGAAGGAGGGTGGACATATGAAGCTCACAGACCTGGAAACAGAAAAGAGGGGAGGGGGTGAGAGAAATCACTCCTATGGTCCTGAGAAAGGAAAATAAAAGTAGACGGAGAAGAGAAAGAAAGAGCGAGGAAGAGAGGATAAAGAAGAAGGAAGTTTAAAAATCCTGCATGTGAAGCAGGAAGAAGGACCAGGATGTTCCTTAAAACCCTCCCTTTTTTGTTGCTTTACTCTCTCACTGTATCTTCCTCCTCTCTTAAAATGGCAGCAGACTCCTCCCACTTCAGGGGGCCAGCCACATTTTTTTTGTTGTTGTTGTGTTGAAATAGCAAGGCAGGATTTGTCAGTGTCGGTGACCCGAGGTCAACAGACTCACCTCGCTCTACCACAGTCCATTCATCTGAGAAATCTCACACACACACCACCCGGGCTTTCTTAGCCAGATCAACTGATCAACAAAACAGCTTTTTAGAGAGATGAAAAATGCCTATAAACTTTCCGGTAGTTGTTTTACATTATTTATTTAAGCATGGTGTTAATCCACGGGTTTAAAGTTTAGATGCATTTATTATTTAAACTAATTTGGAGTTATGTTTAATACACTCTAAAAAAATGCTTGGTTGTTTTAACTCAATTTTGGGTCAAATATGGACAAACCCAGCTGTTGGGTTACATTTTTAATCCAACATTTGGGTTTGTCCATATTTGACCCAAAATTGAGTTAAAACAACCCAGCATTTTATAGGTGAAGATTTTGATTGTATTATTTTCTTGTTCAAAACTGAGTGAGCATCATTACAATTTATAATATCACATATGTATTGATTTTAAACAGACAACTATTGGATAAAATCACACTCTAAAAAATGCTGGGTTGTTTTAACCCAATTTTGGGTAAAATATGGACAAACCCAGCCATTGGGTTGAAAAATTAATTTAAAAATGTAACCCAATGGCTGGGTTTGTCCATATTTTACCCAAAATTGGGTTAAAACAACCCAGCATTTTTTAGAGTGCATCTTGCACTCTAAAAAGGCTGGGTTGTTATGGACAAACCCAATTGTTGGATTAAAAAATGCAATTTATAAATTTAACCCAACGGCTGGGTTTGTCCATATTTGACCCAAAATTGAGTTAAAACAACCCAGCATTTTTTTTTTTTTTTTGAGTGTGGCATTAGAAGTGAAGCTGATTTTCATGTACGTAAAATCTGTTCAGGATGGAGATAATCTGCAGGAGAAGAAACACAAATTACAGAGCATTTAATTGTTCTTGCGAGTTTCTGTCAAGCCACTTCAAATATTGTTTTACACACTCTAAAGATGCTGGGTTGTTTTAACCCAACTTTGGGTCAAATGTGGACAAACCCAAACGTTGGGTTAAAAATGTAATTAAAAAAATTTACCCTATGGCTGTTGTCCATATTTGACCCAAATTTGGGTTAAAACAACCCAGGAATTTTTAGAGCGCAGGTAGTTGTAAATGCAATTTCCTTTTTTATGTAGTCTGTAATAAAAATTGTTGGTTTGTATTATTCACATCATTTGATTGAATCACAATTTGGGTGTAGAATATTGTATTTTTTACCTCATGTCAGTTCATTTTGGTGATATACATGTAACGAAAAAATAACAAGTTGTGCCCTAAAAACTGTCATGTTGTAACATATAAATAAATCGTTTTTATTTGAAGCAAAAATATTGCTTAATTTGACTGAGTCAAAGGAAAATAGCAAAAGAAATGTTTACCAGTTCAAATATCAAGGTGGATTTTTCATAGCCACAATTTCTATTTTATTGTAGTTTGTACTAATGCAAAGTGCATTAAAAATTATTGAATTCCAGCTGATGTTTTGTTTTTTATTTGAACTTGTTTCTATTGATGTCTAACTTTAATCGTTTTGTTTTAACATGTGGGGTGTTCAACTTTTTTTTTTTTTTTAATGACCAATCATTTCGCTTGATAAGACCCGTATTCATCATTTGAAATTATTTAAAGCCCTTTTAACAGTTTGTAGTTTGCACTGAAACTGTCTTTTGGACCTTGAACGGTTTGGTTCCCATTGAAGTCCATTATAGGGAGAAGAATCCTGAAATGTTTTCATCAAAAACCTTAATTTCTTTTCGACTGAAGAAAGAATGACATGAATATCTTGGATGACATGGGGGCGAGTAAATTAACAGCAAAAGTTTTTTTTTAATTGAACTACTCCTTTAAGTTACCACAACAGTTTAATAAACAATAATTTAATTAAGTGTTGCAGAATAATGTAATATATGAATTTATAATAGCCTATAACGATCCTTGGTGCCAAAAAAGGTTCTTTCCTTTCATTATAGAACCTTTTTTTTTTAGCATAAAATGTTCTTTGGAGTAAAGAACCCTATGCTACATATGTATCTTCATGTATCTTCTGTATTAGAAAATAAATATAGTAGTAATAAATAACTAAAAGAAAGACCTCTAAATTGAACAAAAATAGCTCTCACAAACTTATAAAAACTGTTAGTTTTTTTCCTCTTTATCCTGTTTTTCTTCTTCATCCATCTATATTTTGCTGTAGAGCTGATCTCAGCAGTATTTCTTTTTTTTGAAAACCAGGACATTTTCATCACTTTATAAAAAAACAGGCCAGGACAGGACTTGAAAACAGGACTGTTGTTCACCCTAGATAAATGTGACTGCATCTAAAATGATGAACCACTTGAACCGCTTTAAAACATTTACTGGACACGCAGCACTAAGAAGGCGCTCGGTATCATTTAGGATTCTGGTCATCCTGCACACAATCTCTTCACTTCCACCAGGAAGATGTTAGTAGAGCATCCCGACGAGCACATCACGTTTCAGGGATAGTTTGTCCCTCAGATAATGAGGCACTGAACGATAGTTCAACAGGGAGGAGGGTTGAGGTTTAAGCTTAGTTATGTTTGGATGTTTTAATGTTATTATAATTGTTATATTGAGAGAGTGCCTAGGCACATTGTATTGCATTGCTGTGATACTCTGTACTAATATGGATGACAATAAACTTGAACTGAAATTTTTTTTTTTTAAAAATAAATAAAAAAAACTTTTGCTGATAATTTACTCACCCCCATGTCATCCAATATATCCATGTCTTTCTTTCTTCAGTCGAAAAGAAATTAAGGTTTTTGATGAAAACATTCCAGCATTTTTCTCCATATAATGGACTTCAATGGGAACCAAACGGTTCAAGGTCCAAAAGACAGTTTCAGTGCAAACTGCGAACTGTTCAAAGGGCTTTAAACGATTCCAGACGATGAATAAGGGTCTTATCAAGTGAAAAGCTCGCTCATTTAATACATAAATAACAAAGTTTAATTTTTATAAGCTCAAATGGTCAATGGCTCATGACATGACATGACTGTCAACTTTTGTTTACCAACATTCTTCAAAATATCTTTTTTATGGTTCAACAGAAAGCCATAGATGTGTGAAATGAGTAAATTATGAAAACATGCTCACTTTTAGGTGAACTATCCCTTTAAGTGAGCCACTTTACTGCCACCCAGTGGTTCGGTACAGTATTACAACACCACGGTGTTTGTTTACAATAACAGCGAATGAACACACTCTTTTTTCCCAAATACACTTAAAAGCTGCAGTATCAGACATTTGCAGGCTTTGGGAATGTATATTGAATAACTCTTGTCTCGAGTTGCAAGTATGTGAATTCTGAATTGTAGGTTCATCGGATCAGCATTTAGTTTGTAAAATCTTCAAAACATGATGTTTTTAAAAAGTAGCCTAGCTTAAAAAGATCTGAATGAAATCTTTATTTTTAAGAGAGTAAACTCCACAAGTAACATTACATGATAACACTCAAAGCTTTAGTTGTAATTTAAGTTTTACTTGGCGATTCAGTGAATGTCATAGCCTAAAATATAGCACTGCCATCGATGGTTGATGCGATTTGCTGTTGAAATATCTTAAATCCGTTTCACAGACTAATTTTGATTTAATAATTCAATACAATTCACATTTATTTGCAGAACACTTTCACGATAGCCGACATATTTGACAGAAATTGGTTTATAAATGTTAGATCAATCTGCTTTAGGTGACTGATAAACCAAGTAGCCTAGCCTAATCTGTCCATAGCTATGTCAGAAATGTACAATTAGCAAGTCATACAGTTAGCTAATATCACATTTAGGCAGAAACAACTAGGTATTTAAAGCTATTTTAGCCTACAATATAATAAATAACAAGAAATCGATTCCCGAATATATAAAACAAGCTCTAAATGAACAAGTGAGTGTCTAAATGCATAAACTAAGAAATGAACTCCAAGCAACAAGTTAATAATAATATTAATAGTATAATTGAACTTAAGACCTGAAATATGTCAAGCACAAAGGTAAATGTATGAAACCGCGCTGCCGAAGCGTTTTAACTTCGAGAGAGAGAGAGAGAGAGAGAGAGAGAGAGAGAGAGAGAGAGAGAGAGAGAGAGAGAGAGAGAGAGAGAGAGAGAGAGAGAGAGAGAGAGAGAGAGAGAGACTGATCACAGTGGGAATGACTCACTTTAGTGGCTCCCTCTAGTGGTCATTCTCGAGTACTGAAGTCTAAAAGAGTACAAATGCATTTTAATCCAGCGGTTGTCCAACTTTTGGATTCTACATTTTGTTCAACATACACTGTAAAAATGAATATGCTTTATCTAATTAATAAAATTGTGGCAAAAGATTACAAGCAATATTATTTATTAAAATTAAAATCAGAATTGAGTAATAGTTAATCAAATTAATATTCTAATTAATTCTAATTTGTACAATTTAATTAATAATATTGCTTGTAATATGTTGCCACAATTTTATTGATTAGATAAAGCATTTATTTTTTTCAGTGTAGAAAAGAGAAATATTGATATATTTGATTAAATATTTAAAATGTTGTGATTCAGTTGAAGAACTTTTGTGTGTAACCATTTTAATTTACACTAGAGTTAAACTGTGGGAAATCATAATCTTTTGATTGATAGCATATATCGGGAAGCTCAAACATCTACTTAAAATAATTTTACCATGTTTCATGCATTGTGGAGGGTTTACATGCCATTCACTTTGACTATTTGATTTTTTGTTGTTGACATAATTCCAACTGTGACTATTTGATGAGAACTGGACGATGACATCACCGTTTTCCAGCTGCTTTATAGCCGAATTAAACTAGTTTAATAATCTTTACAACTGAACTGAATTCATCTGAACAATATTTTCTTTTTCTTAGAGCCGCTTTACAGTAGAATGAACCCTGTTTGCATCAATGAATCATTATCTTCCTGTTCATCTCTGTAAAGCTGCTTTGAAACAATCTGCACTAAACACTTTGACTACATGCTCATATTGTATATGATTTTACCTCTGTATGTTCCCGCAGCAACCATAATAAGCGAGAAGGAGGGGAAAAAATAATGATAAATTGTCTGGAGCTTTGGTTCATTTGCCTCAATTTATTTAATTTAGACAGATTTGCCATAGCACGCCGCTGTAGCAACTACATCAGTATCTATCATCTCTCAAACTAGGAGCTTTTTCTCATAAGAGGAGCCAGATGCAAGATGACAAACACTTTGCATCTTGTGTGTCTCAACTCAAAAGATCATCAATCTCACATTTCCTTGACACCGTGGCAGTATCATCAGACGGGGTCTTTATTCTTTATGGTTTAGTATCATCAGACAGTAAAACAATATATTTACTTGTTATTTTCAAGCGTACAGTGGTGCATGGCATTTTTTTTAACACTATGAGTAACATTTGTGTAGCTTAGACAATAAAGCAATGGTATAAAATGTACACCTTGAATGCATTGAGAATTGCTTTGGATAAAAGCATATACATGTAGATTAAGTAAATATCTGTCAAGGTTATTCGACTATAGAAAGAGAAAACTGATCAATATCGCAGAATTTTAAAGTCCCCACCACACAGATTTTTTTTTTTTCTAAGAAGTGCACATAAAAAACTCAAGATGGTTATCTATGACAATTCAGATAACAGGAGTATAACAAGAGGCATTTGATTATGATCTCATAATCCTCAGCAGATATCCTGATATACTCAAGTGCCTTCAAGAGTGCACTTTTACATTCACAAGAAGGCACTTCAAGCAGTCCAAGTGCGTCTTATTAAATGTCTGTTGATTAATGTTACTGGATGGTGCAATTATTGTTGGCTCTTTGACTTAAGTCATTTTGGATATAAGTGTCTGATAAATGCATAAATGTAATTGCAATCACTAATTCATTTTTTTTTTTTTTTACAATTTACACATCGTTTCAAAGCAGCTTTACAGAAAATGCATGATTTCACTTTACAATTTAGAGTAATATGTTATGCATAGCCTACAAAACCACAGTTATCTAAAAAATAGTTTAAACAATGTAATAATTTAAGGCAGACATAATGAGCTAATTTAAGCAATGAATACTTGATTGATAACAAATTACTATGATGTTTAGAAAATGTAGCATTGCATATAATGCATTTCTTGTACTCGTAATATAACCTGATGCAATCAAATCAAATGTATCCGTTGTAAAGTAAGTTAGGCCTAAGGGTCTGTTTACACAACAACATTTTCAACTAAAAACGTAAAACATGATGCGTTTTATCCGTTCGTTTTTTACACGACAATGGCGTTTTGGGTTGCTGAAAACACAAACTTTTTAAAACAGGTTTAAAAGTGAAGATCTCTGAAACGACGACGTCATGCACATGCGTATTAGGTGTTCAGTCGCCTATACAGTCTTTCATTGCCATCTAACGGCCTGGCAGCAGAATAGAGCATTTTTAGTTGTTTTCATGAGTGAATGGGAATCTTTTTTTTTTTTTTTTTTTTTTTTTTTTTACAAATAACGATATAGCCTAAAAATCTGAAAGTTTTTCAACACCCACATTGTCAAACCGATCCGCAAAAAACGTCTTTAAAAAGCGCTGTATTCTGCTGTCTGGCCAGTAGGTGGCGATGTCAAAGAGACACACGACTGAACACGTAATACAAATGCGCATGACGTCACAGGTTTCACAAATTCGTGTTTTTTTTTTTATGATAATGGTATATTTTTTTTAAAAAAAAAAACATTCACTTTGAAACCCATCTTCAAAAGTTTACATTTCCAGGGCCCCCAAAAGCCAGTCATGTAAATGCCAAATCACATAACAAGTTTTTGTTTTAAGTTGGTAACAGTGTAAGCCTCTGAGTTTTCTATGGATTGCATAATTTGTGCATTTTAAATGAATAGTTCACCCAAAATTGGAAATTCTGCCAACATTCACGTCCATAAAGTTTCACACACACAAAACACACTACTTCATCAAATTTAAAAATGGCTCACTGGGATTGATTGCAAGCTGATATACATGTCATCATTAACATAAATCAGATGAGATTACATTTCTAAAAACTACACATCCTCCTCAGCCTGGAGCAGATATTTAATGATTATTCACGAAACCATATTTTTTATAGTCATAAACCAAAATATGTCTTATTGGACCAAAAATATTGACTTGATGCAGGTACTGAAGTGAAAACGCTGAGATAAGCACACACATTTCCAAGTTGGAGGTAAAATGTGAACTTTTTAACTAAAAAAAAGTTTTGCATAAGCATATGTCAAGTCCTCCATTTCGGATCTGTGGGCCAAAAAGGCTGAGAACCAGAGCATGATATGATCATGAACAAATCACCTCAATAGTTCACTCAACTAATTCTTACTATAGCCTAGATGTTTTATTCATTTGACCGAGGGAATAATGAGGACCATCCAAATGAATCCCTTCACGTAAGTGCTTTCATCTTGACAATGTCTCCACCACAAAAGTTAAATGGCTTTACCGTCTCTGTTCACCGGAGTCATTGCGTCT
This sequence comes from Cyprinella venusta, assembly GCA_038021265.1. NCBI lineage: Eukaryota > Metazoa > Chordata > Actinopteri > Cypriniformes > Leuciscidae > Cyprinella > Cyprinella venusta. Next base: position 39,724,589 of record CM075866.1, on the reverse strand, counting down.
TTATGTCCACTGAAGTCGCTTCTGCTGTCTGCTTAATAATTGCTGCAGGTGATTAGGTGTGTGTTCTGTTTTGAGCACATCTGAAACGGCTGTGAGATTGATCTGTGGCACGCTGGAGAGACAATTAAAGCGATTAATCGACTGCCAGATTAAAGTGTGATTGGAAACGTGCCTCCGAAGGAAGTGACTCTTGAATCTGTCTGAAAATGCAAGCTTATAATGATAGTATTTACTTGAACTGAATCGCTGCACATTATAAATAGTCAAAATGCAGATTAGATATTGAGATACAATATCACCAGTAAAAAATATGTTACCTTAATATTACTAAATATATATTATATTAATCAGAAACATGACGAACAGCAGCGGAATCAGGGGTTTAAATGATTCGGTGAATCATTTATTTGATCAGTGAATCATTTTCTGCACAAATCAGCCAATTAAATCGATTCACTAAATTAATTAAATAATACAGCAGTGTAGAGTGACGTTAAAACATTATAGAACATCAACGTAGTGCTTAATAAAGAAAACAACCCAAATATTATTACCTCAATGGACTATATGGACAATGACTTCTATGTCATATATTCAGTGCCTACTTGTTTTAAGTTTCCTGAAACAAATACACCCGAAATTTCACGTTTTTCCTCTAAAGCGATCGCAAAAATATGTTACTTTAATATTACTAAATATCACAATATTAACCAGAAACACGACGAATAGCTGAAGAATCAGGGGTTTAAATGATTCGGTGAATCATTTATTTGATCAGTGAATCATTTTCTGCACAAATTAGCCAATTAAATCAATTCACTGAATGAACTAAATAATACAGCAGTGTAGAGTGACGTTACGACATTACAGAACGTAAACTTAGTGCTTAATAAAGAAAACAACCCAAATATTAATACCTCATTGGACTATATGGACAATGATTTATATGTCATATATTCAGTGCCTACTCGTTTTAAGTTTCCTGAAACAAATACACCCGAAATTTCACGTCTTTTCCTCTAAAGCGATCGCAAAAATATGTTACTTTAATATTACTAAGTATATATTAAAATATTAATCAGAAACATGACGAACAGCAGAAGAATCAGGGGTTTAAATGATTTGGTGAATCATTTATTTGATCAGTGAATCATTTTCTGCACAAATCAGTCAATTAAATCGATTCACTGAATGAACTAAATAATACAGCAGTGTAGAGTGACGTTAAAACATTAAGTGCTTAATAAAGAAAAACAACCCAGATATTAATACCTCAATGGACTTTATGGACAATGGCTTTTATATCATATAATCAGTGTCTACTTGTTTTAAGTTTCTTGAAACAAATACACCCTCAAATTTCACGTTTTTCCTCTAAAGCGACCACAACACCATCAATCTAGGTTGCAATCAAAAGTCATTAATTATTTATAATCAATAATCGTCTCATGTGTGCCATTGTAGACATGTATTTTTTTTGCATAAGAATATACAGTATATTCACAATGCATTCTGGGATTGGATCCTGAATGCACCTAAGATGCTTTAAAATGCTGTTTGTGTAGGAAGTTAATCTTCTCCTGTTAATGCAACTCTCATTTTTTAATCAATTACTGTGTGAAATGATTCTGTCGTTTAAAATGGGATTTTTCAGCAGAAATCCTGAGGTAGAGCAACTTTACAATTTGGTCTGCCTTTCTTCAGTGAGCATGATGCAAGATTCTGCAACGTTCCTTACCGATATCACCTGAGAACTGAAGGTCAGTGCTGTTGACGCTCAAGCCATCTGTCAAAAGTTACAGGCTTTGTACTGCAAAAATATATTACATTATTAATTATTTAGAAGCATGTGGATTTAATCTGGAGTTTTGACAATGCATTTGCATGCTGTGCAGGAGTGAAAAAAAATGCCATATACTTACATTGAAAGAGCGACGCATGGCATATAGAGAGACTGTGGGGTCAGTCCAATAAGAACACACCTAGAAACCACAGAACACACCTTAGCAACAGCATAACAACAACATCAAATACCTTAGTAGTTGCATTGCAATATTTTCAACCATCCTTATATGATTAATAAGTCATGACAACACATGACAAATAGTAAATAAACTATTTTATTTAAGTAATACAAGTTATACAAGATTCAACTATTTTTTTTTTTGAAGTTGAAATAACTTTAAAAGGATAGTTCACTTTGAAATTAATTTTTGGTATGTTTTAGCTTACCTCAAGGGCATCCAAGATGTAGGTGTCTTTGTTTCTGCAGTAGTTTCAATTTTGATATTTTTAGGTCAAACCGTTCTTATAATGGAGGTCTATGGTCACCACCTCAAAGAGCATGCACAGAGAAGTCCAAATTAAACATGATTTAATGACTCGTAAATGTAAGTACACATTGATGGCCTAAGACACGAAACGAGCGTAAACAGCGTTAAATCATGTTTAATTTGGACTTCTCTGTGCATGTTCTTTAAAGTGGTGACCATAGACCTCCATTATATGACAAGAACAGTTTGACCTAAAAATATCAAAAATTAAAACTACTGCGGAAACAAAGACACCTCTTGGATGCCCTTGAGGTAAGCTAAAACGTACCAAACATTAATTTCAAAGTGAACTATCCCTTTAAACAACCAAGTTGATTATACATAAAAATGTAAATCGTGCAGCGACTTTTTTTTTTTTTGCATGGGTAATAACACTGTAATAACATATAAAATATACTTAAAAGTAATATAAATACGAAATAATGTATAATAAATCTCATCAGAGTGACTTTAATGAATGGTGTGTGTAAATGTAAAGGAAACTAAGACAGTTCAGACGATTTAGTCAGTTTGAGCATCTCAATGCAAACAAACACATTAAATGCAGTGGTAGCATTCAATAAGTCTGACTGCGCAGAAGAGCATCAGGAATTCTGGCACGCCTCTGTTTGTGCTCATTTGTTGGAGAACATGAGACGCTTTATCATTCAATAATCACATCTATCTCCTCCACCTACCGTGACAAGACGGGTCTTTCTCGCTGCAGACCCGAGACCAATGATGCCTTTCCTTCAGTGCCGCCACCATCTCCTCTGCATCCGAAACATTTGTGTTACCCTTCACTGGGTGAATGTAATTGAGAAGCGGCCACGATGCACTCGTGTCTCCAAAACTGAGAGTCTATTCCACTGTGCTTGCAATTTACAGCCCTTCGAGAGACATCAGGGATTCTCTGACATTCGCAGGCTCGTTTTACTCACTTATTCAATCAACTCTTGTTCTAAAGCAATAGTTCAACCATCAAAACTGGAAAACTCTGCAGTTTCAGCCTTCAAACCTGTATAAATTTCCTTCTTATGTAGAAGACAAAAGGACAAATTTGTTACAGCTCGCTCTTGTCCATGCAATTACAGTGAATGGACGAATTATGAAAATCAAAACATTATGGAAATCCCCATAAAATAGTTCCAGCAACTCACATAATCACTATTTTGAATCACTTGTATCACAACAGGTTTTTGAAGCATTGTAAATGACCATAAAATTAGCATATGTTCACATTTCTGTTAAAAAAAAAAACAATGATACTCATTTTATTTTAAGACTACTAAATTAAATTGTGTTGGAGTTGATGTAGGGCCAGATTGTAAAGATAAGTTTTACTCAAAACTGTTTTCCCCCTTAAAAATAGCACACTGAAAAATCTATTTTTATCTTGCTCTCTCAGAAAAAAAAGTACAAAAGCTGTCACTGGGGCTGTACCTTTTCAAAAGGTAAACTTTTGTCCATTTTAGGTCCTAATAGTTACATTTTAGGTGCTAATATGTCAATTTTAGGTCCTAATATGTACATTTTAGGTGCTAATAAGTACATTTTAGGTGCCAATATGGATATTTTAGTTGCTAATATGTCAATTTTAGGTCCTAATATGTACAATTTCAGGTGCTAATATGTACATTGTAGTTGTTAATAATATTTTAGGTCCTAATATGTACATTTTAGGCGCTAATTTGTCAATTTTAGGTCCTAATATGTACATTTTAGGTGCTAATAAGTACATTATAGGTGCTAATAAGTACATTTTAGGTGATAATATGGACATTTTAGTTGCTAATATGTCAATTTTAGGTCCTAATATGTACATTTCAGGTGCTAATATGTCAATTTTAGGTCCTAATATGTACATTTTAGGTGCTAATATGTCAATTTTAGGTCCTAATATGTACATTTTAGGTGCGAGTATATACATTTAAGTGCTAATAAGTACATTTTAGGTGCTAATATGTACATTTTAGTTGTTAATATATACATTCTAGGTGCTAATATGTACATTTGAAATGCTAATATGTACCACTAAGGTACAAAAGTGTACCTTTTGAAAAGGTACAGCCCCAGTGACAGCTTTTGTACCTTTTTTTCTGTTGTTTTATTTATAGTAATTTATAAATCAAAATGTAATTATTGAGCGAAAGACACTTAACAGTTGTCATAAACGTGCACACTTCATATTCAAGACATATGTCATGTCATGGTTATGAAGGTGTCATGTCAATCTTATCCACACCCCTTCAAGTAAAGTGTTACCAATAATATGGCAATACTGTTAAATTGATTATAATGAAAGAGAACAAGCAATGCCATTCGGACACGTGAACCATCCGCATATGTTTAGTCACAACTGTCCACATAATGAAACATGTCTAATGCAATCTAATGCCTGTTCTTTCCCCTTTAAACAAGACAAAACTTCATCAGCGGGATACCTTTCTCAATGTCCTCTGTATTCAGAGCCATTTCTCATATTCCTCCAGTAAAACCAAAACACTTTCAGCTGTTGCACTAAATTCCTCTAGTGTTTGCAGTGATCCTGCTTTAATCAGGACACGTTGATGCACAGATCTTCCCTCGCTGTCTTTAGGGATTTGTCCCCAGGCCCGGTTTGAAGGAGTGACCAAGAGACAGCTCATTTATCTCCTGACAAAAGAAAGCCATCTCACATTCACCCCAGCCCAAATAAAATCCTCCTTAGGCTGGAATTACATATTGATTTGATATAATAATAAATTCCCCCTTCTTCCACACACCCGATTGCTCTCCGAGATAAAATGATCTGTTCTGGCAGGGCGAGGGAGAGATGAAGCAGGGTTGATGGTGTGACACCAGAGGGCAGTAGAGACATGTCTGTCGATGATGGGAACCTGCTCTATTTAGGACTCTGGCCGAGGGAAACAATGTGCACGCTTTACTGTGGAAAACACTTGATGCTTCAAGGCTCACTCTTTTCATCTTTCCGGCTGTCATAGTTGTTCCACGGTGGAGAGCTCCCACTTGTTTTATAGGCTACCCCAAAGAAGCTATGCTTGTGCATGTGTGGTTCTCCCATTTTCTCATGCCAGCTGATTTTTAGCATCCTTAAAAGAGCATCCAGTGCATGGGCATGTTAAGAGAATGGATAACATCTGTTTTTGTTTTGTCAAGTGACTAATTGAATGCACTAGGCAGCCAATATGAACTATATAGTATAATATAGTAGTAGTACTTTGTATTTAAAGGGATGTCATATGCAAAGCAGGCAAACCCATTCAAGTTCAATTGATTATAAATGATCACATATTTGATCATGTTCATATCATATATTCCTCATGGATGCATTGCATGCATCATGAAGGGTGCATATTGTAGTACAGCAGATTAGTAAAATAAAAAAAAATCATTCACTTTGGTATAGAAGCTTGAAATTTGGGACAGATACTCTCTAAGGGCAGCTATTTTGGAAAATGTCATTGGCCACGCAAAAATTCAATATGGCGACCAATTTTCAAGATGGCCGCCATTGCTATTAAATGCTTATATCAATTATTCAAACATTGATCCAAGAATAATATTTGATACAAAAACTCTCTAAAGAACATGTTATTGGAAAAATATGCTCAAAAATTCCCTCAAAAATCCCTCAAAAATTCAAGATGGTCGCCATTTTTAAAGATGGCCACCGTTCATGTTGAATGTGAATTATTTCAATTGTTCAAATGGTGATGTAAGTATACAATTAGGCAGAGATACTCTTCAAGAAGCACTCTTTTGGAAAAAAGATATGTGCCACTCAAAAATCAAAATGTTCGTTGAAGAATATTTGTACCAAATTTCACGAGAGCATCACCATTTGAAAAAAAAAAAGATTTAAGAAATCAAGAAAAATGTCGGCCATCTTGAAAGAAATGGTTACAATCTTAAACTTAAGGGGACAAGCACCATTTTCAAAAGTTTGAACGGTTGACATAATCAGCATTTGACAGAAATAGCGGCCATCTTGAAAAAATGGCCACCATGTTGAGTTTTTGGGTGGCCAACGCCTTTTTCATAAAAAGTGACCATTTGAGAGTATCTGTGCCAAATTTTATGCTTCTATACCAATTTGAACGATTCTCTTGAAATATGCCATTAATCTGCTGCTCTAGCATGCAATGCTGCCTTTATAAGGTACCCCCATCAAGTGGTGAAAAGGTATATGACCATCTAGTGAATATTAGTTAATGTTCCTCTCAATTCCGATTTCGTTTTAACTCCTACGGTGGCCAATGTAGTCCAAGATTAGCATGGCTTCCAGTTCGACCTCGTCCACGAGTGTTAACTCAAACGTAAACGCAAAAGGCGAAGCTTGAATCAACGGGTATGTCCCTCTTTGGCTAATGTATTTTCAAGATGGAGGCGCAACATGGCGACCGACATTGGAACCCCTTACCGTATTTATTTTCAATGGCATATTATACACTCACGAGAATACTTTATTACTTGAATGAGGTAAATATACGTTAATGAGCACATATTTTTGAAAGGACTAAGTATTTTTAGCTAAAGAGTTACACAGTGTAGCTTTAAATCATCTTAGGTTTTAAAACAGAGCTGGATCTATTTAATAATCTTACAGTAATTGATGAAAAGCTTACTTTAAAGGGATACTCCACTATTTTTGGAAATAGGCTCATTTTACCACTCCCCCAGAGTTAAACAGTTGAGTTTTAGCGTTTTCGAATCCATTCAGACGATTTTCTCCTATTTAGAAGAATATCAGTAACCAGACAGTTTCTGGTCTCATTGACTTCCATAGTATATATTTTTTCCTACTATGGAAGTCAATGGGACCAGAAACTGTCTGGTTACTGATATTCTTCTAAATATCAGAAAATCGGCTGAATGGATTCGAAAACAGTAAAACTCAACTGTTTAACTCTGGGGGAGTGGTAAAATAAGCCTATTTCCAAAAAAAGTGGAGTATCCCTTTAATGTTACACCACAATCCCCTTTGATAACCTCTATTTATTCTCAAAGCCATGCATCTTTACATGCAACAGAAAACAATACACGCAGTTTATAATGACCCCCTTCACCCCGAAAGAGCGACGTATGATTTGTATTCCGTCTGCTAGCCTGTAGATATATCTATAACTCCAGGCTTCTGCTCTCTGAGGAACTATGATAAAGTGAGACAGTCACTAAATCCCCCTCTCATTTTTTTTTTCTTTCTGTGATCGCTTTTTTTGGATAACGGACACCGGAGACATCAGGTGTCTTATATCATCGACAGGACTCTATTGTTCTGGAGGGTGATGGCATCAGATGCTGGTGCAGGGCGACTGTCTGACCGCCGAAGATTTCGGTCACGATGGGAAATTCGGCTTGTATTTGGCATTTTGACTGACAGCAATACGAGGAAAGGTTGTCCATGAAATAATGATGAAGTCTGCCAATGGATTTGGACTTTTTTTTGTGAGGGACTGACACTTGGCATCAGAAGTAAGAGTAATCATCGAGTCTGGGCTGTCTGGGTATCTAGATGTGGGTGATCATGGGTGTGAGTGCGTGAAGACAGAAGAGAAGCTGCCATCCACGAAATGAGATCTGCCTTATTTGACCCACAAGAGCCCGAGGTTTTGAGGGTACTTCAAAGCACGGAGCGATAAAGAAATCCCGAGGAAGGAAAATGGGAAAAAAGAAAGAATCAGAGCGGGGAATCAATGCCTGACTCCTCCAATCAGACACAGGGATTAGAATCAGTGAGTGAAAATCAGTCCGGACCACTCCAAAACTCTTTGCTTTGTGAACTTTGGAAACTCAAACATGTTTGCACAGGGATGTTCAGCGAGAAACCCTCATACTGTGCAAGAGCCTCAAGACTAATTTGAACAATTAAAGGGTTTGTTCACACAAAAATATAACTTTTGTCATCTTTTACTCACCCTAATTTCTTTCCAAATCAACTTTTTTCTTCATTCAGAAACACGTAAGGTTTTTATTCCAAATAATGAAAACCAATAAGAGTCCAAAACAACTGGATTTTTCAAAACATCATTTTTTGTGAACCGTCCAGATAATTTTCGGGGCCACTGCATAATTAATGCAGATCACACAGTAAATTAATGCACAAGGGCCTTGATGCATATACATAGAAGTGTTTTTGCTACTTTAAGTTACTACTAAAAGTTGCACACATCAAGAAATTCACGAGTTCACACTTACAAATATGTCAGATAGAACTGTATGCATATATATATACAGTATATATATATATATATATATATATATATATATATATATATATATATATATATATGCTTCCTCTCATTCTGATGGGATAGACATGATGATTGTTGATGACAAGTTAATTGGATTGATTATTTGAACATGCTCCTTCTGAACTTTGTTTAATGAAACATCATTTAATATTATTATTAGGGCTGGGAAAAGATTAATCACGATTAATCGCATCCAAAATAAAAGTTTGTGTTTACATAATATACGTGTGTGTAGTGTGTATAATTATTTTGTATATATAAATACACACACATGCATGTAAACATTTAAGAAATATTTGCATGTATATACTTTATATATATATTTATACAAAATTAATATTATACATAAATATTTGATATATTAATAACACATTTTTTAAAAATATATACATGTGTGTATTTATATATACAAAATAATTATACACACTACAATATTATGTAAACACAAACTTTTATTTTGGATGCGATTAATCGCGATCAATCTTTTCCCAGCCCTAATTATTATCCATGAGGTTTAAAATGATGTAAACATAAAGTGAAGCCTCTACATCGGTGGCCTTATATTATCAATCCTTAAAAACTAGACAGAAAATAGCAAGAAAAAGATTTTTGGCTGTATAAATTATTCCTGCAATGGCATAGTAACCATGTTTGCATGACGGGGCATCTACCCTGATGGGTCTAACCTTTTGAAACAAAGTCACGTCAACCAGTGAAACTAAAGAGCTCTAATATACCTGGAGACCTGTCCATTAACATTCCCATTCATCTCAATGGAAACTGCTAGTGCTAAAATAGTGCCGGCGGTTTTGGAAGTACAGTATATGACCCATGTTCTGCTTCATGACTTGTGAAATATGTTATCTATTTCATGCTGTTGAGATTATTTTCTATTTACACATTTTTTTTGTTGTTGCTTGCAAGAAATGCTATTCTATCAGAAAACAGAAATTCTCTCTTTGTGGGTGTATTTACACAATCTACCAGCAGGGGCTAATCGGCCAAACTGCGACCTCCTGAGAGAAGCATCACTCGGTGCAGCTTTAAGTAAATCGCTCTCGAAGCCGGCACATGATTTCAGCGCTTTTCCCACCATGCCACACTGTGGAATTGTCCCCTGTGAAGACCAACCCAAGGTGACACGTCTATAACCCAGCAGGTGTCATTCTTAGCACGAGACCACCTCGCTCTGTGGTATCGCTGACAGTAAAAAGACAAAATCCCTTCCCGAGGAGAGCTGGCACAAAGCAGCCTGCCCTTAAATCCAGTCCTTTATGGCCATACTTAGTAATTACTGAACCATGACAAAGTACATTCTTCATTTCTGACCGCTTCTGAATGTCACTGTCTGAGAGAGCCGGATAGAAGCCGAGCAGATTGGAAACACTATCTGATACACTCACTTCGCGCTCCCAGAGGGATTCCTGGGCGAAAGTCGCTAATAAATTTAAACCAGCAAATGTGGAATTGTAAGCCGTTCCCGCTAGCTATTTATAGCTGCTCCGTGAGTCCTCGCTGACAGAGGTTTGACACGAAGGGAAATATCTGAAAGCAGCTCGGTGTAATCGCCTCAAATTGAGACTTTTGCACCATTATTTCCAATCAGAATCCCTTGACACGGAGCCAGCCCTCCGCATTAACCCTTGTTCACTGACCTCCCTCCCGTTCCCTCTCCTCCTCATCCCCTCTCATTTCTCCATGGGATCAATTGTACAATGAATTCTCTGCCAACCCCTATATTTCCTCAGAGAGGCTTCTACCTATCAGCCAAACAGGGGGAGCGAGATGGAGGGGGATGAACAACAAAAAAAAAATCTATATAAAAACCAAACAGGGGAGCTTCTGTAGCTAAATGCTATTTAGCGCTGAGCTGTACGCAGGCCTATGGCAGAGACACTAGTTCCCAGAGACGAAATGAAAGATGCTAACAGGAAATGAAAAGGCCATGGGATAAGATCAGGAAATACAATAAGGGGCTGTTGTGTAAACACGCCTCGATGGCAAAAGTAGATAATCAAGTCTACACGATGGCAGTGTACTGAGATTGGAGGTGGCCGTATGTTTCAATGTAGCCTGAGTGAAAAGTATGAGCTTGAGTTAAAAATGAAATTCTTACGAGATAAAAACAAGACATAGACTTGAAATTAAGAGATAACAGCAAACGTGGGATTTGAAGCCACAATTGTCTCACTTTGTGTGCTCTGCTCCTGCAACAAAACCTTTGTCAAAACATGTTCACTTGTTTTGCCTTAGCAACTTACTGAAATAAGTTTAATTTTAATAGTAGTTCACTTATTAAAAAAAAAAAAAAAAAAAACAACAACAACTTTTGCTGATAATTTATTCACTGTCATGTCATCCAAGACATCCATGTTATTCTTTCTTTGATCGAAAAGAAATTAAGGTTTTTGATGAAAACATTCCAGGATTTTTCTCCATATAATGGACTTCAATGGGAACCAAACGGTTCAAGGTCTAAAAGACAGTTTCAGTGCAAACTAAAAACTGTTCAAAGGGCTTTAAATGATTCCAGACAACGAATAAGGGTCTTATCAAGCGAAACGAACGCTCATTTAATAAGCAAATAACAAAGTTTAAGTTTGTGTGATGCATGTGATGCATGTTCGTGACTTTCCTGTTCGAACTCGTTCATCAAAATGAACGAATCTTTTTCTGTGTCAATTCGTTCATTTCATTCGTTGAATGAACCAAATGACACGAAAAAAGATTTGTTTTGTGTCCTTTTGGACCTTGAACCATTTGGTTCCCATTGAAGTCCATTATATGGAGAAAAATCCTGGAACGTTTTCATCAAAAACCTTAATTTCTTTTCGACTGAAGAAAGAAAGACATGGATATCTTGGATGACACGGGGGTGAGTAAATTATAAGCAAAAGTTTTTTTTTTTAAAAGTGAACTACTCCATTAAGTTACGAAAACTAAAACGGTAATACATTCAAAAACAGTAATATTCAACGGACAATACAAGGGCAAACAAAATAATCACAATCACCATACTTTCAGTAACTTTGTAACTTTGCGTTGTGCAATAATCGGGGCTGTGTGCTTTAATGTGTTTTTAAAAAGCTTTAAAAAAAATGTGCTTGTTCAGATACTTCTCCTGTTTGAAAGTTATAAAGTGAACTTCAAGCAGTAAGTGATACATAATTCATAACATAAACAATATTTAAAAATAGCAGCTCTCAACCAACCCAAGCATCATTATTGATTTTATTCATGGATTCTTTTAAGGGAAACCTTGGAGTTTAATTAGTGTTGTTGGATAATGCATGATTTTACTCATTAGGGAGCGTATTCGATATTAATGTGTCCTTATAGGGAGGAGGCAGCAAATGTCAAGATGAAGAGTCTCTTTTGAAATTGTGATCAACATTTTGGGGGTCGAACCCAAGGACAAAATAAAGCGCAAAGTAATTCAAAGCATGGTTGAAGCGGAAGACCAAAGAACCCTATTTGTCTTCAAAACTCGCTTTGAATGTCCAAATGCGACGTCGAAAAGCAAGAAGCATTTGTGCTGAAATCCTCACGTTGTGTCTAAAGCTCAGATTCAATGAAAAAATGGCTAAATGAGTTCAGCATATTAAGGTGACAGATCGTTGTTGACTACAGCCGTTTTCAAGAAAAATGCATTGCTTGCAAATCACAAGCAAATTGGCAGCCATTACTGTGCTCTTGCAAATAGCCTTTTTCTCATTCCAAGAAAAGTAATCACAGTAATTGTTTGGGCAATGGCCACGGTGAGTTATCTTATCCCAATGAAACCATGTCTAGGATCGTGTTAAAGTATTTAAGCAGTCTGTCCACTCAATCCATATCTCTGTGTATCTGAAACGCCTGAAACAGAAGAAAACAAACATGATGCAAGACGTTACGACCAGTTAACCTGCATATTGAGAGAAACAAGACCATGCAGTTATTTGAATGAGTTTCTTTCTCCATGCATACACAAAACATAAAAACAAAACACCCTCTCTTCATCTCTAAGTGGGACGTCTTGTCCTGAAGAAGCTGCATATCGGACCAGACTTCAGGCCGGAATGCAAATGTCTTCAAAACGAGAGAGCAAAGCTTCACGTATCCTGACCTGTTTTTGAAACAAAAACCCATTAGAGCAGTCCACACTGTCTTCTACACACCCAGTCTCAGTGCTTTGTTGTCAGCCACTCAACCTTCTTAACTGCAACCGTACAACAAATCTGACTGTGGGAATCTCTTGAAGAAGTCCTGATAAGAGAAACTATAGCTTTCTAGTTGGACTTGACTCTATGGTCTAGGTCTCGACTCGGACTCGACTCTCTATTGTCTTGGTCTCGGCTCGGACTCAACTCTCTTTGGTCTCGGACTCGACTTTCAATGGTCTCAGTCTCGACTCGGACTCGACTCTGATTTGGTCTCGACTCAGTCTGGACTCGGTTTCGACTCGGACTCGACTCTCTTTGGTCTCGGTCTCGACTCGGACTCGACTCTCGTTGGTCTCAGTCTCAACTCAGACTCGACCCTGACTCTCTTTGGTCTCGACTCGGACTTGACTCTCTTTGGTCTTGGACTCGACTCTCTTTGGTCTCTGTCTCGACTCTCTTTGGTCTCGGACTCGACTCTCTTTGGTCTCGGACTGGACTCTCTTTGGTCTCGGACTCGACTCTCTTTGGTCTCGGACTGGACTCTCTTTGGTCTCGGACTCGACTCTCTTTGGTCTCGGACTCGACTCTCTTTGGTCTCTGTCTCGACTCTCTTTGGTCTCGGACTGGACTCTCTTTGGTCTCGGTCTTGACTCTTTTTAGTCTCAGTCTCGACTCGGACTCGACTCTCTTTGGTCTCGGTCTCGACTCGGACTCAACTCTCTTTGGTCTCGGTCTCGACTCTGACTCGACTCTTTTTGGTCTTGACTCGGTCTGGACTCTCTTTGGTCTCGGTCTCGACTCTGACTCGACTCTTTTTGGTCTTGACTCGGTCTGGACTCTCTTTGGTCTCAGTCTCGACTCGGACTCGACTTTCTTTGGTCTCGGTCTTGACTCTTTTTAGTCTCAGTCTTGACTCGGACTCGACTCTCTTTGGTCTCGGTCTCGACTCGGACTCAACTCTCTTTGGTCTTGGTCTCAACTTGGACTCAACTCTCTTTGGTCTCGGTCTCGACTCTGACTCGACTCTTTTTGGTCTTGACTCGGTCTGGACTCTCTTTGGTCTCGGTCTCGACTCTGACTCGACTCTTTTTGGTCTTGACTCGGTCTGGACTCTCTTAGGTCTCAGTCTCGACTCGGACTCGACTTTCTTTGGTCTCGGCCTCGACTCAGACTCAAATCTCTTTGGTATCGGTCTCGACTTGACTCTCTTTGGTCTCGGTCTCGACTCAGACTCGAGTGAGCTGGTCTCCACTACAACACTGTCTATACTAAATCTCTACTTTTTGTAATTTAATTTTTGAAGGTAACTCTTTTTTATGACTACACACTGTGCTGTGAGTTGTATTGCATGCATAAAAATATGGCAGACAAACTGATTTTTTGTATGAAATGCAATTATTATTCTATCACCCTAAGATATATGCTGATATGCCTGTTCTCACATAAAAGTGTCTCTATAAAAAGCATTGTGTATTGTCGTGCAATTTATATGTGAAAGTGAGTTTTTACGTGCATATGATAAGGAGTTTTCGCACTCATTTGATACGTAGGTTATTTGCGTGTAATACACATGCACCCCACACCACTACCTAACCAACCCATGCGTATCCTATACACGTAAAAACTCACTTTAGCGTATAAATTGCACGATAAACACAATGTGTGCAAGACGCATTTAGTGTGAGCGGGTTGGGTGATAACATCCTGTTGACTAAAAGTCACTCTTTTGATATTTTTCTATCTAGTGCACTTACATTCAAACACTATTAGTGCATCTCACAAAGTCACTTCACTGTAGCCCTATAAACTCCAGGATACATTAAGCTTGTTTTATATCTATTTCATCTCTGGTCATTTCTCGCCAGCCTCCAAACATTACACATAATGCATCACAGCAGAACTTTAGGCTATACCACAAAAGCTTTTGCATCAGTAGGGTCATCTTTTAATGGCCCTTAAAAATATGGACAACAAAGCAAAGTAATGCATTGTGACATTTGTGGAAGCAGGTAAACACCTCAAAAGTTTTCCGGAGAACTTACTGACCCAAGGCAGGGAATTTCAAAATATAAAGTCTGGGGCTTTAGACAGCAGTGTAAAATGAACTGTGTGGATTCAGTCATGTCTTACAACACACAAACATGGGAGATCAATAAGGACCTGTTTTCTCACTCTTCTGAGGTACAGACAGCACAGGACGTGCAATATTTATACTTAACTTCAGAAAATGTCTGAGAGACTACCTCTGCAAATCTGTCATTCTGCCATGATGTTCAGAGGACAGGGTTTCACCAATGAAATTGAAAAATATTTGACTCGATTTTATTTTCTATTCTGGATCTCCTGACTTATTCTGTGTTTCATTTTATTAATGACCTCCTATGACCTCTTAGGCATCATCTTTTGTGGTATTAACGGTACTTTCTAAGGCACTTTCAAAAACGCCAATTCATCCAGTAATGAAAGTGAAGTCTTTATGAGTGAATCATCGAATCATTCATTCATATTAAACATTTTAAATAGACTGCCGCAATTAACATTTGATCAGACCCTCGAGTAATTTAAATGTTATTTTGTTAAGTTGTATGTTCAGAATTGTGATCTCTGAAACAAAACATAAATAAATAAGGATTGTCAATTTATCCATAATCACGCAGCTCTATTCAGTAACAAGAAAATGATTTCTACAATAATGTCGCCAAGACCGCAGCTGGATAACATCTCGTCTGAGAGCGCAGGCCCCTCAGTGAAGCTGATATAAGGTGACAATGGACCCTGATGTTGTTGTTCAGTATCAGCTCTCACTCCTAATGGAAGAGGAAACTCTGTCCATTTGAGACTGAAATCAAGCCAGCCGCCACAGAGATACCAAACACCCCCTTGGCATTTCCCAAGGCCTTGATAACATCGCATCTGAGATAAGACACAAAAGACGTTGACTAATCCTAGAGGAGAGACGAGCGCAGATAAAGGTTGTTTGGAGGTAAACAAGTGTGCAAAATGAGCAATGTGAGACTGAGTGGGCTGAGGCTGAGTTTATTAGGGGGGGTCTCATTACATTTGGTGTTTACCTTTTATCAACACA
The DNA here is from genome assembly GCA_038021265.1 of Cyprinella venusta. Lineage (NCBI taxonomy): Eukaryota > Metazoa > Chordata > Actinopteri > Cypriniformes > Leuciscidae > Cyprinella > Cyprinella venusta. Next base: position 39,708,796 of record CM075866.1, on the reverse strand, counting down.
CATAATAAGCAGCGAGTGTGTTAAAAGGTAAAACCAATTCCCCGACTGCTCTCAGCGCCTACAGGACGTAATGTTCTTAAGATGCTCCTTCAACAGTTTATGTGACTAGAATAAAGCTTGGCTTCCTTCAGTGCTGCAGTAGTAATGCTTAAACACCATTAGCGGCATCCACTGTGTTAAATGCCGCTCTTTAATTCATGCCATTGCAACTTCATTTTCAGTCGGCTGTGCAAAACCATTTCTACCAGCAATAAGAAAATGAAGTGTTCGCTCATGCAAAAGTTGCTGAAATAGCATGATGAAATGTGGTTGCAGAACAAATGCTACAAGATGCTATTAGTACTTAAGATTTAAGGGTTGGTGTTTAAATGGTACTCCAATGAATATCATATTTCTACCAAAAAATAGCAAGTACCATAGGTATTAAAAGATACTGGGCCCTATCTACTGGGGACTCATTTATCACTCCAATTTTGCGCCCGTGCAAAGCGGACTTTTCCCTCCACATACGCACGTTGGTAAACTAAGGAATGAACTTGCACTCCCATGGGTGAGTTGGCACAAAACGGAGGCATGTTTCGGTGCAAACAATCCCTGTCGCTGACCAGAAAACACGTAGTCTAAAGTCAGTGGCGCGTTGCGCGTACATTCAGATGCTATTTTAAGCGCATGTTTGGCCATAATACAGAGTGTGAACAACACGCATACACTGTAGATGATTCTCTCATCTACACAGATGCATTTTACTTCTTGCAAATCATACATTATTATATGGAAAGATAAAACACGAGGGAAATCATTGTTGTGTCCATGACGATGGGAAAAATAGGCATAAACCTTACATATTAACCCAAATTAACCCAAATTATTATATGCATGTTTAAACGAAGCTAATTTGGGTGGGTTTGTCCCATCCCCAATGTCATTTCTCTTTCTTTTTACGGCCCTGACGATCTCCTCGATCTCCTCGGCTGTGAACCGATTGTGAAGCGCGCCTGGTAAATGTGCCGTTATAATCATAATACACCAGACGTCACATTGGCTACACCAGTTCATTGAAACAGGAGAGCCCCTCCACTTTAATGCATCCACGTCAATGTAGACACAGGTGTAACGGAAATAAAATCGCCATAAATCATGAATGCTGATTTTTATCATTTTTTTTTTGTTCCAACGGTCAGACATGTATTTATCATTGATTCCAGAATTTAAAAAAAAAAAAAAAAAAAAAAAAAAACATTCGTCCTAGTTCAGATTTCATCTGTGAACATCATACGCTGCACAAAAGTCCACCACCACCAATGAATTCGAAGTAAGGGCAGAGATAGCAGCGTTACCTAGCTACTTCCTATGACAAGACCCCTGTTCTAAGATGGCGGCAGTTTTGACGCACCCCAAGGTGACGTCTAGTGTATATGTCTATGCCATGGAACAAGCGCACCTCGTTCATCATGCTCTTAAAGGGAATGTGATACGACGCTCTTATACGCCCAAACCACACCTATGAATAAAGCTATTTCAGACCAAACCCTTTTGAAGTTGCATCAGGCGCAAGAGTCATTCATCCCGCCGGTTAAATAGCAACAACGCACAACACCCGTCCACAAAGTTACTTGCGCTTCGCATCTTTAAAATAGGACCCACTATGGTTTTTTGGAAATGCACATGCATGCCAAGGTACATTTCCATATCATGCTATACAACAAAACACCATCTTAATCATCTGATCCCACAGGGTTCTATATATATGTAGCGTAGGGTTCTTTACTCAACTGCAAAGGACCTTTTATGCAAAAAAAAAAAAAAAAAAAAATGATGATAATGACAAGAAAGAACCCTTTTGGCACAAAGGTTCTTTATAGGCTATAATTCATTTGTATATTACATTATTCTGCAACATTTTGCAGTTGTAATTCAATTATTGTTTATTAAACTGTTGTAGTAACTTAATGTCACATGTTAATCTTGCTGATTTTTGAAGGATAAAATATTGATATTGATTAATTACATTTTTTAACCTCCATATCTTGAATTTTGTGGTCATTCATGCATTGCATTTTAGGGGTTCCAAATACGTGGCACTTTAGAACCTTTAAAGGTTCTAAATAGAACCTTTTCTTCTAAGAGTGCATGATACCTACTGTTATTGTACGATGGAGCACAAACCTGTTTTTGTCCGTCAAAAATGTGTTTGATACGAGTGAATCAACAGTTTAACTCTAACCCCTGTAATCCACTGCATTCAGAGCTGATGATTATGCTTTTGTCTATCATTTGACACTCCTGCTCTGCCAGGCACAAATACATTCAAACGGTGACTCAATGTTTTCGGCAGATTTCCTTCAGAGTGGTCTCTGCGGAAAAGAAACTAGACAGGAAGAGATCAGGGTGGTGTGGATAAGTGTTCAAAGCTTTTATTATATTATGACAGAAGCTTTATTGAGGCTCGATGATGGTCCTGCTCGAAGAAATAATAAAGTGAACATGATAGCGGTTGTGTTCGTAAATACCCAGAGGCTCAATTTAATCTTGAAGCTTTTCTTAAACGTCAAAGAGATGGAGAATGTCTTAAGATGACACCGTGTCAAGGAAAAGCTCACTTAAAAAAATGCAAACCATTAATCTTACAGCTTTGTTTACAGAAAACATCAATATGAGAACTTCTTATTTGCTGGCATTTTGACAATAGGTTCTGCTCACAAAAAAAAAAAAAAAAAAATAAATATATATAAAATCATGGAGAAGGTTGTATTTAATCCGTTTGAGTTTCAAATACTCTAAGAAATGCTGGGTTGTTTCATCCCAAATTTGGGTCAAATATGGACAAACCCAAATGTTGGGTTAAAAATGCAATTAAAAAATGTACAGTTGAAAGTCGAAGTTGGGTTAAAATTTGAAATTACATTTTTAATCCAACATTTGGGTTTGTCCATATTTGACCCAAATCTGAGTTGAAACAACCAAGCATTTTTTAGAGTGAATGAATCTTGTTTCTTTGGCTAAAGTTTCAGTTCTCAGAAAGCATCACCACATCTCTAGAGGTTTAGAGCGTTTACAGGGTCACATCCACAAACATCTCAACATTTCCGCTGCTAAATGCATTGGCAAGACTTTAGACTGCTTAAGGTTGTTTGAACAATAAACAAACTCACACTGGCAAAACTCCAGTGTTGTATGGATCCGCGTGTGTGGCTTTCACTGCCAGTATAACATTTCTGTGATAATGTTGGTGTACGACATACATAGTCGTATTATTATCTCTACTGCTTAGTGATCTATTATACACTCTAAACAATGCTGGGTTGTTTTAACACAAATTTGGGTCAAATATGGACAAACCCAAATGTTGGGTTAAAAACGTAACCAAAAAATTTGAAACCAACTTCAACTTTCAATTTCAACAGTACATTTTTTAATAGCATTTTTAACCCAACATTTGGGTTTGTCCATATTTGACCCAAATTTGGGTTGAAACCCAGCATTTTTTAGAGTGTTTTTAACATTTTCAACTTTTCAAGTGTTGCTTTTTTGAGCATTAAAATGTCTGCAAATTCCCTAAGCACAAAGTACCTTCAGCAGGAGTTAAATTAGTACACTCTAAAAATGCTGGGTTGTTTCAACCCAAATTTGGGTCAAATATGGACAAACCCAAATGTTGGGTTAAAAATGCAATTTAAAAATGTACAGTTGAAAGTGAAAGATGAAGTTGGGTTCAAATTTGAAATTACATTTTTAACCCAACATTTGGGTTTGTCCATATTTGACCCAAAATTGGGTTAAAACAACCCAGCACTGTTAAGAGTGTAGGAATCAGAGTATCATAGACTTTTTTTGGCTCAGAAATCACTTAGAATGACCCTAGCAAAAACATAGCAAATACTGGGAGAGTTACGGTCGGATATGTTTATCAGCAGTATTACACACACACAAGCACATACCCTCATCTTTTGATTGGCGCTTTTGATCTTCCCTTCTCGCTCACTGATGAGTTTTTGTTAGGGATTCTCAAATATTTCTGGAAGTGCCGCTGGAATCGTGATGGGGTGGTGCTAATACAAATAAAGACAGAACAGAGAAAAACACCAAAATAGGTCTATACCCACGTACATTTTGATTGGCATCACTGTTTTGTCAGCGGGGCACTGTAATTGTTTGTCCTCATAATTACTCTGACAAAATGACAGTCTTTTAACTTTAAAGCACAATGAAGAAACAGCACTACTGTCAATAAAAGTGGAGAAAAGTTGGGGAAGTTTCAAACGGCATCCTATGAAGAAGAAACATTCGTATCTCAATGGTTTCTCCTGGTCAGCAATGCGATTAATTTGAGAGCAAAAGGAGACTATTATGTTTAATCTGAGAAAAATACATTAATAATATCATACAGTCTCCCATAGAGTTCAATATAATGTTATCAAAAGTTTTTGTCAAATTCTCCCAAGCATATCCACAATTATACATTATTTTTCATTTTTCTGTTCTATGCAAATTAGTTTGCATACTCCATTGTGCAATATATCCGTGCCTGTCATAGCAGAGTCAGAATTCTTTTTCACATAAGCACCAGGAATTATGGATATTTTTCTTTCCCTTTTTGTTTTTGATCACAATGATTTGTTTTGTCAGCGATTGTACCGCCTGCAGCGAAACTGGACCCGTCAAAACACAAACACTTCAGACGGCTCGTGCCAGTCTTAAACATGGACCAGAGTGAGGTAAAACCTCATGATGTTTCAGAATGGTTTTCCAGAATGTGAGACAATCGCTGTCTGCTGTGGAATGATTTGCTCACAAGGGGCCGGAAGACATGTCATCCTAAAAACAAACCATCTGAACATGATTCAAACTCACATTGTTGTTTTCATCCTCCAGACATCAGACTCCACACTTTGGAGGATTTCATAAAGTCTTGGTTATCTTTAGAGGTCTTCACCTGTCTACAAAGATGCACAAAAGAAAAAAAATCGATATGAACTATAAATGTACATTTTATGAAGAACAAGAAAATCACAATATATATATATATATATATATATATATGTGTAAACAAACTTTTATTTTAAATGCGATTAATCATGATTAATTGATTTGACAGCACTAAAAACATGTATTTAAAAAACTTATTGCCTAGACAATTAATTGAATTGTCAAAATCTAAAGAGTCCACTCTATAAAATGACCATGATCTTCTGGGTTTATCAGAATTGTATCATTCTCAAAGCAGAAAATCAGAGAGTCAGGAAGCTTAAAAAGGATTAGCATATGCAGCTTCTTTCAACAAACACATCTTTAATGGAGCAGAACGAGTTACATATTGAATATCACATTCTTTTCACTTGGGGCCTGTAAGCAACAGTTTAGAAAAGACTTTGAAAACCCTAGCAACCGAGAACACCCCAGAAAACACCCAGAAAACCCTAGCAACCAAGAACATCCCAGAAAACACCCAGAAAACCCTAGCAACAACCCAGAAAACACACAGAAAACCCTAGCAACCAAGAACATCACAGAAAACACACAGAAAACCTTAGCAACCCAGAAAACAGCCAGAAAACTCTAGCAACCAATCACAACCCAGAAAACCCTAGCAACCAAGAACATCACAGAAAACACACAGAAAACCTTAGCCACTCAGAAAACTGCCAGAAAACACTAGCAACCAATAACATCCCAGAAAACCCTAGCAACCAAGAAAATCCCAGAAAACACCCAGACAACTCTAGCAACCAAGAACATCCCAGAAAACACCCAGAAAACCCTAGCAATCAAGAACATCCCAGAAAACACCCAGAAAACCCTAGCAACCAAGAAAATCCCAGAAAACACCCAGACAACTCTAGCAACCAAGAACATCCCAGAAAACACCCAGAAAACCCTAGCAACCAATTACATCGCAGAAAACACCCAGAAAACCCTAGCAACCAAGAACAACCCAGAAAACACCCCGAAAACCCTAGCAACCAATAACATCCTAGAAAACATCCAGAATAGTAACCAATTAGAACAGAATCCTTCTAGAATACCCTACCAACCGCTTAGAGCATCACAGAAACCAAAGAGAACACCCTAGCAACCACTTAGTACATCCCAGCAACCATTTAGAACTTAAACAAAAGTAATAAAATCAAGACACCTGCTTCTTTAGAATTTTTGAATGTTCTAAATCAGAGTAATGACTTGTTTTCACTCTGCCACCAGCAATTTTGATTTTTGCAATTTTCAATTTAGAGCAAAAATCAAATGGACTAAATTATCAGTTTCAGAAGATATATAAAAGTGTTATAAATACGGCAGTTAAAGGCATAGCTTGACCGAGGGTGAGCTTGGCTCACCCTCATGTCATTTCAAACCTGTTTGACTTTCTTTTTTTTCTGCGGAACACAAAAGATGAAGACAAAAAAAAAACACCACTGAGATTTTCTTTTGTGTCAATGCACCTCCAGCTACTATAATTTGACTTCATGCATCTTCCGGGAGGCGATGAGAACGCCCTGTGCATTTTTGTCCTCCACTTTTGAGCCACTTTAGCTGTGCTGGAAAAGTCAGTATTGTCTTTCTAGAACTGCGCCTGAAGCCAGACCCCCTACGCCTGACTTCTGAGTTAAAGTACTTGATGCAGTAAAACCTCCCACTGCATTCAGCTCAACCTCCAGCTAAAGTAGTTCAGAAGCAATTTAGATTCATGGGAAATGTCTTTTTTTTTCCTGTGAAATGTGAGGGTGCAGGGGAGAAAAGCCCCCAGACCCTTTTGAAGTGGAGGCAGTCGCCATCGCTGTGCACTTTGGGGCGTCAGCATGAGTCCCGCTGCATGACGCATTCACTGCGATCACCTTTCATGTGTCTGTGTGCGCCTGCAGTGATCAGAGCCGCTGAGTAGTTACAATGAGGGAGAGAGAGAGAGAGACTTAAGAAACATTTTGTGAGGAAATGAGAGATTCTGAAAGATGGTTTACAGGCATGCAGTAATGCAGTAACGCAATACTGCAACAAAAAAATGTTGTGTTCACTAGAAGCCAGAAATATACTGTGTAAATAATCCTATTTTAAATGAAATATTATAAACTGACCTGGAAAACAAAAGTGTCTGCTATCAAATGAATAGATCACCTAAAAATGAAACTTCTGTCATCATTTACTCACACTCATGTCATTCCAAACCTGTGTGTTAAACTCAAAAGAAGACATTTTACAATGTCAGTGGGGTCGAGTGTTGTTTAGACTCCTTCTCTATGTGTTTTTTTTGTTGTTGTTTTTTTTTGCATTATGTGATTTCTTATTTTCCAACAGTCATAACATAAAATGTAATTATAGGGAGAATTGCACTATTTTTTAGATTTTTTTTGGGCTCCTAGGGCAGCAAAGCAAGTGCATTCTGGGAGTTGTTGTCTTTCATCCACATAAGCCAAAAATACATTTTCTGGCTTTTCTCAGTCTAGAAAGCTCCAATTTCAAAAATGATTTCACATTTCTTCAACATATCTGACCCATTTTAAATACACATTCATCTTTCCAGAGGTGAACTATCCCTTAAATGTTTTGTTTTGTTTTTCAATTACATCTGTAGGCATAATGTTAAATTTCTCCTTTGCGGGGGGGGGAAAAAAACAATATTTTTGAGTGAACTATATCTTTAAATAAATAATTTCAAGTATTTAGGCTCCAGCATATTCACACATGGGTAAATGCATCCAGTGTGAGTGAAAGAAAGAGTGTGTTTTCAGAAATCCTGAGTGGGAGGAAAAGGGGAGTTTGAGATGCAGCAAAGGCAGGAAACAGCAGCGGCAATTTGTAAATGCAAATTCAGCTCAGTTGAGCATGTACCCGCTGCTGAAGAGAAAGACTGTGTGTGTGTGAAGGGAAGAGAGTATAGGGATGTGTATGCGTCATTCGGAAGAGAATGAGAATACGTCTGTGAATCAGTGTTAGTAGGGAGGGGGTCTCGTTTGAGCATGCAGATAAAAACGCATTTAGTTTTAATTATCCAATTTTTGCACTTGAAGTCTTATTTGTTTCTTATGGATATTATAAAAAGATGAAATATTAATTATTTTGTCATTTAAACGTGGATTTAGATAAAAAAAAAACAACAACAATGGAAAATGTGAACAAAATGAGGTCAACGACATTGAATCAAAGCAGCTCTACAAGTTTGTCTCTGAAGAGTTTGTCAGGAATAGTGCTCCGATAAGATGAGAAAGAAAACGAGCAAATCTGTATCACAAGAAGAGACATGAAAGGCAAATGATGCATGCATGTACTTCTCAATGAAATGAAAGAGAAGAAAAAACATAATAATAGTTATTCACAAAACTCTTCTTGGATCCTAAAATACAAACATTCATACGTAAATATAGGGATGGACGAATAAGTGCCTTGGTTGTATAATACCTAAAATCATCCAATACTGGTTGAAAAGCATCCCAAGATGCACCTCATAAAGTTGGGTTGATGAATGTCCAGAGACATTCATCGCATTCTCATCCCAAAGTGTCATATACGACGCTTTTGCCAAAGCGTATACATCCAACGCACTTGGCACCCTTTAGCATCAATATAACACGCTTCGGTTATGGTAGGTTTAGTTCTGGGGTAGTGTTAGGGTTAGACCACTAGGAGGCGCCTTCTGCCCCATATATATATATCTGCGTCTCATATTGACACTAAAGGGTGCCATGTGCGTTGGATGTCTACGCTTCGGCAAAAGTGTCGTATATGACGCTTTGGGATGAGAACAGGCTCTATATTTACATGTGTGTTATTTGAGTTTCAATTACTTAATATTACTAATGTAGAAAACAGCCATGATAAAGAAAGAGCATGTGTGTGTCTAGCTTTGAGTGGTAGTGTAGCTACAGTATATGGAGGCGCAGGACACAGCTTGACTTTCGACATGGAGTGATCCATCAACGGCCCCTGAGGACACATTTCGCACCCATCAACCACTGCTCCAGTCAGTCGCTTAGCTGCGCTCACCGTCCATGATGGCGTTCACGCTGCGCCGCTCGTACAAATGCGAGCCGGCACTTCCAGAGCATCCAGTAGAGGCTTCTCCTGTCTGATATCATCCATAATGGACAGCAGACTCTGAGAATGAGTCAATGACAAGGATGTCCACTAGGATGAAATGGAAATGCATACATTAAAAGTATTCATGCTGGTTTAGCAAGTTTTTTGAAAGTTCGGCACACTTTACACATTTTACAAAATTGGCTAGAACTAAATTACTCCAATTCTACACATCAAATGTAGTGAAAAACAAAAAATAAGTCTCTTCAACTCACTGAGGCTGCTTTGATGTGATTAAAAACAATAAAAACTGTAATATTTTGAAATCTTATTTCAATATAAAATAACTGTTTTCTATTTAAATTAGGGCTGTCAAACGATTAATCGTTTCCAAAATAAAAGTTTGGGTTAGGGGTAGGGTTAGACCACTAGGAGGCGCCTTCTGCCCCATATATATCTGCGTCTCATATTGACGCTAAAGGCTGCCATGTGTGTTGGATGTCTACGCATTGGCAAAAGTGTCAGCATATGATGTCTTGGGATGAGAACGGGCTGGCGTTTACTGCGTTTCGTCTGACGCTCTCAGAAGCAAGACATTTTTGATGTAGGAAAAAAAATGCATTTTTCCCCAAATGCATTTTTTTGTGTAATATCCCAAGAAGTGGTGATTTTGTTCTGTTGAACACAAAAAGGTACTTTATTCACAAATATTTTATGCTATATTGTAATTTTGTGCATTTTTGCATTAAATTCACAACTTTGTGTTTACATAATGTATGTGGGTGTACTGTGTATAATTATTTTGTACAAATACATAAATGTACACACATTCATGTATATTTAAAAAAAATATTTATATATAAAATATTTACATATAATAACATACATATTACGTATAATATAAATTATATATAAATCTATATACAGTATATACATGAAAATATTTCTTAAATATGCACAAGCATGTGTGTATTTATATATATATATATATATATATATATATATATATATATATATATATATATATATAAAATAATTATACATAGTGCACCAATATATATTATGTGAACACAAACTTTCATTTTGGATGTGATTAATCGCGATTAATCGTTTGACAGTCCTAATTTAAATATATGAAAAAACGTAATTTATTCATGTGATCATTACCGTGATTACTCCAGTCTTCACTGTCACATACTGTATATCCTATTGAATAAGGATATGTCACATATCCTTATTCATATTTTTTGAGGAAAAGGCGAGACATGTTCTAAAGAAGAGCATTTATTTGGAACAGAAATCTTTTGTAACTTCATGAATAGTAAAAATCTTAGTGACCCCTAACTTTTGGAAGGTAGCGTACTTGTGAACAGCTCTGAAATTGTACCAAAATGACACTGAACAAATGTGCCATTATGGCACACATTTAAGTGTAGATACTAATCCATCACATAAAAAAGCATAACACGGAACAAAAAGTAATCAGGCAAAAGGGAACAGAGCACAGCTAAAAGTGTGTCATTTCCACCGATTATCTAAACCAGCACCAGCGCACAGTGTCTTTTATGCTCCGGTGCCTTCGCTTTTTTAGACTTTTTGAGCTTTCAGATGCTCACAGACATCATTTATCATTACATGGTAATTGTCATCGCCATATTTGATCCGTGACCACACAGAGAACTTCAAAAAGCCAAATGACAGCACACCCACCAAGAGAGCAAAAGAGAAGCCGGCCGACCATGAGAAGGCATAGTAACACACTCTTCTTTTTTGAAAATCTTTGCTCCCTTCTCACCAAGCAAAATGTCCTCGTTATGTGCCCTCATTAGCTGCTCCAAACACCCACACGACTCGACTTAAACACACCCACACGCATTAAAAGGAACCCAAATTGTCCTAGACCTCTAATGCTGCACAATATGTGTGCGCGTGTGTGTGTACAGAGGAAAAGAAAGAAAGACGAGGCCTGTTTGAAGATATGTGAGTCAGGCGGCGCTCGGGCCTGATCCGTCTCTCTGATCGCTGCCCAAGCTTTGACACGACTGATGAAACCCGTAAAACATCCGACTCGCTTAACCTCGCTGAGTGGGTCTCCAACCAGGACGTCATCCTTCACACTCCACTGGAAGAGTTTAGACGTCTTTAACACTCTTTGGGTGTTTGGCGGTCCCTGGACAATCAGCGTAAAACACAACCTCTCTTTGTTTTGACAAAAATAGCATTTCAATGCACATGATGGAATAATTAAGTGTCTTTTAATGCAAAACGCAAGGACTCCCTATAGTGCTTGAGCTGAAACTCAAAGGCCCAGTGCATTGTAATATTTATATTATGCCTTTAATAAAAAAGTTAACAATAGACTATACTCAAAGGTGCATCCGTTTTCGCCTGTATTTTTCTAAATCAGTTCACAGTAGAGGAAGAAAAGTGTGCACGAACTGCCAAATCGAAACATATTTAGAGTGTAGCATGTACCGATAATGCATCATACTGAGAAATACATTTAAACATATGCTAATTAAGTTCCAAATCACACATTAAAAAATTAAATAATAATTACTGTAGTAAGATGACTCATACCTAGGGTGGTTAACTACAATATATATATATATATATATATATATATATATATATATATATATATATATACATATATATATAGTAATTGTTATATCATACATTGTTATAAAAATATTATGAAAACATATTACATACATAAATTAAATAATAAATAATAAACAATAAATAAATAAATAAAAAAAAAAAAAAAAAAAAAAACACCAGAAATATCATCTCACTGGTCATCTTACCACAAGGGTATATATTATTATTATTATTAAATAGTATGAGATAGATAGATAGATAGATAGATAGATAGATAGATAGATAGATAGATAGATAGATAGATAGATAGATAGATAGATAGATAGATAGATAGATAGATAGATAGATAGATAGATAGATAGATAGATAGATAGATAGATAGATAGATAGATAGATAGATAATATAAATTCCTCAATTCAGAGATGACAGTTTTCCAATGACAAAAAACCTCCTTAGATTAAAATGTTTCATAACTAGTCACCTCAAATACAAGAATTAGTAGCTAATACTTTTACTCCACCGAACATTTGTTAAAGACTTCCCTTTGTTTCCCCCACCTCAATTCTCAACCCTGACCAAAATGATCTAAATGTAAAACCAGTGGTGGAATGTAACGAAGTACAAATACTTCGTTACTTTACTTAAGTACATTTTTCACGTATCTTTACTTTACTTAAGTAGAATAAATAGTGCATACTTTTTACTTTTACTTCGTTATATTTTGCAGCAATTATTCTACTTTCTACTCCACTACATTTCTACAACTTCTACATTTTCGTTACATTATCTGATCAGTTTTTCCCCTGCCAAAACGTAATCTGATCATCCGTTCGTTGAACGTTTGTCTCACCAGTGACGTTTGTTTGGTTGCCATAGATACATCAACTAAATGCGTCTCGCACGCAGTGTGTTTATCGTGCAATTTATACACGAAAATTTGTTTTTACGTGGATAGGAAACACACCGTGTGTAATATACGTTTGGTTAGGATTATGGCAAGCCAAGAGGTTCAGAATTACACCATAAATTAATCGCGTTTACTGCCAAACATAGTTATTAACATATAGTAAGGATAAGCATGGTTTATATTGCCTAATTGCAAGCTTGTTTCAGAAATGGTGACAACATTTTTTTTCCATCATTATTGAACATCATTATAGGAGTATTAGGTTGAATGAGTTAGAATTAAATGTTTTATTAATCATTAGAAAATAGTCATTAAGAGAATCAATTGTTATGCAAGTACTTTTACTTTTAATACTTAAAGTACATTTAAAATCAGGTACTTTTTACTTAAGTATGGTTGTCATTGTGTTACTTCTACTTTTACTAAAGTAAATATTTATCTGGTTATTTGTACTTTTACTTAAGTACTGAGATTCAGTACTTCCTCCACCACTGTGTAAAACAAAGAATGAGTTTCTCAATATCAAATATTTTCCAGCACTTCAATAGTTAATATTACATAACTAAAACCCCAAAATCTCATGTCACTTCCTGTCAGTATAGATTCACCAGGCAGCTAATGCATTTTGACGTTTTTTCCCACTCCCCTCTTTTGCTACTCTCCCGGAAAACCTCTAACAAATCTGAAAGATCGCTCTTAGCCTGTTCCCATCGTCTCCTCGCATTGTGCCGAACACCTACCGCATGCCTTTCAACGCCCAAACACACAGAGCGACGGATACTACACCACTGGTGACCGGTCTGTGCAGAAACAGAAAGGGACTCTGGCAGCCATCTGTGATTAGTCATGCCAGGCCTCACGATGAAAACGCTGCTCTGTCAGCTCAGAAGATTTCATAAAGCCTCAGACTTTCGTTTGGTACATGCTTGGTAAAACTGCAAACTGGCCAGACATTTTTATGACACTATGGATTACACTATAGTTTCTTTGTTTTTTGTTCAGTTTAGAAGAATGCAGCATGCATGCAGCATACAAAAGTATATTTGGGCTTTACTTAATGTCTGAATATCATTAGCGATATGTTTCAATCCACATATTGGTTGCATAAAAAATAAATAAATAAACACTGGATGGAAATGCCAAGATGGGTAATTTTTTTTTATGTAATAAGATGTGCATAAACCTCAACATAAACACATTTACAGAATAAATCCTCCGATGTGCAACAGAATTAATGAGACTTTGCCTCAACGGTGGATGTGATTGGATAACTGGACTAACCAGCGGATCAATTTCATCGCACAGCATTTCAAATTTGATCGTTTTGATAAGCCAAAGTCTGTCATCAGAATGATTTGGTTTAATCGCTCCCAGAAGCGTCTCATTCCCAAACACCTGGCATCCAAACACAAGATAACGATACATTCTCATCCTAGGGCATCATATAGTGATGCTTTTGCCAATGCGTATACATCCAACGCACATGGCACCCTTTAGCATCAATATAACACGCTTTGGTTGTGGGTAGGTTTAGGTCTGGGGTAGGGTTAGACCACTAGAGGCGCCTTCTGCCCCATATATATATATATATATATATATATATATATATATATATATATATATATATATATATATATATATATATATATATATATATATATATATCTGCGCCTCATATTGACGCTAAAGGCTGCCATGTGTGTTGGATGTCTACGCATGGGCAAAACCGTCAGTATATGACGCCATGGGATGAGAACGGGCTGGCGTTTACTGCGTTTCGTCTGACGCTCTCAGAAGCAAGACATTTTTGATGTAGGAAAAAAAATGCATTTTTCCCCAAATGCATTTTTTGTCTAATATCTCAAGAAGTGGTGATTTTGTTCTGTACAACCCAAAAAGGTACTTTATTCACAAATATTTTATGCTATATTCCAATTATGTGCATTTTTGCATTAAATTCATAACTTTGAAAAGAAGCTTAGCATTGGATTTTTTTTTTTTTTTGGTGGTTTACTTAGTATGGTCACATTTAATGTGCCAAAATACATAGAGCAACATGCATGCAGGCTGCAAAAGTATTTCATCAAGTGTTTTGTTTTAAAATTGTGCATCTTTAATTAAAAAAAATACACTTGTTTTTTATCACTTGGTTCTGTTGTCTGCAGTGACATAAAAAATCCAGTCTATGCTCAAATTTACCACGCAACATATATTATGCAACATGTGTGCCAGCAGCAAGCAACATAACATGATGTGACAATGGTCATAAAATAATAAATAATAAAAGTTTACAAGCACATAAACTGACAGCAACAATAATATTTACATCAAAACCTTATGTTTTCGTATGAATAATACGAGGGAATCTCTTAAAATATACATCAGATGATAACTATGGATTTATAGAATCTTCCACAACAAGGTTTCATTGGCGCATGGGAAAACGCCACCGGTGTGACTTTTCCAGTTCAAAGAAACCGAGACGAGGAAATATGAGAGCGGGCGTCATTCTTTTCTACGGGATTGAGAAATGATAGCAGTGCATCCGAAGGCTAGGCCTCTTCAGTCCATATGGCTGCCAGCAGGAATGATGAGTTATGCCTTTAATCTAGTTTGCCAGGGATTGATGCTCAAGCCCGTGCAAGTGCATCTTGGCTAGCGGAAGCGGCTTTGACCTCTCTTTCTTACTGTAGTGGAACAATCCTGTATGGTTTGAGAACGAGGTTAAGAGAGCTATATAAAGACAAGGGGAAGAGAGAGCGGGATAATTGGAGGAAGTGCATGGGCATCAAGTAGAAAAGAGAAAAGTAAGAAATGAAGGATGTATTCTTAGGGGGAAAAGGAAGAACTGCGGGGCTGTAGCTGTCATCTGGTTTGATGAAAGCCTTGCTTGCCGTATTACATGAATTACGAAGAACATGTATTCCAACCTTTCTCATACTTCCTGCCATAATCCATGCGTTTAGTATTCAAAGCCTCTTTGACTTGTGACAACTTCAAATTCCAAACCAGGAAGGATTAGGCCAAACAGCAAATGGCTTATGGCACCACATAAATCATTTCTCTTAGCATTTTCACATTTGTTTTTTTTCAATCCTATACTTGGAGATCCTTTATGCAACCTTTATTATAGATCTGCATAGTCGCTGTGCTCACAATGTGCAATATGCAAAATTACAGCAATACCGTAAATGATGACTTGCGTTTGACATCAGAAATATGACATCATTTAACATGAGAAAAAGACTTAGAAGATGGCCTACTTTTATTGTACCTTTATTTTGTCATTTTTGGAGATTGACAGTCACTCTAATGGTGCGTTCACACTGGACGAGTATGGCGCCAAAGTCAATGCAAAGACGTGTTAAGTGCGTAAAAATTCCTGCAGCACGAGTTGAACGTCTGCCGAATTACGCGCAACTGAATTAGTAAGTGCTATTTGTGCTTTCACGCGTTTGACGCGAATTCGCGCCTGCCGTCTGAGTTGAAAAATCTGAACTTTGGCGTCTATTCGTGCCGAGTTAACCAATCAGGAGCCTAGCTCCTGCTAGATCAAATACAGAGCGGTAACTCTCTCGATGAATGCTCAATCAACATAAAAAAGATATCCGCCAACGGGTTTTGATACCGACGCGCGTAAATTTCGATCCAAACTTTTATTTTTACGTGCGTCAGTTTCACTTTTGACGCGCGAATGAACACAACGTGGTCAAGCATCAAACAAGACGCGGTAGACGCGAATTTGACACCCTATTCGCGTCTGGTGTAAACGCACAGTTAGTGTTCATTGTATGGAAGAGCTTGAAGTAAAAAAAAAAAAAAGAAAATTAGGTTCATGACAGAATTTAAATTTTTGGTTAGACAAAAAAAACCTTAGAAACACCCTCTAAAGCATGTTCTCATCCCAAGACATGCAGTACTAAAACACTTATTTTTAACCCAAGACTGATTACTTGAATGATGACAGATTACACCTTATTTTCATTCAGAGGCCTTTCATTTTTTACATGCTTGACAGATTGATTGCTCTTCTTCGGTTTGAAAATAGGAAGAGCACAGCAAACTACAATTTATTACAGAAAAAAAAACTATTATTTTCAAGCCTTGCATTTCTATCAGAAATAATTAAATGACTATTTTTGGATTTTTAAGATTAACCAGAATAATTACGGAATTAAGAACAGACTCTAATCAATAATTTGCATACACCATTGTTCTAAATTCTTCTTTTTTTCCAAGACAAAAGATAAATCTGCTTTTTTTTCCTTCTATGGAATGGCATTTGGCTCTGACGATACTTTTAATATAAGCATCCCCCCGTTGCTATGAAGAGAGAGAGAAAGAGAAACAAGGGTTGCTTAATGAGCAAAGGCTTTCACAAGCCCATTATTAAAGACTTGGAGAGATGAGGACTTTTTACAATTACGAGACTCCCACTTATCTTGTCTGGGCAGACTCCACTGAGAGAAGAGAGAGAGGAAAAGCTGTCCACTAAGCTAACAATTACTGTTGCTCCAGCCTGCTTATAAGAGTGAGCGCCGATTACTTGCTGATGCAAACGGCTTTGGCCTTTGTCAGTGCCAAGTTCTTTCCAGGCACCGTAACTTACAGTCTCCATTAACTGTTTGTTATAAACAAACTGTTTTAATGTCCAGTGGTGGGCGGTTTACACGAGGAGATACTTATGCTGCCTTCACATGCAAGCAGAATTATTGTAAATGCGAGTTTCCTAATTCAAAAAATAGCCTGTGTTTGATAAAACTTCCAAAACCCCTGAGAACTTAAAGGCACTTAAAGAGTGGCTAAAATTACTTATATAACATACATGCATATATTTCTTACCAAGACATTTTATTTCCATTTTTATATAAAAACAGACATTCATTTTTAAACATAAAATGATAGCTTCCTTGACAGCTATCAAACAGACCCTTTCCCAGACCCAAAGGCCACCAAAGCGCTTTACATTTTGCCTCACATTCACCCATTCATTCACTCATTCATACACCGACGACAGTTTCAGCCATGCAATGCGCAATCCAGGTCATCAGGAGTAGCTGGGGTTAGGTGTCTCACACACACACAGCTGGGGTTAGGTGTCTTGCTCATGGACACCTCAACACTTGGTCAGGTGGAACTGGGGATTGAACTACTAACCTTCTGGTTTGTAGACAACCTAAATGAGCCACTGCCGCCCCAGTAACATATCAGCAAGTTATCATAACAAGACAGCAAGTTTTGAGCTTAAATGTTCTGCTGAGGTAAATATAGACTAGTATATCTCTGATTTGACTCTCACATTATAAAAAAGCAAGAGTTAGACTTTCATTCTTGCATTGCAATTGAAATTACATATTAGGTTGTGATTAATAAACCCAGTTAAACGCCAACTTATCAACACAGGGAAGTAAACAAATACAAGCAAGCAACCATATATATTTGCATTACGGCGGTATTCATTTAAGATATAAATAGAAATATTAATGCACTGCTTTTGGAACACAACTATTAAAAGAATGATGATTCATGACTATGATTCAATGACTCACGCATAAAGACACTTGTTTACTTCCGAACTGAATCAACGTTTGTGAACGAATTGAATGACTAATTTAATGAAAAAAAAAAACAAACAATGTTTTTGAACAAATTGGATTAATGACTTGCTATAATGACTCATAAAGACAGTCACAACCTACTGGCATAAAGATGTAACTTGCAGGAAGAGTCAACAACAACGGTCTAACTAACTGTATGTTGCACAAAATAATGTTTGACTGGTGAATCACGGGTAGAGTGGTAGTTGTGGGACTGAAGAGCATAATGGCAGTAGAGGTACATTAAAGCAAGCTGTCTCCTGGTAGAAAATGTACAACTTGAGGTGGTCTGAGCCACCCTGTAAATCTCTGATTCAAACTCTTATTTACTGTTTGAGGTGCAGATGTAGAGCTAAGAGAGGTATACATCACTGAAACATCCTGTGAGCTCTCACAAAGAGCTGGCACAAATA
Source organism: Cyprinella venusta (assembly GCA_038021265.1). NCBI lineage: Eukaryota > Metazoa > Chordata > Actinopteri > Cypriniformes > Leuciscidae > Cyprinella > Cyprinella venusta. The sequence goes on along the minus strand of CM075866.1, from coordinate 39,690,268 downwards.
TATTGTATATATACTGTATAAAGAAAAATGACATACTCTAACACATTTATTCCCCAGGATTTCATATTATTGTTTTAATGACAATTTATTATTTTTCATTCAAATGCAAATTAAAAATGTCCATTTAATGACATGCAAACAAAAGAAAGTTTTTTTTCACTTCAATAGTTTTATGTTTATCCTGAAAGTCTTTTTGACCAGTTGCCAAGCTTATTTATATTGTTGTACTAATTATGCACAATTGCATTTTATTCTATCTATGGAGGATCATGCAAACTAACACTCGATGAACAGCATGAACTGCTAGAAATCATTGCTTGTGAAGGAAACAGCTGCTTATTACATGCCAACCGTATTCAGCACCATCCTTCGCTTTGCAATTGAAAGCCACGACGTGACTGACAGGTTTTATTTTGTTCTCTAATGCTTTCTCTCTATTCACCGGCCTATTTTAGAGGAAGGTGGCATGCACTGCCCTGCAGACAACAGAGATATGTCAGGTGTGCAGCTAGCGATCGATTAGGATTGGACAATTGCAGGATTGCATTTGCTCCGAGTGTATCCGGTTTGTGTCAGGGAATGCAACGCTCTGCCCCAGGCACGGGTCGCGATGCTTCGGCTCAGTGTCAAGATCATTAAACAGAAGAAAGGATAACCGTCAAATCACTGCACCACAGCAAATGGGGGATTCAAGCTGCCTTTTCCTCCTCAAATGCCTAGCATATACTTGAAAGCCTTCCAATGTATAATGATGAGCTTTTCAGGCAACGAGATTGACAGGTTCGCTGCTTTGAACATTTGATTAGTAGGTTCGGCTTTAGTAAACCAGGATTACCCTCGGTTTCTACTTCGCCACCTAAGTGGATATGAAAGACAGCAGCGCAGTCTTGCTAATTGCTTGTAATTGACCAGAGTAAATCGATCTGAGTCTTGATTTGGTTTGCTGAAGGGCTTGAGAAAGGTTTAAGGGTATGTTTGGAAAGGCTGTCTTCACCATCTGCCAATCTCTCTAACGATTTTGGCTTCCCTGCAAAAGCCTTAATATAACCCTTACCGTGCAGATCTGCAGAAGTCCATCAGCTCATAGAGAGATCTGGGCAGGAATCCACTTAGCACAATCTAGCCATTACACATAGATCAACACTGATTATTTGAAGAATTGCCACCTGTAATGCATCTGTGCGAATGGGTTTTCAATGGTAACAGCTTTGAAGTGCATTAGATATTTCTGCAAGTATTACACCATTAGTGGTGTTTGCTAAGACAAGTATCACCATTACCATTGATAATATTAGTAATAATTGAATCAAACCCAACACTAAAGGTTAAAAATTTACATAATGGACCATATTTTAATGATCTGAAACACAAGTATCACGCGCAAAGAACAAGTAACTTTGAGGGCGGGTCTTGGGCGCTGTTGCTATTTAACCGGCGGGATAAATGACTCTTGCAACCGACGCAAGTTTAAAAGGGGTTGGTCTTAAGTATCGGCATTATTCATAGGTGCTGTTTCGGCGTAACGTGAAATAAACCAATCAGAGCGTCATCCAACATACCCTTTTAGAGTAGCTGCACATTTGCATGGAGGATTGTTATTATTAAGGCGAATTTACTTTATTTTCTTTACTTTCTTTACTTTATTTTATTTTCTGGAACTGTAAAATAGCACTAGGGAATGTTTGCACCGAAACACACCTCCTTTATGCGCCGACCAACCCAGGGAGCGCACACTATAAAAATGAATATGCTTTATCTAATAAAAAAAACAGATTACAAGCAATATTATTAAATAAATTTAACAAAATAGAATCAAGTGATAATTAATCAAATTAATTCCTTAAAAGTTAACCATTTAAAATGAGTAAAACTTACAACAACAAGCAAAAACACAAATTGAAGTCGCCATTATGGTGATTGGTATTTGTTTTAGTTTTGTTTTAAAATGACGGTTTTCTCCTTCAGTGGTTCTTCTTGTCAACATCAGGTGTCTTCAATGTTGACAATATAAAATAAAGAGTTCTTAATTAATCTTTGAGATATTTTTATAAACTTTTTTGGTGTAAACATGATTACTCATTTTAAATGGTGAACTTTTAAGGAATAATTTGATTAATTATTACTCAATTCTAATTTTTTAAATTTAATTAATAATATTGCTTGTGATCTGTTGGCACAATTCCACTGATTAGAAAAAGCATATTCATTTTTACAGTGCAAGTTTATTTCTTAGTTTACCGACGTGCGGAGGGATAAGCCCGCTTTGCGCTGGTGCAAAATAGGAATTATGTCAGTGTGCAAGATAGGGCCCCCTTATCTTCATTTCACATGATACCTCAAATCATGCAGTTTGTGGAAAATCACCCAAAATACCCCAGCAACACCCTAGCAACAATCAAGAATATTTTACCAGCTCTAGATAAAACCCCAAAACAAACTACTGTCTTAAAATACCTATCTACATCTATCCATCCACCATCAGAACACCCAAGCAACAGTGACGATTATTCTCCCAACCTCAAAAATATGTAGCAACCATCCAGAGCATTCTGCCTAGCAACACCCTAACACCATCCCAATGAGTTTTGCAATGGCAAGTACCAATCACATCTTCCGCAAAAATCTAGGTCTACTGAGTGCTGAGCCACGTATACGTATATGCATTTACAACGGTGAGTTATAGCTATTGTTGAAGATCACTTCAAAAACATCTCCTAATAAATTCCACCGAACATCGTGAAACAAAATGTCAATAAGTTGGCGCCTCGTGCTTCATAGCTCCCTAGTGGCTCCTGTCACCTCAAGTCGGTTCGTTGACTTTCCTCCATCACACCGTGTCAATCAATTTAGTGCCAAGCGATTATTTTCAGCCGTGACTGACTGAATGCATGCACAGCAAGATGGGAGAGGAGGACCGAGAATAAGATACAGAAAAGAGAGAAAGTGCAGGGCAGAAATAATGCGACAGGGCAAACAGAGAGAGTGAGAGAGAACAGCCCATGTATTTGATAAAACCAACTGTCAGTCTTTGTCTTGTCACAGTTGAGGAATGACACCTTCTCCCTGTAGGTGTCTCAATTCCTTAATCATATATGGAGCCAGATAGTGTCATGGCTTTCCTATCATGCACTGGGCCGAATAAGAAAACATGCAGCAGCCCAAGGAAAGATTGACATTCCTCTGAGGAATACTATCAGTCTTCGTCCCAAAGTGAATCTTGCGCTTTGAACTGTCAGCCACATCAGGAAGAGCTTATGCTAAGGATTGCACAGTGGGTGATGTGGCTACCCTGAGTTTGTTTATCGTAATATGGGATCCGGGGTGTTTAGCTGGATGTCATTTTTAAGATGATAAGACCATGTTTACTTTTCACCCATACAAATTTGATCTGAATATGTTACATTTATGCCTGCCATAAAGCATGCAAGGGATTGCATCCGGTATTCAGTTGTCACTGATAATATGTGACTGTAATAGGGCAGCGGAGAAGTTGCACTTTTGCTCATGGTAACTTTTAGTACACTGAAAATAAAAGCAAATTTGGATCCTATAAGGCAAGGTTGTCCAATCATGCTCCTGGAGGGCCACTGTCATGCAGAGTTCAGCTTCAACCCCAATTAAACACATCTGAACCAGCGAATCAAGGTCTTACTATAGGCATACTAGAAGCTTCCAGGCTGGTGTGTTGAGGGACAGTGGCCCTTCAGGAACAATTTTGGAAACCCCTGCCCTAAGGGGACATGTTGATGGATAAAAATACGAGATTGGAGAAAAGCATATATTTCAAAAGAAGTTTTGCAAGTAAACACAAACTTTCTCTGGAGGAACGCAAAATATTTTCTAGAGAACAGAACACAATGTAATTTTCCCTCCCACCATCATGTCCCTTTTGGGGCTCCGTAGGTCTATGCCGAAGTCAACAATGAGAAAAATTCAAGCCAATAAAACCAGATCTTAGTTGCTTAACTGATTGCTTAATTTAATTAAAAATAAAATGACAAATCAATCAAGCACCTCAAAGGAAATCATAAAAAGGATGGAGAAGCATCATGGAAGCAAGGTGCAAATTATGGGAAAGAAGTCAAAACTTCCACTCTTAGGGATTTGAAAAATCAGTAATGATAATAGAGTGTATTTTTTTATTTTTAACCTGTTGGCAGGTGCTAACAAATTACCGTTTACCAGAAAAACGAAGTTTTGTTCATAAACTGTTTCAGATTGACATTTAGGTAACTGTGCTACAGTAGTGGTGGCAAAGTTCAATATCATCATGTACAAAATGCAAAACGACACGTATATTCCATTTGTGCTCCGGTATCATAACTTTCTAATCTGACCTTTGCTCAGGTAGCTAGAGGCAAAATTGTCTGGACAGAAGCCCGGTTCCTGGACAAAACACTGACCTTATTTCTGCTACATATGCATATTCACAGTATCCTGTGCACCTAGCAAAGCAAATATCAGCGATTCGTGGAAATTAAGGGACGGGTTAATTCAACAAAGGTTCAAAAGTTTAACTTTAGATGACCAAAAAACAAGACATGAATAAAATCTTAGCAAATACCTTTGTAAAAGACCCTTTAAGTTTTTCTCAGCCTTGAACTTTTTGTACTTTTCCTAGTGGCGTCATGAAGACCAGAATGGTGGAGAAAAATGCAAGTTGTCTTGCTATGAATTATAAATAGGAAAGTTAAACAAATACTTTTTCTTATGCATTTCACACATTCATTCAAATGAAAATTCAAATGAAGTTGAAAAGTTAATAGTTCAGCTTACCGTGAATTGTTAAGCACCTCAATAAATAAATTAAAATATCAAAAACACACACACACAAAAAAAATCTAAATTAAATAAAAAAAAAAACATTACATATAGAAAAATATCTAAAGAAAATGTATATATACATTTATATATATATATATGAATATTATGCAATATTCCAAATAAAAAAGATTGAAATGAAATATTATAATTACATTTAAATATTATACTTGCATGCACAACTACAATAAATAAATTATATATATATATATATATATATATATATATATATATATAAACATCTGAAAATTATAAATAAATAAATTGAATGAATGAACAAATTAATGCAAGAGGACTTTAGATTTAGTTACTATATATTTACATGCACAGCTTTTTGTTGCAGTAATAACAAAAATAACATTTGCATCATATGTATTCCAATCAAATTTGACAATAACGGCAAGAGGTTTCTAAGTTCTGTCATTGGTCCTGAAGTTAGTTGACTAAAGCGGTTCGGAAACTCAGGATGACACTCTGGCACGTAATTGGCATGTTTTCCTTTCTCACAGATCTAAACATGTCAGACAAGCTCATCAAATTGCCTCCTCACAAATCAGAAGCAAAGTCTTACGTCAATTTTATTCTTCTAAATAAGGCATTACCACTTTCAAAATTATTTAGCTGTCAGTTTGTGATGGTGTGGCCCAGTACAGACAGTAAGCAGATAAGAAGATTTATTTCTTCCAAAGAAAAATTACATACTGATATAATGAAAGTAATTTCCAAATAAAGTCCATATAAAAAGAGGAAAGTTAAAAGAAATTAACAAAAATTTAACTGGCCTATAAATAAATAAATCTCCCCTGTTTCACAAACTAACCAAAAAAAAAAAAAAAAAAATGAGGTCAGCAGACAATGACGTTATTATGGCTGGGCAAATCTGACTTCTCTGACACTATCGCCACTGATAAATATACTCCTTAGCCTCTACCAAACAACAAAAAAAGGTAAATATTAAGAATAAAACCTTCCCCCATAACTAACATATTACCTAAATATATACACTGTATTGTACCAAACATAAATCAACTACTTTAAACAAACAAAATATGACCTGCCAGAACTGACGCAACACTTGATGTGTGGTTGGGGAAAGAAAAGAAAAAAAAAACAGTTTATAGTTTGTTTTGTAGCTGGCAGAATCAAATGAACGAAAGCCGGCCCCTTGTGAACTTTCATTTTAGACGCTTTTATACTGACGACATATCAATATGAATTATCCAATGATGGAAAAACACCGATAAACGGCTTTAAAATGATGATTAACGGTTATCCCGTGCAGCAAAGCCTAGGGTGAAGAGGACAATAATCTTGTCTATTCATTTTCTTCACCGCTAATTTGCATTTTAATTCACCCATGTTCGCTCATTCTTGTATATGCTAATTGTCTCCCAGCCCGAGTGGTAGCTATTTTTCCTCCTCACAAGAGTCATTCAGGTATATTTGCATGTGGCTTTTGAGAAAGAGTCGTCTCTTAGGAGGCATTACCTGTAATAGCTGGCCTCTCGTCTGCCATGTACTCATCTGAGTCATCAAACACACTCGGTAAAGATGCCCCGCTAATGGCGGAGACCTCTAGTGTCATGAAGAAAGGGTTAATGCTTCTAATGGAGTCGATCAGAGTTGTTCAGAAGAAAAGGCTGTGAGGGAATCGCCAACTCAAAACTTTAAAACTTAATTCAAGGTGCATTTTGATTTCCAGGAATAAATCTGACGATATGGGGATGAAAGCTCGTAGGAAATAAAAGTCAGTCATGAAATTCCATGAATGGACATATATTGAGGGTTTTCTCCTTATATCGGGTCTCTATGTAAATGATTTATTGGTACTTATGAAACTAAATGTGCACTTGCATTTGATAACATTCCCAATAAGGCATTAGCGATTTCTTTACAGTATAAAGTGTTTTTGAATGAACTTAAGTGAACAAGTAAAATGACTAATTTTTAAAGGCAATGGATGAATTTAAAATGCCATAATTTCACACTATTTTTATAAAGATATGGCAGACATAGTAAAAGTAGTATGCTAGTATGGTATTTGACTTGATTCATCACTGAATGCATCAGTATTTGAATTGGTTGAAAGAATGATGCAGTGTCTAATGTCTAGTTCAGATTAAACGATTTTAGCCCGATTTTGGCACGATCCGTTTGACGTAGGGATTCGTAAACGACAACGGGTGTCGGGACGCAAGATTCGATCGTATCATCTCGTATAGTGTGTCATAGTGTGCGACACCCGACGTGGCGTCTGCGATGCTTCACGACATCACGACAAAAAGACTAGCATGTTTAATTTTTTTAACGGTCGTCCAACGACGGTTCCGTCACATGTATGAGGTTGACCAATAGGAGCACAGAAGCTTTTACGTACTCAACTTTCAAAAATGGCGAAACGAAAGAGAGACGATGGTGCTAACGTTAAAACTAAAAGTAAAAATATATAAGAAAACAATATTTTACCTCAAGCTCCCTTGGAGGATTGACAGCCCATACTGTCCTCTTCGAGCAATTCAGGAACGTGTCCATTGTCTGGTTTTCTTTCTTTTTTGACTTTTTTTCTGAACACAGGACAGCCAATACAACACTCACGGCTTCATCCATTGGTTGTTTACGTTCGTTTTCCGGAAGTCACACGCTACTAGTTTCGCCTTCTCGATGACATCACGCGTGTTGTTAAAGACTGGTCAGGAAGCAATGTGTAGTCTGACATGTCTTGTTTTTACTAAAGATTTTAAGAGTCAAAATCGCGTAATCTGACACAGTGACTATCGTAACAGACAAAAACAAAAAAAATGCAATCTGAACCAGGCATAACTCTTAAAGTCGGTCACTTGTTTTGCTACCGAAATGAATCAATGTTTTTGAGCAAATCGGTTGAATGAATGACCCAATGATTCACTCACAAGGGACTAGACACTGAGTAAAATTTCAACAATATCTATGTATAAGTAAATTGTGTACCTCTTGGCTTCTTCTCTGCATTTTAAATAAGTGACAAATGCTGACTTTCCTATTTAGATGCACCATCATGAAGCGGCTGTTTTTCTGCTGAGTTTGTATCACCTGCTGATTAGAAAACAGTTTTTTTTATTATTATTATTTGCAGACGTTTGCTGACACATCCACCTGTTTCATTAGATGGCCACAATCTGGCTAAACTCTCCCAAAGTCCCATACACATCAATATATTACAATTGCAGGTCTGTTCTCTCTGCTTTTAAAGCAAAGATGCTCTGTGGCACAGGAGGAACAGTGATTAACACACCAGAACAACAGCCTTTCCAGCAAAAACACAAGTTGATTTGCAGTAATTCCCCAGTTCTGCTGAGAGTGTTGGAGCGAACCATTCTCTTATCAGTGTCTGAGGGAGTGTGTGGATTTGCTAACTCGCAACCGAATCTCACGCTTTGAAACTCTTGTTTCAGGATAAAATGGTATTGGTCTCCAAATATTCCTTTGCGATGTGAGAGTTAATCATACCAACATCTTAGTCACATCCTGAAAATGTCAAGAGATGATGACTAAGTGAAATATATCACAGAGAAAACTATGTAACTTTAACCATATGTTGAGTGTTAAAGTTCACTTTTCAAAAAACTTTTGCTGATAATTTATTCACTCCCATGTCATCCAAGATGTCCATGTCTTTCTTTCTTCAGTCGAAAAGAAATTAAGGTTTTTGATGAGAACATTCCAGCATTTTTCTCCACATAATGGACTTCAATGGGAACCAAACGGTTGAAGCCCAAAAAGACAGTTTCATTGCAAACTGCAAACTGTTCAAAGGGCTTTAAACGATTTCAGACGATGAATAAGGGTCTTATCAAGTGAAGAGATTGCTATAGAAGCGATTGCTATAGCAATAGACCAATAACAATGGTGTCATTGTATTTGCATACTGAATTGTAATTGGTCTTCTTTATTTACAAACTGAATTCTGAATTGCGGCTTTTCATTTACACAGAATCACAGCTTAAAATAACCTCAAACTTCAACACCACTTTTTGCACTGCCTTCGGGAAATGCAAATCTAGTTAAGCATCTGTAAATGAAAATGAAATGTAATGATAATTTTCCAGAGCAGAGGACAAAGAGAATGAGCGCATGTGGAAACCTCCACTTGTTTCTTGTGACTTGTTTGCTAACAGATATTCTCAGTTGGATTCAATTGACTTGATCAGTTCTGCATCACTGAAACACGAGGAAGCTTCATAAGTGTTGCCAGCTGCTACCGAGCACCACGACAAAATAAACACGCAGCCAGACCCCTATGCGAACATTCGAACATAGGCAGAATCACACACCCGCAAACACAAAGACATCAATCTCTCAGGTGTGCGCAGCAGCCGGCACCTTATATTGGGTCCTTTGATGCTGCCGCCGTTTCCTGTTTAATATTCCACTCAGTTACACTCGGAAGACCAAGCGCTTGGGGGACATCACAATGTAGGAGTGTGTTAACATTTCAGGGCCGACATGGGAGCTAAGAGAAGAACTATAGTGGAATGATTGAGTGATAAAAAACAGACAGATAAAGAGAGAAAATACGGTTAACTCCCCAGATCGTATTCCTAATAAATCTTCCCAATGACACACAGGGATTTTCCGCTTATAATGATCCTCTCTGAGCAATTGTCATGAAGACAAGGACATTTCCAGAGGAAAATGTTATTGCTCCGCAATTTGCTCAGGAGATTAAATGGGGGTGCAGGAATAATTCATCCAAAAACTTAAATTGTGTCATTATATACACACAATGCCATAAGTTATTTTCTGTGGAGTGCAAAACTTTTGAAGAACTCTTATGCATCTGTAAAGATTTAAACAACAACTATAAGAAATAGTACAAAAGCACACTCTAAAAATGGCAAACAAAGGGAATGACTTCAGAAAACTTGAGTCATGCCTACTTTTGTGATGCTTTTATGCCGATTTATTTCCTTTTTTTCGAGCTTGACAGCTCCTGGTCACTATAACCTGATTCTTCAAAATGGAATGTCATTTCCATGGAAAAAAACATCAATGTATGGGTTTAAAAGAACGTGAGGAGAAATTTCATTTCTGGATCAACTTTTCTTTTACCTTTATCCGAGTTCCATCTCACAAAATTCCTTAGGACGTATTGTAAATGTATGTTATTAGGGGTTCAAGCGAAACCCTATTGAAACTGTTCATATTTCCAAGGATCAGCATTCTCCCCTAAAAGTGACCAGACAGACGAAACCGTAAGTCGCCTACAACGTCACCAAGGCTCGCCCCAATTGGCCTGATGGCAGCGCTACAGAGAGCAGCCATATCACCCAGTAGCCCAAGACTGGTTGCCCACTGAAGCCAAGCAGGGCTGAGCCTGGTTAGTAATTGGATGCAAGACCTGAGAAAACCAGGTTGCTGCTGGAAGAAGCGTTAGTGGGATGCTCACCCTGTGGCTAATGCCCCAGTATAGTAATGGGGACACTATACTGTCAAAACGTCCTTCGGATGAGACGTTAAACCGAGGCCCTGACTCTCTCTGGTCACAAAAATTCAGGGGTGTAACCCTGGCATGCTGGCCAAAAATTTGCCCAGTGGCCTATACATCATGGCCTCCTAATAATCTCTATATATAGATATACTAGTTGGCTTCATCACTGTCTCCTCTCCACCAGTAAGCTGGTGTGTGGTGGACGTTCTGGCGCAATATGGCTGCTGTCACATCATCCAGGTGGATGTTGAACACTGGAGGTAGTTGAGGAGATTCCCCCCTCTATGTGAAGCACTTTGTGTGCCGAGAAAAGCGCTATATAAATGTAATGAATTATTATTATTATTATCAAAGGTATGTAATGTAACTCCTAAATTGTTTGTCCCAGGCTCAAGTGTCTTATATCATTGGAAACCCTGGCTTAGGGTGGACAAAACACATTTCTGATTCGATGGTCGAAATTTTCGCCTGATCGAAAACAAACCAGCGCAGAAAGATTCTCTGGAGTCTGATTGTCAATAATTATCGAATAGAAGTAACCTGGTTAAAACCAGACCATTCTCAGTTTTAACTGAGTTATGGTCTGGCAAAGCGTCATAGACAAATCATTTCCAGAGGGGCGTCACCAACTGACATTGCGGATAGACCTAAAACCAATCAGAGCGATGAAGGAGATGACGTATGCAGAGAGGCAGAGAAACATCTCCAAGTGTTGTTCTTTGCTTAGTTTTTAACAAAAATTGAAACGTTCAAATCGCTTAAAACAGACACGAAAGCTGATTCGAACAAGTGATGTTCGATGGCGGCATCCATCTTTGTAAAGTAGGGTACAAAATCTGCTTCAAAATCCCAGTGCTGTCGTCATCGGGTAAAGCCCGTCCCGACGTTTCTGATTGGTGCCTCGATTTCGACGGATTGGAAATGGGCTTGAATGAGCTCTGTGCCAGACTAACTTTCAGAGCAAATCTAAATTTGCCAGACATTGTCTGGGTTTTCCCAGGCTAGAATAGAAGTAGAAATTTCAATCCACGTCTGTGAAGGGACGGCACTACCAAAACAGCTATCCCTCTTGAACAGAATGAGATCATTTTACCAATCTTGGTATAGCTATCAATGGGCTCAATCTGTGGTCTTGTGGAAAAAAAAAACATGCAGTGACTGGCCACTTTGTGGGGCTTTAAAATGAGAAACAAACAAACACAAAAATATCTATAGCTACACAACAGTCAGTTCGATTGAGATCTAGTGTCTTTGTCCAAGGTGCTGCGATTGTCTAAGGACATTCGTATTTCTCGAAAACCAACATGACATTCATACCATTCTTACCTCTAGGACCACCGCTGTCAATCGAATCGTTTGTTAAAAATGTGAGATTTCAAAAACCTACTTTCACGAACAAGTCTAGGTTTTTGGTTCAACTGTGAGAAGTCTTTAAAACATTTATTATCTTAAGTAAATTGCCTATTTTGGCTGCCAATGGTCTGTTCCAACAATGATATGGGTGGTTACAGGCTTGATAAATAAAACATAATACCTCTATACGCAATTGCTTAAAGGCCTTAAAACGCTTGAACCCCATTAATTGATGCTTGCAGCTATTTTTTAATTCAAAATTAAATAACAAGCACAGCCCAGATAATTTGGTCTTGGGAAGAATGTTCTTGAGATCTGATTGCAGATTGTATTTTGGGAAAGCTAAACACTATCTGTGATTTAGTTTGCATATTTTACTTCCACGATCTTGGCGTTGCTAGGGAATGTTTTGATTGTCTTCGCACATGGTTTGATTCCTTGATCCAAGCCGGAGTGTGATTCATCCGGTCTCGTTTTACATTTTATAAGCAATTGGTTTATTTCCTGATGACAGATTGCTTTTAAACCATATGAACTCCATGATCAAATGGACTCAGGCCTCCACCAAAAGCTTTAGTGCTCAAGAAACTCTTAAGGAGAATCTTGCGCGATTACTTTTTCTCAGAAGGAAAATCAGAGAATCAGTCGACTCTGAGATGCAGTCTTAAGAGAAACAGATGAGCATTTGAAGAGATCTCCTCTGAGATTTTTCTTTCCCACGGGTCGGATCCATCTCTCACCTATGCAATCGAGCTGTGATAGCTTTTTCAGATGTATCGCACCTAGCCTCTCTTGATAAACGTGCAGATAGCGAGTGAGCACACGCGGTCGATAATGCAGTGAGCGCGTGGGCACCGTCCATTAAATAGCAGTTAATTACCCAGCAATGGAGATGAAAGGCTCATTTGTGAAACGGCCTCCTTCTCGCATTGATGAAATAGCTCTTCAAGTTCACACACACGTGTTCTCGAACAAACAAATGTGGACGTTCGACATGTGCGGGATCCTAATGACGCCGCTTCAATCACAGGTACATTTCTGCACTAATTGTTTTCGTGACGCGGGAAAACGATGGAGGTTTATAAATAGAATGGTATCCAGGAGTGAATTTCCAACATGGCGTAAATAATTCATGAGCCTTCATTACTGTTATCGACCGTTTCCTGTGTCCTCTTGCGCGGCCAAACCTAACTGATAATGTCTTCCTCTGAAAGAGGGGTGATTGATATAAGTGTAGGCTTGCTTCCGAACAGGACAGTTTTCCTCTTCGGGAAGGTTTCCTGCTCTTCCCACTTCTTTGTTTTCTCCACACACACACAAGCACACGCTCAAATTCACTCTGCTCCATTGCATCCCAAGCAGGCGTATTAGTAATCCATCAATGCTATTTCCAGTCCGTGGTCTCGCTGGCTGGCAGGCAGGAAAAAGGATTGGAGGAGAGACCTTGGATGCAGACAGACCTTCGGCTTGCCATCGTGGCAAAATAATCACACAAAGGTGTCCCTAGCCTGGACTTCTGGAAAAAGGGGGATGTGAGCGGAAGAGATAAAGAAGGTAAACAAAACCGGTGACATACGCACTCGGTCCTGGGAGGCTCTGCCACATAATATAGCCGTGTCACGGGCTAGCGTGTGCCGTGGAAGTCCGGATATGGGTTGGAGTACAGAGTCGGGTGGGTGGATGATGTTTTTTTGGAGCGTGTCACGGCGCGCGGGTGCCAAGCAGCCAGTGCATTGTAGCTCAGCTGGACTTGGAAGTACTCAGACTGAAAGAAAGAGAGAGAGAACAGAGAGATGGGTTCTGTTCAGGATAGCATTTCTGGAGTGCACAGTATCCAAACTTCCTGATGACATAGTACATATGCCAGAATATGCCTTTCATTTCCAATGCAATGGAAAAACCGGAAATATCAGCTGTGATTTTTAAAGCTAAAGAAAATACTTTAAAATGAGAAATGTTGCCTTTGCAGCTAACCAAAATAAAATAACTCCAGTATTTAATAAAGTACACCATTATATATATATATATATATATATATATATATATATATATATTAGGGCTGTCAAACGATTAATCGCATCCAAAATAAAAGTTTGTGTTTAGATAATGTATGTGGGTGGACAGTGTATAATTATTATGTATATATATATATATATATATATATATATATATATATATATATACGTAAATACACACACATGCATGCATATTTAAGAAAAAAATATTTTTTATATACAAAATATTTATATTTACATGTCATATAAATTAGTAAGTAAACTAAATTAGTAGTAGCAAAGTATTTATTTATTTATATATATATATATATATATATATATATATATATATATATATATATAATTGTACACGGTGCCCGAATATATTATGTAAACACAAACTTTTATTTTGGATGCAATTAATAGTGATTAATTGTTTGAGATATATATATATATAAAACATTGAATTAACAACAATTTAGTGTACTATTTAAAACTTGGGCCATTTTCAGAATGAAATAATATTTACATAATATAATGTACTGTATAATGTATAACATACGGTTAAATTAGTGAATATTTAAACAATAAATGTTTCAAACCTTATGTTCGCATGTTATTCCACACATACATTCTGTTTATACTGCGCAGTATGCAATAAGCAGTCTGCTAATGCTCCATCCCAGACATTGCCATATAATAGTGTGTGTGGTTGGGTTGGTGTGTGTGTGTGTGTGTGTGTGTGTGTAAAAGAGCGAGATGGAGAAAGCAAGTGTCCCAGAATTCTGTGCTCTAAGATCACGCCACCACTAGATGGCAGGCTTGTGTGTTGAATTCTGTGGCACATCCATCTCTCACTCTCTCTCTTTAACACAGACACATCTTGAGAAAACGTGCGAGCACCGGTGCCTCTTTTCTTACAGCAGTGAATCGAACATTATGTTTCCTGAATCGATGTGATGTGCTTGAAAAATGCCACGTTTTTCAGAGCACACAGAGACTGTTTGTTTTAATGCAGTCTCCTTTCTCATCGCCTGCTTTTTGTGTTTCTCCCCGTCTGCACAATCAGCCTCAAACAAACCAGAAAGAGTGTGTGTGCAGATCCAAAGAACTACGGCTCAAAATCTAGGGAGGTTACCTGAGGGCCAGTGCTATCTAAAAATGCGATAACAACAAGCTCTTTATGTTAGCATTACACAACCTCTAATAACAAAAATGGATGCTAGTTGAGAAATACCCTAACGCTTTCAACCCAAGTGTTAATTACGAACCATAGCAAAAAATAAAATAAAAAACACTTTATGCTAGCTTAGAAACATAACAGCAAACTCTTAACAATAGTGAGTAACTAACCCTAGCAAAAAACACGTTATGCTAACTTAGAATTGCTAACCACAACAACAAATTATTCTAATTGAGAGATGCAGACAACTCAACCCTAACAATACATTTACTAACCACAACAACAAATTATTCTAATTGAGAGATGCAGACAACTCAACCCTAACAATACATTTACATTTATTCATTTACCAGACGCTTTTATCCAAAGCGACTTACAAATGAGAACAATAGAAGCAGTGAAACTGACAACAATATGCAAGTGCTATGACCGTTCCCGTTTAATCTAACGCAGTACATGTTTTTTTTTTTTTTTTTAAAGATAGACATAGAATAGAAGATAAAAGTGTTAGTAATGGACCAAGTGTTGCCAAAAAAAGATGCGTCTTCAGCCGTTTCTTGAAAATGGACCAGCATTGAACAGGAAAAGGTCAGAGAAAGAGATTTAGTGCCTCTTTGAGATGGCGTTCACTTGCAGAGCGCACGTTTCTGGATGGCACCCTATAAGACCACTTAAGATCATAAGATCACTTTTAGCTCTTAAAAAAAACACATCTGCAAATTAGTTTTTTTTAAAGACCACAGTTACATAGTTAATGGGTCCTAATGTTTAGTCTTGCAATGCCATTGGATAGTAAACGTGTATATAGGTCTTGCCATAAGGTCATGAACTCATGCAACCTGCAAAAATTTTTTGGTCGGGAAGTTCGGTCTGGAGTGGTCTCGATCCATTGAGTAATTATGATCGCTTCAGAAAATTGTCAGGCCAATCAAATTGCCAGGGCGGGTTTTATACGATGATGGACAGATGATCTGCAGTTACATAATCATCACTATCAAAAAGTGCTTGGGTTGAACTGGTTTCCCTCAAAGATGGCCGCCGCTGGAGAATTGAGATGTATAGAATCCGCCATCGCATCTGTTGTAAACGAAATCGACAGCGCATTGATTTTAAAAGACGAACGGAGAACTGCAATCGGAAAGATGTGTTTGCTGTCCATCCTACGGGATTCGGCAAACGTTTAATTTATCAGCTGGCTCCGGTGGTCGCTAAGAAGATGGGACGAAATGAAAGCCCTGTGGTCGTTGTGGTTTCTCCTTTGGTCGCACTCATGGAGGACCAAGTAAAAGAAGCAACACTCATTATTTTACTACTTCTTCCAGCGTGCGTGTAGTTGAGTTCTGTTGTTGACAACTATACGTAGCTCAACATACGTCACTTACTGCGTTGCTCTGATTGGTTGTAGGTCTATCCAATTGAGTGTAGAGTTTGTTTGTTTTTTTCCCCCCTGGTTCGGCTTCATAATCAAAGCCTTATGGATCAGTATCAGACTCACATTCTGACTAGAATATGAGTATGATGAACTCAAGCTACATATGAATATCATAATAGTCTTCTAAATAGTAATGTCATCACTGTACCCCAATTTTTATAAAGGGAGTTAATTTATTATATCTTATAGTGTGTGTATTACATCTTGCATCTGTTCATTCAGAAAAATGGACTGGCATGATATTAGATATGAGACACAGACAAGGCCTCATTCTGCACAGAAGTGCCAGCTCTGCCTGTGCCAGCTGCGGAGCGCACGTGTCCTATGCCAAGTTACCAGACGTGCACTTGAATACAGAATTTTTTTTCCTGACAGGCTTTCTAGCTTCGAGGCCTACTCTCAAAAGCCACCCCTTACCGTGCTTCTCACACATATATTCAATGTTTGGCTTGCAGGTTGTTGTTCGTTCCTGCTACCGTAGTGTTCTCCAAACCTCTCACTACTTCTGTGGGCAATCATCAAACAGCAGAGGAGGAAAATATGTCTGCTTGCAGCGTCACAGCCAAGTCATAATCTTGCAGGGCTCAGAAGCTAATTAAAGAATGCAAATTGTACTTGATTCGGTCTGTGACCAATGCGAACATCAAGACAGACAGCTTTATGTTATTCATAGCACTGTGCACATCTCCAAAGAGAAACATCACAGAAGGACTGATTAAAAAAAAGATGGGAAACAGACAGAATGACTTAGCAAACAAGAGCGCCTTAGCAAACTGTCTCGCAATGTCCTCAAGCACCTCATTTATTGACTTGCTCCATGAATACCAGCATATTTGTCTTTAAAACATCAATACAGACAAGCAGGTCTGTTTTTTTTTAATACAAAATTCAATTCAAGTGTATTTATGTCTAATTACAGAAGAGAAGCACATAGCGTAAATAGCCCTAAACTACGTTTAAATAATCTGTCTCAACATAATCATTACAACACTGCATTTCCGTGACATACTCACGACATTTACAATCCATCCAACTAGTCAGCACAGACTTAAACATGGTTCAGGTTTAAACAGGGTCATGTGTATGTAGTTTAGATATTAGAGGATATCTAATAAATTAACTTTTGTTTACCAGTGTGGAAGAACACTTCATTACCCAGAATGCATTACCTGATTAGAATTTCTTTGAATATTGTGTTTTCAGCGGTCTTGGTTCTGGAAGTATTTTCCCCATTCTTTTTTCTATTTTTAAAGAGTTTTTGTTAAAAAGTTATACGCCAAACCATCCAGGTACGGGGTGAATCACAACTGTACAAACTTCGACTTGAAGCAAAAAAGCATTTGAAAATCTGACAAAAAGACTTCAAAGGAACAATCCCATGAAGCATTGTGATTGGCATTATATAACTATAGGACGAGTGAGGACCGCAGGAGAACGGCGCAAGTCATGTTCACTGTGGCGAGCAGGACGAGTGAGGGCCGCGGGAGAACGACGCGAGTCATATTTACTGTGGCGAGCGGGACGAGTGAGGGCCGCAGGAGAACGGCGCGAGTCATGTTTACTGTGGCGAGCAGGATGAGTGAGGGCCGCAGGAGAATGGTGTGAGGCCGGTGGCGTGATTACCGATGATCGACACCTGTGAGACGCACCGGTCTCGTATCTCTCACGGAGGAGCAGTAATTTTCTTAGCAATGTTAAAACGCACATAAACCAATCACTTGTTTAGCGTTCATGTAAACACTACATTCAGATTCACAAATCGGAATGAATTAAGTTAGATTGAAACAAAAGATGTGCATGTAAACAATGAATGGCGACTGCAGAAACCAAAAGCTGAATCCCGGACATCGATGGCCGGACATGTCCGGGAAAAAGAGGATAGTAACCCCAACCACACAGCTTTCTTAACAGAAAAAGAGCCTGCTAGCTTAGCTTCTAAAAAAAGATAGCTGACACTGTGTGTTCATTCTGTGAGTGAGATCCACCCTCTATGGGCGGGTTGAGAACATACGGGACAGACCTTTAGCCTCTGGACAAAACATCTTCCGAGGACGCAAAATGACAATATGACAGTGATTTTTTCCAGACAAAAATACATAAATCATTCGTCTCAGGTTGGAAAGCATGGCAATTCAAAAATACTACAGGTTTTCTACTAATACAAATCTTGATACTAAATCCTGAAGTATCCCTTAATACCAGGTGCAATTCAGTAAATTCCTCTTCCTGTCATTCCAACTGAGCTTCCTGTGGGGTGTTACCAATTCAAAAGGAGTAATTTTACATTTCAAAGTGATTTTTCCCCCCAAGTAAATCCTTCACCTTCTCCCCCAGTGTGTGCTATTCCTTAGTTCCAAACTCTCATTAGTACAAAATTCCCAGAAATCACCAAATCCGAAATTCACCGGGGCCGTCGCTATACACATGTTCTGAAATACCCGACGGCCAAAAACAAGACCACACAAAAACACACTCTGTCCTGACTCACCAGCATTCACACCGTGTCGGCGTGGAGGAAGGAAACCCACCAGTCTGAGCCCATTAATGTTACAGCACATCCCAGGTAGCTGCAACAGCGAGTGTCCTAGAACATTTCCAGTCGCAAGTCAGCAGGACGTTTTCAGATTCGTCTGAGGGGCTTGTCACCTTTGCAGAAACCGCCACCCTGACACTGACACAGTGGCACTTCCAGATCTGAGGAACGCTGCTTCCCTGGAAAGCCTTTCTGTCATTTCGGTAATCTCTTGCTGCAGACGCGCTAGTCTTTATCTAGCGCAACTCTCTACTTTCTGAGTCAACATGCGACGCCAACTAGCACACAGAGGAGATGGGGGTTCAGGAAAGACAAATGAGACATGAATTGTAGCACCACAAATTGTTAATGAGTATTTTTGTATGCTCTTTCTCTCAATCCATCCACTAAGAAATTTAGTTTGAGCTCAAGGTGTTGGGTTTGATTTGAACAACTGTTGAAGGTTCAGCATGCATGTTTTACAGTCCTGTAGGAAAACGATGAGGATAAATGGAGAGTTGTGCTAAAGTCTCCTGCTTCTCAGATTTTTCAATTGCAATCTTAATGTCTCAAGCTGTGCTCAGATTTGTCTGCAATCAAAACTCCAATACTCCCTTGAGCAAATCATGAGCTAGACTTGGTTTCCAGTGTTTCAGGATGTGCCAGGGGCAACAACATTGCTAAAATAAACTGCTATACAAATTACATACACGAAGAAAAAAAAACGAACATGTCCTATCAAGTCTTTTTAGACTTTCAAGTCTAGGTAAAGTATGTCCCTGATTTTTCAAGATGTTCTTGTTGCTCACTGTGTTAAAATGCACACAGAACATGATAGGAATGATCGGAAAAGCCCCGCCCCGCATGGTGATGGGTTTGATCCCTTGTTTGTGACGAGGACCATAAGACACCACAAGGGGTCTTTAAAACTACTCTTACTGTACCTCTACATGACTGAAAAAAGAGAAATTAAAATGTCATAAAGGTTGCTGTATACTCTTACTGTACATCAATAATTGTCTCGTTTGTTTCTATTTCTGAAGCATTATAATTTTCCTCCAGGGTAGTTAGCGTCATAGTTAGAGAGGGATGTGGGTGTGCGAGGCGCATTCATTGCGTTAGCGTGTTAGCTTAATGATTTCCGAGTACATTCCCCTACGCAGTTGCCCCGTTCAAGGCGTGACATTAATCACTGGGGTTCACTCCGTTGTGTAATGAATGGAAACAAATTACCTCATCCAGTTTGACAGGTTAATGTTCTTAGACTTCTAATACTCCCAGCCTTCAAGACCCGGGGCCCTAAGTGCCTTTTTGTCTTTTTTCGTTTCAACTTGGAAAGTGTTTTGGGTCTTGAGTGCTCATAAAGCAAAGTAAAGGCCAATTTCTATTGTTCCTCTGTGGAACAGAATAAAAACGTTTCAACCGCAAGGTGACACGAGTTTGCAGAAATGCAAGTGAACCTCGGCCGCACTGTCGTCGCTGCTGCATTGCAAAGGTCCCTTAGGCTGATAAAGGGTTAATGATACTTGTCTCTCTAGTTTGGCTCATCAACTTTGGCTTGCTGCTCATTAATCTTCATTCATGGTGTGCTGTAGTGTCGACCGCTTAATTACAAATCTGGTCAACTGTCATGGGAAATGCACGTCCCGTGGGCTGCGAATAGTATTTCTTGCAGAGTCCCTAGGAAACAGCCTTAGCAATTATATTTATGTAAGCTGGTCCTAGACCAGTGCTCTGGTTATTTTACACAGCAAGTGGTTCGGTTTGCCTCTAGAAAAGCAACTAAACATGTCACGGGCACCACAGGGCCGCACTGTTGGTTGATGTCGTACTTGTAGCAATAATTTACTGATGAAACCACTCTGCTCTCAAATGCAGGCGGAAAATGCATCTGATCTTTGGCTGCAATGTGTTTCAGATCAAGTGGAAGGTACTTCTTGAAAATAGGCAATGAGTCAGTTCAGTGATGCTACATAGAGGTTTGTGGGCCCAGTTTTAAATGGAGTAGTTTGTTGATTTGTCATGAAGTTGCTCCCTGAGTCAAATAGATGACTGGAGATGTAATTAATTCAGTTCTGCCTCCCTGCACAAATGGATCTGATGGTGGATACAAACAGAAAATCTGACCAGAGAAGGCCTGGATCTCAGTGGTGTCTTGAAGTGTCAATCAACTGCACAGCAAATGTCATGGATTGGCAAGGGACACAGAATAGAATAATAAATCGTCACATATCCAATTCTCACTATTAACAAGCTGCTTATTAGTATGATTTTTATTATATTGGCTGTTTATTAGTGCTTATAAAGCACATATTAATGCCCAACGCATTTTCATCCCAAGGCCATAAGACATTTAGGAAACATGTTCGCATACACGTTTATCTGAAAAAAACAATTCTACAGCCAGTTATTTTAATTATTATTTTACACGTGTTGTCAGTAGGTTTTTGTGTTGGTGTGTGATCTCGGCCACTGCCAGTTCACCCAATAGTATTCGACACACCTAAATTCCACACAACCTAAAAAGCCTCTCTATCTATCTAAAAATCTCTATGAATGGGAGCATATTAAAACGCGGATATATCAACTCATCAAATTACAGTTTGTAAGTCTCATGGGCTTTCATTGCCAGTTGCGTTCGTTCAGACCAAAGGTGAGCATTTCCCCTTTTTACTTTGACTTTCTCTACGCCTCCCACTGACAAAGACACAGAAAACTGTCGTCTGTAAAGTGTCTAAAGCTAACGGAGATTAAAAAATCCTAAAGTGTGGCACCTAAAGTAAGGCAAGAAAACATCCCCACACCATTAAACCACCACCACCAGCCTGCAGAGTGGTAACTAGGCATGATGGATCCATGTTCTCATTCTGTTTTTGCCAAATTCTGACTCTACCATCTGAATGTCTCGAGACTCATCAGACCAGGCAACATTTTTCCAGTCTTCGAATTTTGGTGAGCTCTTGCAAATTGTAGCCTCTTTTTCCTATTTGTAGTGGAGTTGAGTGGTACCCGATGGGGTCTTCTGCTTTTGTAGCCCATCCGCCTCAAGGTTGTGCATGTTGTGGCTTCACAAATGCTTTGCTGCATACCTCGGTTGTAACGAGTGGTTATTTCAGTCAAAGTTCAGTCAGTCCCAGTCTCCTCTGACCTCTAGCATTAACAAGGCATTTTCGCGCACAGGACTGCCGCATACTGGATGTTTTTCCCTTTTCACACCATTCTTTGTAAACCCTAGAAATGGTTGTGCGTGAAAATCCCAGTAACTGAGCAGATTGTGAAATACTCAGACCGGCCACGCTCAAAATTGCTTAAATCACCTTTCTTTCCCATTCTGACATTCACTTTGGAGTTCAGGAAATTGTCTTGACCAGGACCACATCCCTAAAAGCACTGAAGCAACTGCCATGTGATTGGTTGATAACTGCATTAATGAGAAATTGAACAGGTGTTCCTAATAATCCTTTAGGTGAGTGTATATAAAAAAAATCTAGTTTCTTACACCTATGTAAGTTCCTTCCTCTTCTTCTTTGGACAGACAGCCATATTTAGCTCAGACAACGAACTGAGAGTAACAGGCGCAGCGAATTCCAGTTCTAATCGAAAATCACGCTCCATTCCCTTCAGGAGAAATCTCTGTCCATGCCTCAGCCTGTTGGTGACATCAAAGCTAGGATCCCACGGCTCATCCTGTGCTGTGATGCGATTTGTGGCGTCCCCAGCGGGGTCACGGAGTAGAGCCAGACTCCAACTCGGGAGCCGGCTGGAGAATAACCTCTTGCCCTGTCTTGGAGGAGGTCCACCTCTCTGTTCCCACGAGAGACTGGGGCAGGGAACAGAAAGCTGATTACTCTACAGATCCAGGCCTGTCTTCTCGGGTCGACCTCCTCGTGAGCTCTGGGTGGCCTCAATGCTGTTGGAACAATTTCTAGCTGGGTCAGAGTAAATCTAAGAGCAGGGGCCTCGGACCTCACACTGCTCGTACCTGCTCCTTCAGGAATTAATGATTCCAGCAATCTGAGAAGGGCTCTACAACAAACAATATACTCGCCACAAAATCATTAATTATATATCATTGTTGACACAATAATTAAATATTACACTCTAAAAATGTTTTGTTTTGACCCAAAAATGTTTGTTTTGACCGAATTTTGGGTAAAATATGGCCAAACCCAGCCATTGGGTAAAAAATGTAATAAAAAAATGTCATTTAAAAATGTAACCCAATGGCTGGGTTTGTCCATATTTGACCCAAAATTGGGCTAAAACAACCCAGCATTGTTTTCAGAGTGTACTACTGCTAAACTTTTATTGTATTAATTTACTGGCAAAAATAAACTAATTCAAAGTTTGAAATTAACTACCAAAAAATGAACCGATACTTGATGCCCCCCCCCTAACCTGAGACTCTGATCAGCCTGAACTCTCAGCTTTTCCTCTTCCTGTGCTGTATATAATGCACATCATGCAAATGGGAGCGTCTTCCGATGAGGAAAAGCTCAGTATTAGATGGGTCACCCTCACCACAGTCTCTCACACTCATCAACATGTTGGTTCGGTTATACAGCTCACGCTGAGTTCCATTCCCTACCATTGAGGAAGCAAATGATTACAGACAGCGTACCTCGCCACACACTGGGCTTGATTCTCAGCACGCATTAGCATGGCCTCCTCAAGAGGCACTGAACCGCCTAATGCGATAAACGGCTGGTCATGACTGATTCCTGCTACACCACAGCGAGCTGTGAAGTGATATGGGGGAGCTGAGACAACAGGTTACACTTTTTACCCGAATACCAGGAATTTCACACAAGGGTTAAACATATAAATAAATAAATACATTTTGCGAGGGTTAAAACAGCAACTGTGCCAATTGAGTTAGTGTTCTGAGCATTCATTTAGAAGCTGATCATTACAGCAAAAACTGATTTGTAGAACACAAAAAAACAAAGGATTTGCATACTTGTATAAAAAAAACAGACGCCACAAAAGTGCAGAGTTTGTCTAATTTATATTTATGTTTTGAGCACATACAGTGAATATCCACTTCTATAACTTCAGTTTTTTCATATATCTGTAACATTCAAAAGTTTTGATTAGTTTATTTATTTTTGTGAAATTAATAAATACATTCTTATAACATATATATATAACTTATATATAACTTATATATATATAATCAGTTTTTCAGTATTAAATAATCAGTTATCAGTTTTATCAAAATTATCAGTTTTGTAATAAATCTTTGCCAAAAACCTGAAATATACAGTATATATATATATATATATATAACATTTATATTTAACAATTATGTATTTATTTAAAATATAAATAAATATAACACAATATATTTAATAATATAGATATATATGTTTAATTATTATTTTATTTAAATCAGTATAAACTGTTTTACTCGACAAATCTTTGCCAAAATCTGAAATATTTATATTAATATATATTAAACATTTACAACTGACAAATATAGATTTGTTTAAAATGTAAATAATTATATATATATATATATATATATATATATATATATATATATATATATATATATATTATAATTATTTATACCCTACAAATAAATAAATATTTAAAGAATATATTTGAAATAATATTAAAATAAATATTTGCCAAAAAACTATTTGTAAAAACTAAATATTTATTTATTACCCATTTTAATTTTTTAAATATATATTTATTTAAAATATAAATAAACAAAACAAATAAATATATACATAACATTGCTTTATATAAGGGTTTAATATTGCTGATATTAAAGTAGTTTTGACACATAAATCTCCACAAAAAAAAAAAATCACAGCTTATAGACTTCAATGTTATAAGTCCGAAAATAAATTATTCACAAAACAGTTTATTGTTTTGTTTTTTAATGATAATGCAAGGAGGAGATTATAAATCATTTTCATCTTTTAAAACTATTGACCATAATAAACGACAACTCTGTCAATACACAACTAGCAGTAACTTTAGGATTTCTCAAGGTCTCTTCTCAAGGAATCTGACCTGACAGACATTTCAAAAGCATCTAATGGGCAATATTTTGATGAGACATATTATTGTCTCGTCATATACTTCTCATCTGGGATACATCAAAAAGAAATGGCCGTAACACTTTTTTTGTTCTACATCATATCTCATCAAGCATCAAAATTAGACTTCAAACATGATTTCATGATTTCCCATTTTGTTTGTTATGATGTTTCACAGCCCTGCCAAAGAACACTGTAGCAACCCTTTGACTAATGATCAATGGTTGCTAGGGTGTTGTTAAAAGGCTGCTAAGGTGTTTTGAATGGTTGCTAGGTTAGTGGTCAGGCTTAGCCAAGTCTCCATGACATGGTTTCTTAACTCTGGCCCTTGAAATCCACTTTCCTGCAAAGTTTAGCACCAACCTTGATCAAACTCGCTTGCCTGAAGGTTTGTAGTCACTTAATTAGCTTGTTTGGTTTGTGATTAGGGTTTGAAAGCAGTAAGTGGCCCTCGAGGGCCAGAGTTGAGAACCCTTGCTCTATGATATTATGGCAAAAATAATACTGATGTAACTAAGAAACACCACTGATTAAAAAATTAGACTGTGAAATAAACATGTTTTTACCATCCTCTGGAGCTCAAACAAACAAAGGGGTTTTTGATTTCAATAATCGGCCTTTAAGTCAACACTACTAATTTCTTTGGTGCGTTTCAATGCGCTTGTACAAAAGTTCTGTCTGTCCTTGAACAGTAAACTTCACTGAGACTAAGAGGCTGCTGTTGTTTATTTGCGTTGTGACAAATTTCCTCAAATAGTAAGTCTTTGGATCAAGCCTTTATGGCAAAGTACAAAGTAATTAAGTGCGGTCCAATCTTTAAAAGCATTGGAGAGCAGACAAGAGCTGGGCAGACTGTTGTCTACTTCCTCTTTGGCTTGGTTGGGTTAGCATGCAGCAATCTACACACACCATTGGCCCTGGAGACTAAATTATTGATTTGTTGTTTTTATACCGTTATGATAGGCCACCATGTAACACATCCCTCATAAAAACTGCATTAGTATTTCTGTCTCTAGTGGCACCCATGGCATCCTCCACACACTCTAAAATAGATTCGCACATCTCCTCGGACAACTATGTATTTGCAAGTTAATGTCTAACAAAATGCAGCATCTTCAGCGTTATCTCAATAAGCACACCGGTTTAATGAACGTGGCAGTGCTCTACAAACTCCTTGATTTTTACCCACCCGATTTGTCCCTTAAGGCAAGACTGATTACTGTAATCTCATTATTATTACTGGAATTAAAAAAAAATGAATATTAATTTTTGAGAATCATGACTAAGCATGGGAATCCATTTGAGTTGAAAATTACCTTAATTATACAAAAAAATAATGTTATATATATGTATATATATATATATATATATATATATATATTTATATATATATATAATTATAATTCAAGTTTAATTAAATTATTTTACATTATTTTGGTATAATTAAGGTAATATATATATATATATATATATATATATATATATATATATATATATAATTCAATTATATTTTAAGATATATATATATATATATATATATAATTAATACCAAAAATAATAATAAAACATATAATAATATATAAAATATAAATACAAATACATAATATATAAAACAATATAAAAATACATTATATGTAATGTATATTGACAAATATAAAGAAGTATTATAATAGTATTATAGTAAATTGAGGGAACATGTCCTTAAGTTTTTATAGTAATGGTGGCGGGTCCTTTATTGTTCTGGAAAAATTACAAAATGTACATAATATATTAATGAATGAAAAAGGTAGTTTATAAATGAAATGCATTAAAATGCATTTATACGGATCAATAAAATTATTTTTTATATGCGTAAATATAAAACAAAATATAATTTTTGCTATAAAAAATATATTTTTCTAATTTAAAAATATAATTTTTAATACACTTTAGTGTATGCATACATTTTCCCTAAAATTTGGGAGGAAAATGTCCTTAATTTTCTGAAAATTATTTAAATAAATAAATTAATTAATAAAGGGGAAATATTACAAAAATAATTATGTAAATAAATAAATGGAAAATATCACTATACAAATGAAAGAATAAATTAAAGGATTTTTTATTACTATTATTGACAAATAAACTACAGAGTTAAGCATGTACAACTACAAGGAGCACACACACACACACACAAGATTTTCCCCAGAGATTTCTCTTTGTTCAAAATACCCCATGCAACTCCAGTGGTGTTGGTGGTTATGAGTAAAACCTTTTCTTTTGCTCAGGGAAAGTCATTTCTCATGTTTTGGAGAGGTAACATTTCCAAAACACTTCTCCCTCTCGTGTGTTTCTGAGACGAGGGCTTCTGGGCAAACCCAAGTCAGACATGTGGCCACCATAAATTATTAAAAGCTCATTGCTTATTCAGTCTGCCTGTCCTCATCTTTGCTCTATGTAATGGAGGCCCCGGTGGCGAGGGAAAAGGGAACATAGCATTTGCATCAAGCTTTCTCCAAACCGTCTGACTGAGAGGGGCCATTACCTGTTTACTGTGGGGATATTACCTGTTTACTCAGACTCTGAGGGTGGCCAGCATTTAGTTTGGGGTCAGTAGACTAATATTCAGTGTTGCCGAAAGGATCAAGGTTTTGGGAAAGGGGCTTTTTATGATTCAGAGTCATAATCCACCCCATCAGGGAGCAAAGCTCGACCCCGAGGGTAGAGGTGGAGATTGTACAGACGAGGAGGAGACGCCCTGGGAACAGAGGATGCATGTAAATTGGAATGACTAAGGAGTCTGAGAATTTCGCAAAGGGACTCTGGGACTAGCTGTGTCCGCACACTGAATGCTTTCAAGATGTGTGATAAGAAATGGGAAATCATGCAATTTGAATATTCCAGCTTATACTTGAGGAAGCTTGCAGCCTTTAGAAATTAAAGGAGTAGTTCACTTTTGAAAATACTTTTGCTGATAATTCACTCACCCCCATGTCATCCAAGACGTCCATGTCTTTCTTTCTTAAACCATTTATGTTAAGCAAACTGCCATTTTGCGCGAACTTAATTTGATTGTGTTCAATATGCTTAAATATATGTACAATTTAAATTTACTTAATCCATTTGTGTTGCATTAACTGAAACTGGGCGGTGCTTTTAGTTCCCAGCATGCTTTGCATATGGTTGAATTAAGAGAGAATAAATGTTAAAATGAAGTGTTATTTATTTATTTTTGAGAAATTTAGAAAAGGGGAAGATTTGACGGTGTGTAATTGTGTTTACTGTAAAATTACATTGGAATTATTAAACCACTTAAATTACAGTGGGTTACCATTGTGGAGGAGATCAATTTAATTATGTGTCACTGAAATAAATGAAATATAAATGAATATAAAATAACACCTGAATCATGTTAGGAAGCCTTTAAAAATTCACGTTGAGACCACTTAAAATGGCTTCGTTAAAATGAAACTTAATTTCATGATGTTGAAGTTACATGAATGAATTATGTTTGTTTAACGTAATCCAGTTACGTGGAACCTGTTGACGAAAAAAATTAAGTAAAGTCAACATATCATTTTTTTGAGTGTATCTGTGTTGGCTATTGTTCATAGCATTGACTGTAGAAACATAGGTATGAGTGTCCTTTCATATTTGTTATAAAATCCTGTTGACAAATGCCAAATTAAGGAGTCCCTAAAAGAACAAGCACATTACCCCCAAGAAGATTTATGCAGCCTGACATCGGCAGTGCGTTTTCAAAGGCTAATGCGTCGGCAGACACATTTGTCTTGATATGGAGCCAAGAATCATAGAGTGCATTTCCACACTGGTCAGTGAGCATCTGAGATGTTATAAAGCACCTTACTGTGAGGACTAATGGTGAGGGTTTCTCTTTTTACTTTGACTTTCACTACGCCTCCCACTGACAATGACACAGACAACTGTCATTTCATGGCGTCTGTCGGTGAAGCGTCTAAGTTAACTGAGATTAAAAAGTACTGAACCCAATCAGACATCAAAATTAAACACACACACACACACACACACACACAATAATAATAACAATAATAACAAAAATAAATTAAAGCCAAAACAAAAACACAGACTTCATAGAGTGAAAACGACAATAATAACAATAAATAAATAAATAAATTATATATATATATATATATATATATATATATAAATTATATATATATATATATATATATATATGGGGTAAAAATGTTGGGTCACAACATAAGGCATCAAAAACATGCATTATTGTTATTTTATTTTAAAAGATGACTGGAATATATACATATATATATATATATATATATATATATATATATATATATATATATATATATATATATATATGGGGTAAAAATGTTGGGTCACAACATAAGGCATCAAAAACATGCATCATTGTTATTTTATTTTAAAAGATGACTGGAATATATACATATATATATATATATATATATATATATAATGTTTTAATTAATTAATTATTTTTTGAGACATTAGTGGAATAGAAATTACATGATTCAGTGAACATAAGGGACAAAAATAGCCACCATATTTTAAATGCTACCCATATGTAATTAGCCTTGGAATATTTAAAGGGATTTTTATTGCCGAAAATTTTAATTCTGTAATAATTTACTCATCCTCAAGTTGTTTCAAACCTGTTGAATTTCTTTCTCCTGCTGAACACAAAATATGATATTTTGAATAATGTTGGTGACCAAACACTTTATGGGCCCTATTTACTATGCTTAATTCATAAAACATGTCAAATGACCGTGTTAGTGTCATGCTGCTCATACCCCTCTCTTTCTTATTACATAATAAAATACTTTAAAATAAAAATAGCTTCAATTCAAATCAAAATTTCATGTCCATATATATTTCTTTGGTAAGGAGCCATGTAATCAGCAGTATAATAAAGCCACATACTTTAACCCATACATAATTAATAGCAATATTGCATTTTCTATGAAATGTACTTCAGTAGAGTTGACATTTAAGAAAACGGTGTATTTTTCATTAACTCTCCAAACGAACTTATGCTTAGCTGGTGAATAAAGATAAGCTAAATACTGCTTGACAGTAAATGCATATATACATATTATAAGAACATGAGAAGTGCTTCATCAAACCCTCAACAGCATGATTTTTCAAAGCCATAAAAAAAAGATGATTGGAATGTCTTTCCTTTTAAAAATGTAACTTAAAAAAGTGTTACTTGTTAAATTGTTTGTGAAATTTCCTATAATTTCTGAGTGAAAAAAAAAATTAATAAATAATTTTTATTTTTTTAGTTAATTATTATAACCTTTATTTTACCAGGAGAGAAGAATAGAACTTATTATTATCATTTCTTTTAGTAAATAATAACAATGTATTAATAAATAAATAATTTATTTATGAACACTTTTCATATTCATAAATAAATAAATAAAGTTAATAAATAATTTATATTCTTTTGGTTCATAAGTAAAATTTATTAATAAATAAATAATTTATTTATTTATTTATGAACACTTCTCATGTTCATAAATACATAAATCATCACTTTTTTTCACTGCACAACTCAGTCCTTTTATGTGAGTTATGAGTCGCTATGCATTCCTGGGCTGAGACCC
This sequence comes from Cyprinella venusta, assembly GCA_038021265.1. Classification (NCBI taxonomy): domain Eukaryota; kingdom Metazoa; phylum Chordata; class Actinopteri; order Cypriniformes; family Leuciscidae; genus Cyprinella; species Cyprinella venusta. The sequence continues at coordinate 39,659,838 of CM075866.1, read as the reverse complement.
ACAGTGACCAATGTTTCCATCCTGAGATGCTTCTCATCTCTCAGCCTACTCACTGATTTATTACGGCTCTTTTCAAGCAGAATCTCTCTTTTTCTATCCTGGAATGGCATTTCAAAAGAAACTCGGTCTCAATGCCATCCTTGAAGAACCTATTAGCAATAATTCACGTAGAATTTCAGGGAAATGTGCATGCCTGACTTTGGACTCTCTCTGCCGCCCGGTAGAGGGTCGTAACACAGATGTCGAACAGAAGAACGACATCATCGTAAAAGATGTAAGTGTATCTGTGCCGTCCCTTTAGTGCCGGAGCGCATCTGCGAGAGGTGGGGGCCAACTGGAGCACGCCATTACACCCACTGATGTCTTCTGACTCGCATTACTACGGGAGAATGATCGAGGAGCCCGGCCGCCCTGGAAATAGCCACGGCGTGATGGATGTGCGGACCCAGGCGCCCTCCGCCGAGAAAAATATATCAGCGCCTGGCCTGGAAATATGGTTACGGGCTAAGAGTGAGAGGGGGATAGGAGTATTCTTATTGACGTAACAAATGATAACACGGACGTGAAAGAGGAGCGTACTGGAAGCTCTAAATGGGTCGTATTCTGAACGCTGCTGCTGCTTTCGGTGAGGGATTGAGGCTTTTAGTGCATCTCTATGTGTGGGTGTTGTTAAATGATGCATGATGTTGGGACCGCCACCCACGTGGCTTAAAGGTGCAACCAGTTTGTCCCAGAGACACCATTGGGTCACGGAGCACCAGACGTGGGAAGCTTACCAAGATAGAGACGTTAAGAGACTTTGGGTCTTTTGAGAAGCTCTGCCTACAGATGCGCAGCCACTATAAAAAATAATCCTGTAAAAAAAACGGTAAACTACTGGCAGCTGTGGTTGCCAGCATCATACCGTAAAAATATGGTGTGTTACTGTTTTGAAATAAACAGCTAAATACCGTACTGTCAGCTACAGTATAAAACTTTAATTTAACAGCTATATGCTCTAACACAAAAACAGTAACAGACTGTATAGTTACAGTATGATGCCAGTAGTTTACTGGGTTTTTTTTAGCGGATTATTTTTTACAGTAAAAGGGAAACATTTACTCAATCTCATGTTGTTCCAAACCTAAAAACTTTCAATAATGTTCTCGCTGATCTTTTAATGGAACGATATGCTTATATACTGAGCGCTATAGCCTTGAACATCAAACAATGACAAACGCAGTAAAAAAGCATAAGGCATAATTTAAGTATTAAAAGCGTTCACAAGACTTAATATCCCATTTACTTCACCGAATTTGTTTGAAATATATTCTATGATTCATAGGTTATTTTATTTATTTATTTATTTTTTACCTCAAAACGGTGATGAATTTGACATTCAACACAATACTGGGGGGAAATTATAGTAATTTCCATGTCTTAACAATCATAAACAAACATTATGTGATGAAATGGTTCCACATAACCACATTTTTGTAAATGCCTCACGAAACAGTGTGTGGCACACATTACATTTTTCTTTTAGAAAAGCATTATTTCTAATAACTAGTAAGCGTTGAATAGGCAATGTCTTATCAATAATTGAAATAATATCTATAAAACCAAATATATTTTTAATATTTTTAGTTTTATATACTGCATACTATACGTTTTCAATGTTGCTGAAATGCCCCCTCCAAAAATTAACAAACAAAACACAAATGAATATTAAAATAATTTATATATATATATATATATATATATATATATATATATATATATATGTACTTATATGTACTATATGTATGTACTTATAGTCATTACAATACGTGGGTAATATCTACACTGTAAAAAAATATTGTTGGTTTAACTTAAAAAATAAGCCTGGTTGCCTGAAAAAGTTCATTGAAATAGAAAAATTGAGTTAATAAAATGAAGGAGATTGATTTAATCATTCGAAAATCAAAATGGTATGTTCTCTGAACTACATAAATGATCTAAATTGATTTGACAAAAAAAAAATTGTGATTACAAATCATGATCATATTTTTTTTAACAGTGTAGGTACTAACCATAAACCTAAACTTAACCCATTCCGTTACCTTATATTAGCAGTACTTCTTTAGGTAAGTGCACGGTAAGTACATGCAAGTGCACATACTGTAAAATAAAGTGCAACTGATACTATAAAAGAATATACATCATACAAAAATAACACTGGTAGGCCTATAAAAAATAACCCTTGCACCTTGGAGATTCTTCAAAAAGTATTTTTCTTTCCAAGAAAAACGTTACAGCATTCAAGTTTGGAAGAACATGAGGTTGAGTAAATGATGACTAATGTTCATTTTTTGGATATACTATTCCTTTAAATAGCAAGTTTCAGCGAGGTCCATTTTGCGGAGGCACAAAAATAACATTTCAAATAAGTAAAGGAGAAGACACTCAGACGGTCTCATCCCTCTTTTGGCAGAGTCTCCACCATGATACTTCCTTTACATGTGTGGGAAGAGAGTTTCCCCATTTAGGATCTGATTTTTCCAGACAAGGATCTCCCCATATGTGGGTTTTCTCACGCGTTTACGACGATGGGATACACTCTCTTGAGGATTCAGTGTGGTTTTCTCACTTACAACAGCATCCAGCTGGATGAGTGGGCTTTGGGATCTCCATCCAAATATCCGCACACGTATTTGAGAGGAGGATGGTGTTCAGGGAAGCCATCTGCTACGATGCAAAAGTTCATGCTGTACATGTGACCCATAAAAATCTAACTTTTTGGGCGTGAAGATGCAACTGCCGAGACATCTGCTCTCCTAAAACACAATAAGTGCGTTTGTCCACCTTTTTCACACCCTCACACAAATAATTTATAAGAAAACAAAAAATACTAAATTCGTGGATCTGCCATTTGACAGTGAACAAGTCATATGCACAATATAAATGTAACATCAAAACAAAAAGATGGCTATATTTATTTCCTTCAGATAGTGTAAGTCGTTTCAAAAGCCTATGAATTATCCTGCTTACTGCACGGCTGTTTGTCAAATATGGACATGAAATACTACATTTAGTTATATTATTAAATAATAAGAAAGGATTGTGGGGTGATATGAGAGGCTTCAAAGTAGCACATCTAGTGTCAGTAATATATACCAACTGAAAACCCACTCTAAAACCAGTCAAGCAAGGCTGGAAGACCAGTTAAAACCAGAGAAGAAGCTTATGATTTTGATTCATAGCCATATTGTTATTCAGACAAACAGCACACTTTCAATCATGATGGTACTTTTATACGACAGTTCGATAGACAATAAGTTAATATTGCATTGCTAACATTTTAGGCACAATATTGCCATTTATTTTTGCTCCGCCAATGGAAATAGTTCCAAACAAAGCCAATACGAAACCATACATCTCCAAGTAACACCAGTAACTCAATGAATCACTGTTTAATAAATGAATCAATAAGAGATTCATTGGTTTGTGTCCTGAGTGAATCTCTGCTATTGAATCAGATGGGTCAATGATTCAATGGCTCATTTATTGGCTGCATACAAAATTGCAAATACTATATAGAAGCAGAAAAACAGTATGTGACAAAATAAGTATGTCCAAAATCATAAAAGCACTATTTCCAGTGGGATTCTGAAGAGTGCATACGATGACCACTATCAGGTCACCGGTGGAGATGGTGAGTGAACGCAACTGATGTTGGCAGGTCACATAATAGACAACATAGCGAATATAGTAAGTCCAGATTACATTCATACTTGCAAGTATGCGATTTCAGACGTAGATATTGCTTTGTTCCTGAATTAATCAATATTTTTGGATTCAATGATTCACTCATCGATACCTAATCAGTCCTTCCAGAAAAACAGATTTTTTTGTGTGATTGTTGTGGGCAAAAATCCTTGATTATGCGGCCCATTTTCTTAAAAAAAAATGCGATAGAATATTTATGCAATGTCATCAACAAAAAAGTGCAAATAAATCGGTCTGCCTCATGTAATTCGGTATTACACATGATAAATAAAATAAATATGTGTACAAATTCACACAATTTGTTTTGTATACTTACTAAGATGTACAAAGAAACATGTTTTACACCTATGGAGTGTGTATATCACACAGTACACGCATTCATACAAACGGATGTCTTTAATGAGCTGTATTTATGCTCAGACATGAATGCAAGTGCACATTAAAAGTTTTAATTAAGCATCTTAAAAAATGCAGCTCCCCTCATAATCTCACACATCCTCTTAAGGCTGAAAGATACTGAACTAATTTAATCTCACATCCAGTAAAGCCCATTCACACATGGGCAGTAGAGACATTTGTTTCGGTCAAACAGGATAATCTCGTGATTCTCGTTGGTTGGCTCTATTATTTATGTCTGCCTTTTTGCTTAAATGGGTCATATTTCCCCCTGAAGTCTATTTTTATAGCTTTGTTTCTTGTACCAAAACTTGTATGTTTTATATGAACATTTGTGTATGCAATTTTGCCCGTTCATAAACAATGCGGGACTGACAGTAGATTGACAGTGTTGAACAATTTACTAATTAAAACAAAGTCATCCTTATTTGCATACAGTTAAAGCTAAACAATTGGGAAATATAGGAAATTGAATTGGTGAATCATTTGTGTGAATCTATTCATTTAAAACCTTAATTTCTTCTCGACTGAAGAAAGAAAAACGTGGACATCTTGGATGACATGGGGGTGAGTAAATTATCAGGAAAAGTTTTTTTTTTTTAAAGATATAATTTAAAGTATATTTTAATACATTCTTTACAGTATATCCATGTTTTTGCTAGAGCTCATGACCACATTTATAAATAGTGTTTTTCATCATTGCAGAGTCATGACGGATCTCTCTTTTTAAGTGTCACGCACGAGATGGAGCCGCTATCTGAAGCGCACCATCATGACCCAGATCTAGTTAATGGCACAATCTGATTGACAAGTCATCAGAGCCTGAAACATGGATTCATCTTCCATTCAGCTTATTGAGACCTCTAGGTCACAAACCAGGCCAGCCAAAAGAAAGCCACGTTCAGGATGAACACACAGGGACTGGGAGATGATTTGATTAAAGGCGGACCCCCGGGGTCCCACATCCTGACAAATGGCGGATGTGTAAGACAGACTGTGTGCCTTGAGAGTCTGACACACAGCAATATGAAGAAACACAGAGGTGTTGAAAACAAATTGGGAAATCTGGCATCATCCGCCTGCATGCGTTGAATGAGGGATTTGATTAGAGGTTCCCCTGAATGAACAGATTTCGCCTGAATTGTTGTTGTGGGCGGGTTCCTGTCTTGAGCATAGACTGGCGTCCCGCTGCTTCATCGAATATTTGACAGGAAATGCTAATATGGTGTGCACAGATTTCACATCTTTTGAACTTTTTTTGACAGCAGACTGCATGTCTTTGCAGGCCATCCATCCAAATATCCAGCCCGTTCTCATCCCAAGGCATCATATAGGTGACGTTTTTGACATTTCGTCAACATCTGATGCACATGGCACCCTTTAGCGTCAATATGAGACTAAGATATATATAGGCCAGAAGGCGCCTCCTAGTGGTCCAACCCTAACCCTACCCCAGACCTAAACCTACTCATAACCGAAGTGCAAACACTTTAAGAAGCATGGTAAAATCAACGTAGCACGTGGCTCATTAACTTATTTCTTAGTAAAATATTAGAGTTCAGTATTTTGTAAAGTACATCCACACATAGTCAAGAAATTAAAATGAACAAATACATTCCAGCTGAGCAAAATCATCAACATTGTTTGCACTGCTTAAGAAAAACATTGGTATTGTTTAAAATTTATGACATTTGGACAATATCTAAATACTTCATTACAACATTTGCAAGATCATGAGGCGTTTCCTCATTGAAATGCAAATTCAAATTAACCCTTTACTGCACAACATTACATGACTTTCTGGTGGTTCGTGTAAAAAAAAAAAAAAAAAAGACGCCATGAGCAAGAATCCGACCGAGAATGTTTTGTCTGGCTCAGTCAACCTCAGGCTAAAGAACAACTCGCACTTATTTTCACTGGAGGGAAAAAAATGATTAAACATTCATTTGCATTGAGAATATATTTTGGGTTGCCCTTGCGGCACTTGTCAGTGAAGCATTCTGGGAATATAAACTGCCACTGGTCAGATAGAGACCTATGATTGGCCATCCTAAGAGTTGCAGTTCGAATTCTCACAAACTCTCAATAAAAATGTCAAAATAAACGGTAACACTTTATGGTAAGGGTATAAATTCATGCATGAATTAGGCATTAATTGCAAAAATGCAATTTTACAGTAAAATTACATTAAATGCATTAAATTACATCACAGTTATTTACCGTATATAGTATGGAAACTTTCTGTTAACCGATTAGCAGTTTTGCACTGTAGCATTTTTACAGTCTTTTACTGTTAAAATCACTATTATTTTTTACAGCGTACTATTCGAATATACAAAAATAAACATTACCTCATGCCATGCATACAGGCTATAACAGTCTTCACTCTCAGAAAAAAAGGTATGAAGTTGTCTCTGGGGCTGTACCTCTTCAAAAGGTACACTATTGTACCCAAAGGCTGCATATTGGTACCTTAGTGGTACATATTAGCACCTAAAATGTACATATTAACACCTAAAATGTACATTAACCTTAAAATGAACATACAGTAATTATTAGCACCTAAAATGTACATTTCAACACTTAAAATGGACATATTAGCTCCTGAAATGAAAATATTAGCACCTAAAATGGACATATTAGCACCTAAAATTAACATATTAGCTCCTGAAATGGACATTTTAGCACCTAAAGTGGACATATTAGCTCCTAAAATGTATATATTAGCACCTAAAATGTATATATTAGCACCTAAAATGGACATATTAGCACCTAAAATTGACATATTAGCACCTAAAATGTAAATATTAACACTTAAAATGTACTTATTAGCACCTAAAATGTACATATTAGCTCATTAAATGGACATATTACCACCTAAAATATGCATATTAGTACCTAAAATGTAAATATTACCACCTAAAATGGACATATCAGCACATAAAATGTAAATATTAACACTTAAAATGTACTTATTAGCACCTAAAATGTACATATTAACACCTTAAATGTACATATTAGCTCATTAAATGTACATATTAGCACCTAAGATGGACAAAAGTTTACCTTTTGAAAAGGTACAGCCCCAGTGACAGCTTTTGTACATTTTTTTCTGAGAGGGTATCAATTAATGTGAGAACTGTATTTCCGAATTATGATGTGAGTTACCCTGCGTGTTCATGTCTTCTTCATAGCCTGCAGGTTAATGGACAGCCCCCAAAATTGGCCAATCACAGCAAATAGCGCACAAATTCTGTTTACATTCATCAGTAACTAAGGATAATCTTTGAATGACTTCATCGTGTGTGTGTGTGGCCCTCAACTAAAGTGATGGCATGGTCTTTTGAAACACTGATGAGCTTTCTTCCATTTACTATTCATTTCTGTTGATTTGAGGGTGAATGAATATGTCCTTGACAGATTCTTCCAGTTGTTGTTTGTGTTCAGAGGTATTCAGGGGTGTCAGTCATGGTAATATTTCATCCTAAAGGTTCAGCCCACGAGGGTGATGCACAGAAATCTAGAGCATATTTCCTGCAGATGAGGTCAGCTCACCCAGCCAGCATTCATAACTCTTTCTCTGGCTGTTCAGTCGTCAAAAGACAGCCCTACACTTGTTCATGCTTACTTTAGAGTGATTGAACGACTCTTAGTTACACGAAGAACCTGCTTGCAGTACGGCAACCCACGCGTCATGAGCAACATGTTCCAAGATGAGCTGCAATCTAGTTTGTACTGCAATCTTTAAAACCCACATAATGTCATCAGACAAAAAAAAAATGGCCAGAATTAAATTAGTAGTCTTCGAAGTGGAATTGCAAAGAGGTTAAGGACTAAAATATGATAAACGTTCTTCAAAACATCTCCTTTGCATCCACATAAAAAGGAATGTCAAGGTCATTTTCTTTTTTTTTACTGATTCTCCCTATTAAGCACGGACAAAGGAGTTTTATTGATTTAGTAACAGCGTGATTTGAAGTCCTTTTAAGTTGAGAATCAAGCAAAAACTTCTGCTAGATGATCCTTATATATAATCGTATACAATTTCCCAAAGCATTACACAGGTAGATCAAAGTACAAGTGCAATGCCAAGTACTTTAATTGCTGTAACTGACAGTTAAGTGCAGCCAGATGCATATAAATGTTGTAATTTCCTGCAAAAGTATAGCCATGTTCTTCCACAGCGATTTATTTCATTTTAACATATTTATGAAGGGTGTAGATCAAAGCAAATTCAGGTAGAACTGCGTAAAATCACTCGCATGTAATCCCTGGATGCTGAGACGCATTCCTAGCTTTGCTTCTTCACTGACACTGATCAATAAATAATTATGTGAGATTTATGCAACCCATATTTATGAATATCACAGAGAAATTCATGTCATCTATCACAATAACCTTTCCTGTATAGCAGCAGTTGGTCAAAGGCTGCATGAAATCTATTATGGAAATGCTGTTGATCAAGGTAATAGACACCATTATTGACGGAGGAGAGAAATGCATTATGGGATATGAAACTTTTTGATAAAAAAGGATTTGTTCCTCTTGGGATGTTTGAAATATAATCTGTATATATTGTGGTTGTATACAGTGGATTAAATGATTGTAATTATAGATTTCAAGCAATTTAGCACCTTTTAGGTTTTCTTTTAATTTCTATTTCTTTTTATTTTATATATATATATATATATATATATATATATATATGAAGAGTTCAGATGCAAAAGCCTCTAAATGCCATTTGAAATTTTCTTCTAAAATGACCATTTTTATCAAGCTTGTATAATTAAGTTCAGTAATTTCACTTAAATGACAATTAATAGGTAATCTTCATTGCCATTTAAGTGAAATTACTGAACTTAATATACAAGCTTGATAAAAATGATCATTTTAGAAGAAAATTTCAAATGGCACTTAGAGGCTTTTGCATCTGAACTCTTCATATATATTCTTTTTAAAAAATATATTGTACATATCTTTTCATTATATTTTTTTATTCTAAACTGTTTTAATTAGTATTTCTTTTGATTATTTTGTTTTCTACTGTATGTAAAGCACTTTTAAAGCAATTACCATTGTGTATGGAATGTTATATATATGGTATAAACTTGCCTTGCCTATATATATATATATATATATATATATATATATATATATTAAGGCCGTCAAATGATTAATCGCATCTAAAATAAAAGTTTGTGTTTACGAATAATTATTTTGTATATACAGTATAAATAGACACACGTATGTATATTTAAGAAAAAAAACATTTATATATAAAATATCTATACATATATAAATTATATATAAATCTATATACAGTATATACATGAAAATATTTCTTAAATATATACAAGCATGTGTGTGTATTTATATATAAAAAATAATTATACATAGTGCATCCACATACTGTATATTATGTAAACATAAACTTTTATTTTGAATGCGATTAATCGTTTGATAGCCCTAATATACTGTATATTATATATGTACTATACATATTTAAAAAAATATTTTGTCCAGATAACTTATATTTCAGCTGTACTGCTTACATGCAACTTGACTTTTGTCTATTACATTTCATATTTACATAGTCAAATTTGACTGAAGTTCGTTCTCCTTCATTTTCAGCTCTGAGGCAGCTTTGACACATTCATTCTCTGGCCAAATTGATAGACCCGAAAACCTGCCCTAGTCCTTCCATTATTGCGAAAGGTTAGAACGGAATAAATATCCATGTGTGTGTGACTGAGGAGGAGAGAGAGCCAAGCGATATTTCACTTGGGGAGAAACACATTTCATATGCAAAGAAAATAAATTACGATAAAACATAATGCCAAATCGCTACCTGTCAGTGATTTTTCCATTTATGGCCATTTCCTCGGCACTGTAATCAAAAAGCTCGAGTCACCCTGAAGAGAGATGAACACAGAAGTATATTACTACAGAGAAATCATATATTCCTGCATCCAGAAATCAATGCAGCATTTAGTCAAATCCCAATGTAACAAGCCTGCTCGCCTGTTGAAATATAATTATGCCACAATATTAGGGTTGCTATTGTTGCCCGTGCACATGACGACATCTCATGAGTTATTGCACCACTTTATGGCAACTCTTGAGTAATCACAGCAATACCATCTTCTCTCCTTGACCAAAAACAATTGGGAAAACTGGTCAAAAGGTGTTTCATAATTCATGTGCTTCTGATCCTATATGCACTTCAACATTATTTGTTATTTCTTTTCTTGAACTTATTGATCAAATGATTAAGCTGCTTTAAGTGAGTCCTGTGCCTCTATTTCATAAATAATGACGTTTTCCAAACAGATAGTCCTGACCCAAATTTCTCTGTTTTCTGATTGGCCAAAACATGTAGGTCGTGGTCAGATGGCAAAGTTAGGAATTATTACACACTACATAGTGACATATACTTTGCCTATGCATGCATAGAATATTAAAATGACCTTCTACATTGAAAGTATAATCACCGAATCATAAACTCCAAAACGCAATGCACGAAGATGACATTTTTTTGAATGAGCAATCAATGCATTTACAGCTGTGTACTGTGAAGTGTTTAGCAAATATGTAACTGGCAGAAAGTCATCGGAGTTTTCTGAATGGCCAACATACAGGTTGTGGTGGGATATGTCAGAAATTGTACTACAATACTTGCATAATGATTATTAAGTATGCATACTTTGCACAGTAAGCAAATTTTCTGCTTATAATAGATTTTCAAAAATGTGCAATATTATTATGGCTATATTTTTAACATCTTTATTTTATGCATTATTTGTTGGGACTGCAAAAATATGTATTTTTAACACACAATTATAAAAAAAAAGAAAAAAAAAGGTTTTCAGTGTATGTTTAGAATGTAACAAATGGTATGTAGTTTTTATTACCATTTTTCTATTATATTCCATTCGTAATTAGCATAATTTTGCTTCGTAACCATTTTCATCAGAAAAGTAACTTCTGTGTTAATATATGTGTTCTGAGTATTATATGTGTTCTTATGTATTTTTATGTGTTCTTATGTTTTATTTGTTTTTTGAACTGTTGCCTAAAGGTATTTGAAAGTTCTCTAAAATCCTTTTTTTATAGAATCTAAAATAAAAAAAAAGTCTAAAATAACTTTCTTGCATCCAGGGTTATTAACTAAAACATTTTTGTTAAATTACGTGAATATTTAATAAAATAAAATACAAACATAAGATGAAAATTCCAAATTACTAAGTAAAAAAAAACCCTAAACATTTAACCTATGTAAAGTATAAAAAAATACAAAATATTGAAATAAAATATATGTTATTTATCTCAAGAAATATAATAGCACATAACAAAAAAAAACTAAAAGCAAGCTAAAATTAAAATATCAAAATAAAAGCTAAATCAAAATAGTACACGTACTCATAAGATAACACAGATTGCATCACATTCCTTATATATTATCAAATTGATACAATAAATAAAATAAAAACAAAGAGCAGTGACATCATCATTAACATCACAACCTCATTCACCTCACCTTGTATTTGTGTCGTGTTAAATCTGGCAGGAGAGTGAGGCGTCATCATACGAGGGTGTTTCTCGACCTCTGCTGAGACACAAGAGAAGAACGTCACGGGTTAGCATGGTCTTTATCACTAACATTCCTCTCATCCGGTCGGCTGAAAACATGTCATATCACATCAGTTCCTGACAGCAGTTATAGGTGATGTCTCTCCGGGGCTGTGAAGCAACACTGTGTGTGTTTGAGTCTGTACTGACAATTCTTCAGCAGCTCGAACACTTCAGAGACGAGTCGGCTACACTGGTGTTTTGTAGGGTTTCTTGAGTATTTATAACAGCGTTCACAGTCAAGGGAAGGTGTGCTTTGCAACTAACCGGTGAAAAATTGTTCTGTCATGAGCTCAAACTAAAAGTCCTGGCACAACTTTGTAATCCTAGAGGAAACTGTTCTGAAACCAGGATTCATTTTGATTTAAACAAGTGTCAGTAAAGACATTGTTTTAAACAAATATTTCAAATAAAATGACCTTCATTTTAATCAAATGAATACTGAAAAGAAAAAAGTATCACGGTTTCCACAAAACTATAAAGCAGCACGGCCATTTTCCACAATTATAATAATCAGAAATGTTTCTTAATTAAACATCAAATCAGGATTAGAATGATTTCTGAAGGATCATGTGACACCGAATGGAGTAATGATGCTGAAAAAAATAGAAAACAGTTCTTTTTGAATTTGATCAAAATCTTACCTTTTTTCTACTATAGTTTTAATCAAATAAATGCAGCCTTGTTGAGCAGAAGATACTTTTTACGGTATTTCTGCATACTTTTCATTTATTTTATTTGCATGAAAACCGTGAGCAACAATATTCACCTTTGTGTCCCACAGAAGAAAGAAAGTCATACAGGTTTGGAACGACACAAGCGGTGAGTGAATAAAGACAGATGACTTGTTTGAACACTTGAAGGTCATTTGTGACAGGTCACATTGTTGTAATTCAACTCAACTGTGACTAAAAGCAGTAGATTCGCTCCAAATACTCTCCTGTTTGCATCAGACGGAGGATTCGGGTTTTTTTTTGCAGGTTACAAGGCATATCAGCAGGCTCCTTGAAAACCAAAGACCCCATTTCCATTCACATCTGCAATGACTGAACAACCTAATGTGTATGAACAGCGCTAATTCTTTGTCCTTTTCGCACCAGGCCTCAATAAAGCAGAATACTGAAATATTGACTTTTTTTTTTCTGTGAAAGCACACGTGAACGACCGGAGCCAGCGGGTGGTGGGATTCCCGCTGTGGAAATGGACCCACATAATAAAATGCACAGCTGCCTCTGAATACGTTTTAATATTTGTCTCAAAGGGAATACGGTCCGGTGGAAACACTGGGAAAAGCTGCCCTGAGGTCTGTGGCTCCCGCTAGCGAAGGAATAGATCAGGCAGATCTATTAGGAAACATTAAATGTCTCCAAATAATTCAATGGCTGGTCACAGTTTGACACAGCATGCAACCTAGCCAATATGCAACATCCGCGTGTGGATTCCCAGTCACATTACTGTGCACTCAACGGCTTATTCACACAGATGCCTTCTGCAAATCTCATTTGGGGGCATTTTAAGCCACTTTTTGTGACAAATGCGTCTCTAGAATGAGTTGAAAAGTTCTTGCGCTAACCAGTTCGGAGGGCAGATAACTTTTAATGGTACTGTATAAAGCGAAATGTTCGCTTGTGCATTTTACGCCAGTTCCATTGGGGACAAAGCGAGAGAGCGCTAAAAAGAAGAATTCACGTTCATGGGGAGTGTGAAAACGCACATTATTTCCCAAAGCCGTGGGCCAAATTGGGGTTGCAGTCATCGTATTGGTATACAGACAATAACAGCTTGAGATGAAAAATGGTCTTTTTAGAGGAGCAAGAAATCACACGGGCGGCTCATATTTACTGTAAGTAACTGCAGCTGCCGCTCGGAGAAAAGCATGGTGGATTTGTGAAGGTTCATTCAAAACAAACAATCAAACACACTTTTGACTGACCTCTCAGATGCTGAACTTTTGCGATGTAATACAGCAATAGTTTGCTCTATTTCTCCTCCCTCGACCTCTCTGGCTCTCCATCTTTTTGTAAACACCTCCGTGACTTTTCTTTGCTCAGAAGTGAAGCTGGGGAAAATGAATGAGAACCAGCATGTCTGTGTTACCCAGCAAGTTTGGCTTTTTACGTATGCCACTTATTTTATTATATATATAAATGAATACATAACGTATTTAACTAAAGCAATATATTTTTGATCAAAAGTGACAGTAAAGACATTTTATAATGTTATAAAACATTTATATTTAAAAAGCTGTTGTTTTTAAACTTCTATCCACCAAAGAATCCTGTTTTTTTAATCATTTTCAGCACTTAAAGCTCACTTTAAAAAAATAAATAAATAAACTTTACTGATAATTTACTCACCCTCATGTCATCCAAGATGTCCATGTCTTTCTTTCTTCAGTCGAAAAGAAATTAAGGTTTTTGATGAAAACATTCCAGGATTTTCTCCATACTATGGACTTGAATGGGGTCCAAACGGTTCAAGGTCCAAAAGACATTTTCAGTGCAGCCTCAAACGGCTTTAAACGACACCAGACGATGAATAAGGGTTTTATCTAGCGAAACGATCGGTCATTTCAAAAATAAATAAAGTTTAAGTTTTATAAGCTCGCCTTGCTGTTCTGTGATGTGCGTTCGTGACTCCTGTTCGAAGTTGTTCATCAAAAGTCATTTGGTTCATTCAATGAACGAAATGACTCGAAAAAAGATTCGTTCATTTTGATGAACTAGTTCGAACAGGAGAGTCACGAACGTGCATCACAGAACAGAATTGGCAAAAGCGTCACTATATGACGTCCTAGGATGAGAATGCGTTGAATAACCTCTAAATAAATCTAGCCTTGGTGAGACTTCTTTCAAAAACATTAAAAAAAATGTTACTGACCTCAAATTTTTGAACAATGTAAAAAAAAAAATACTGTAATGGCCATAAAATGCAAATATACCGCACAGTTTTTATATTTTCCGTGGATGTTTTACCCGAATCTTACGGCCAGATACTAAACAGGGCGAATGAGCGCGAGAGCAAAAAAACAAAACAAAACAAAACTTCCCATTTAACCCCTTGAATCCAATCTGGTCTGGTCGCCCACTTTTCCACCAACCAATCAAGTCCCAATGAACATTTATTCTGATTCATTAAGCAAGTTAAACGTGATGCGGATGCCATTTCATGTTGACTTGAATCAGTAGCATATCTAATTGTATTTGCATTATCTTCCGAGTTCTCTGTACAGGCACACCTGGATAATTAGTCCATCACCTGTGCTGATTATACGTACAAGGTTCAAATCCCTTGCTGCATGGTGGATGTCTGATGAATATACATGGGTGGCACTGCATCATTCTGACAGGACAGTGGTCGCATTGCCCCCTGTAAAAAAAATAAGTATTCATTATTCTCAATTATGCTTTAGTCCCAGAAAGATATAACCACCCACGCTGGAGGGAGCGATGGGCAGGGAAACGACCCGCTGGCAGGGACAGCGAACACAACAGCTGTTGCTACCAGCAAGCCAAAGCCAGAGAGCACGTTTTGACATTGTGTCTCTCTAGCGTGCGATCTGACCCCAAGCCCACATTCGTCGTCCAATAATATTTTACAAATCACTGCCCAGCGTGAGAGCAATTCACATTTTGCCATTGGGGGAGATACATCTTTATGTTATTAAATCAGGGAAACACTATAGCAGAAACATCTTGATTCTCTTCATTTGGAGGGAGTCCGGTGCAGACAGTCTTTTAGCTTGAGGCATCATTCAACACTTACGGACATTCTCATTGGCATGTTTGTTCATTCATTTTTACCATTCGCTCAACTTTACTGTAGTGCACATGCTACACAATGGCAAGTGGAAATACTGGTTTAAATCAGCCATATATGTTTGGACCAGAAACTGATTCAGAAGAAGAGTGAATCAGGCTCGTCTACAAGTCAACGTATCAGAATGGTAATGAGATTTATGTATCGCTCTTCACAACAATGGACAAATGGTGGTCTGATATGATTAGCCTTTGGCTTGACTATGTTATCAAACAGCTAATAATGTGTTGCTAATGTTACACAAACCATGTTCCCATTCACCATCAGCTGGATTCTAGAAATAAATATCCTTAGAAATGCTTTGAATACCATAGAAAGTCAGTGGAGAAAGGCATATAGTTCATAATGACATCGTAATGTGCATCATATACATAATTCAC
Source organism: Cyprinella venusta (assembly GCA_038021265.1). Taxonomy (NCBI): domain Eukaryota; kingdom Metazoa; phylum Chordata; class Actinopteri; order Cypriniformes; family Leuciscidae; genus Cyprinella; species Cyprinella venusta. Next base: position 39,643,867 of record CM075866.1, on the reverse strand, counting down.
CCAATAATGCTATATGTACCTGAATGTTTCCAGTCTTCTTAAAGGTGCTCCAGTGTTCACTGTGGAAAAGCCCCATCCCGCTCATGATGGGATTGGTTACATTTTTGTGACGGTAGGAAACAGGGGCGGTTTCAAACATGTTTTTGAGCCTGTCTTTGCTTCACTGCTGTTTTTTAGGATACATTTACACAAGGTTTGTCTTACAGTATATTAAAAACAAATTTATATATAATCTAATATACACTCTAAAATATGCTGGGTTGTTTTAATCCAATTGTGGGTCAAATGTGGACAAACCCAGCAATTGGGTTACATTTTTAAATTACATTTTTAACCCAAAGTTTGAGTTTGTTCATATTTGACCCAAAATTGGGTTAAAATAACCCAGCATTTATTAGAATGTATAGGACTTCACAAATAGACTACTTGTTAGATGACGAGTTAACTAATTAGTATCCTTGCTGTGTATCAAAAAATGTACTTTTTTTATTTTTTGACACTAACAAAGCAAAGTTTGGCAAATCCAATGAATAATTCCCCCTCAGAGTCCTCATTGCTTTTGTAAACAAGACTTGATGGATTTAATAAAAAAACCTCAGCATGCCCATAGTCTTGGAAATTGAGTAACATTTCGTTCTCAGTAAATCCACAAAGTGATAAAGTGTATGTTTTGAATGCAATGAAATATAAGCATCTGCCAAATGCATAAATGTAAATCAGACAATATGTGCAGAGGTGTCTGAGTTGGAATACTAATCAAAAAAAAGATAACTATAGCAAAGGTAACACAGAGTATAATGCTTTTTTCTCCATCTCTTCAAAAGTATTAAAGTTTTCAGCTCAAGTTTTAGTTTTTCGTCTGTTTTAAGTTGGAAGTTGGGACCTGAATGCTATCTGAAAGCACTGCACATTGACTGGTAAATTTGTTGCCTCTTAGTATCCCTCATTAAAGGAGTTGTTCACTTTAAAAAAAAATGCTGATAATTTACTCACCCCCATGTCATCCAAGATGTCCACGTCTTTCTTTCTTCAGTTGGAAAGGGTCTTATCTAGGTGTATGCTAACGGATTTCAGTCAGCACCACACATGAGCCACCAACACCAGGCTCTTCAGGGGGATTCTGCAGTATATTAAAGACAGGACAGGGATTAATATCACTCTCACACTCAGTTCTGTATTCTCTGTAAATGCGAAAATATAGAAAAATAAAACCCTGCCCCCAATAACACCATAACTGCATCTGTCATCACTAACGTTAGTTCAAATACACAATTAACTACAAATACACATTTTTTTCGACGAATAAAGACGATATACATTGACATGGATAACTACATGATATTATAGAAACGTAATCCACCCTTATTAACTATATTTAAGAATTATACAACTGTAGAAACCCGCCGTTCAAAATAGCGCGCGGGCGGCAATTTGAAACAACGCAATAACGGCCTCATTAACACAAAACTTGGATTATACACAAAAATAACGACATCTAAGCATATTACACGACTCAACTTAGCATTAAAACATGTCATCCACTGGTATTGACCAAAATTTCAACTTAATGTATTATATATTGACACTTTACCTCAGAGCTTATTTACACATACCCGTCACGTTCAAATCCAAAGCTGTTCTGAGAGACGGACGCGATTGGGCGACACAAGTGGAATTGACGTCACTCAGCTTTAAAATCATTACATTATTTTAAAACAAAAAACGAACATTTTTCCCATATTCTATACAAAATATGAACGGCAATATATGCAAAGAAACAAAAAAATACAACAGAAATAAATTCAAAGTTTGCTGGAATGATCACAAAATTCAAAACACTACATAAGGACCATTCGAGTCATGACTCGAAAAAAAGATTCGTTCATTTTGATGAACGAGTTTGAACAGGAGAGTCACAAACGCTCATCACAGAACAGAGCAGGTGAGCATTTGTGCTTATAAAACTTTTTTATTTATTTTTTAAATGGCCGATTTCGCTGAAGAAGACCCTTATTCATCGTCTGGTGTCGTTTTAAGCCCATTGAAGGAGCACTGAAACTCTCGTTTGGACCTTGAACCGTTTGGTTCCCACTGAAGTCCATTAAATGGAGAAAAATCCTGGAATGTTTTAATGTTTTAATCAAAAACCTTAATTTCTTTTCGACTGAACTGAAGAAAGCAAGACATGGACATCTTGGATGACATGGGGGTGAGTAAATTATCAGCAAAAGTTTTTTTTTTTTTTTTTTTTTTTTTTTTCTTTAAAGTGAACTACTCCTATAAATAATGAATGAACATTGAGTGAATGTCAAACAATGGTCAAGAAAGTCCAAGGAGTCTTAATCGGTTCTTCTCTGCATAGGTGCCTTAATAAATCAGACAGTCATTAAACAGAAAGTAAAACAGCAGAAGCATCTCAATTCTCATTAGTTGGAAGGAGAAAATCAAAGATACGAAGAGAAGGTTTTTTTTTCTCTCTCCCCAGAAGTCTTCAATGCAATCTCCTAAAGTTTGCATCAATCAGTCCAAGATTTCTCAGCTCAGCTGCTTTGTGTTTAAAGTACCCTTTCCATAAAATCTGTCCTTTAATAATGAAAGGCATCCATTTTTGTCAAGAAGCTATAGGGTTTATGTATATAAATGAATTCTCCAACCCACTTATCCATGCAGTATTATAAGCGAGCGAGACGTAATTGTGTTTCTGATCAGCGCTGATCATCTCAAATGTGCAGGAGTTTCCACAGCTCACCAGCCCAGTGTCAGACGGAGGAGGAGGTGAGCGTTTCACCGCTCTTATTACGCCGATGGATAATGATATTAAATATGAAGGGAAAATATATTACGCTACAGCTAATTCTTTGATGGCTGACAGTTTGCCACTAGTTTAATTCCAAGCATCTGCCACGCAGACGACAACAAAAACTTGTCCCCCACCTTATAGTTAGTTGGGTGTAATGAACAAAGGCCCTTTAATCATGTTCAGTTAAGTGTCAGATTCGCTCGTTGAACATTTGCAATATGTTCTAGAGCACAAATGTTGTTTGATGTGCAGCGCAGCAGGGGTCAGTCTCATTTGATCATGTTAAAGGGGTGGTTTACTGCTTTTTTTTCTTTGCATGATTATGGGGTGCAATATAACATGTATTCATGGTTTTTCCTTTTTTTTAAAGTCTTATTTTTCATAAATTTCACTTTTATTGTGAGCCGCTTTCTCCTCTGTCATTTGAACGACCGGTTGACTTCCTGAGTCTGTGAAACCACTCCCTCAAAAACAGGCAGTGGGCTAAGATTGGTTAGTTTGGGCAGGTGTGTTGTGATTGGCTAAACTGTATAACTGAATAATTTTTTTTTAATCGATATAATGAACAACTGTTTATCTATTCACAAAACTCAGTTTACTCAGTGTATCATTTTATTTAGGTGTGGCTTTCGCTCTTGAACAAATCGAAAAATAACGTCATAACGTATATATTCATGAAAAATACATTTACAAAACTAGTACATATAGAAATTCAGATCCAAAATCTTTGTACGCATTTGTCGTAAACACGAAATAGCATAACTAAGTGGCTATAAAGCCAGCGCTGGCATTTGATAAACTAAAACATTATGTCTGAAATACATTTAAAAGTATTAAGTCTTACAGATTGTGGCCCAACAACTGCCTCTGGTTTTAAAGTTGGAAACTCCTTCATGTTTTAGTAACAGTTTCTTGTTGAATCCGGCATTAAATTTGTAGAGATTCTGGAAGCTGTCTTCCGTAAAATGCGCAGCACAGAGACCTAAATTACGATCGTCATTTTCAGGAACATAATCAATCATAAATTGTATCCATTCTTGACGAACTACATTGTCCGTGGGAAGCCTGAACACAGAAGGCCCTTTTTTGCATATTCCGAAGCGAGGGTTGATGCAAATGCATGGGTTAGTGACGTCTAAAACCTGTTGTAGTCCCAATCGAGTCGTTTTTGTAGGCAATATACTTCCTGATTTTTAAAAGACGATATTTCTGCTTACATTGAACTTTCAGCTCTGCAACTTTGCAGATATGCACCAACACCATTACACACTATTTAATATGAAAAAAGTGAAATCGCAATCAACCACCCCTTTAAAGACGTTACTTTTCATCACAACTGAAGGAGGGATGGTTTCACTTGGTTTCATGGAAAAGGCTCTTTCTCATCTCTCTCTCTCTCTCTCTCTCTCTCTCTCTCTCTCTCTCTCTCTCTCACACACTATATTTGTTAAAATTATTTGTGAAATGTAGTTAATGTACTATCAAATTCTGATTGAAAATGGTCCTCAGATTGATTTCACTGAATATATCACAGTTTCATGTTTCAACTCAGTTTCTGATCTCTCATTTTATCTACAGATCACCATACAGTACCATTATTTAAATGACCTTCCAGCTTCCTCTATTGCAGAACAAGCTGCAATGAATATGCACCAGCATGTATATTTGTACAAATCCTGAAGTACTGAGCTCAACTCAAGATCTGAATGTTTTATATCACAGCGACAAAAATTACCAAGCATGAAAACTGAGTCACAAAGAGAATGTGATTTGTGGCTTGACTTCAAGGATTCAGGGATCGAGCTCAAGAGCCCTATACACCCGGTTCACGCTCTTCTCAATCCTTTTAAATAGACGTTTCCGTCTGGAGACTCATCACCTCCTGGTTAAACCACAGTGAATCTGTGTGAGCAGACAGGGTTGGGACGACCTAAAAGATCCCACAAAAATATTTGATGAATGGTGTTTTTTTGCCAGTGTCATTAAAGTCATGGTTTGTGACATGTTAATGCTAATACAACTGTTACTTTTCAATTTCAATCATCTTTATAGCTTATTTTGTTTAGTAGTGCACTGGCATAAAGATGACCTAAACTAATATAAATAATCTAAAAGATAGAGATTTTATATTTCACAATGTAAAAAATAAAAATATTTTAAAAGTAGCTTCACTTCCAGGGAACATACAGTGATTATATATATATATATATATATATATATATATATATTGCCCACTGTATGGGCTGTCAAAACGATTAATCGCGATTAATCGCATCCAAAATAAAAGTTTGTGTTTACATAATATATGTGGGTGCACTGTGTATAATTATTATATATATATATATATATATATATATATATACATGCTTGTATATATTTTAGAAATATTTTCATGTATATTCTGTATATACTGTAGATTTATATATAATTTATATTATATAAATATATAAAAATTTTATATATAAATAATATTTTTTTTTTAAATATACATGCATGTGTGTTTTTTATATATATATACAAAATAATTATACACAGTGCCCCCGCATATATTATGTAAACAGAAACTTTTATTTTGGATGCGATTAATCGCGATTAATCGTTTTGACAGCCCTAATATATATATATATATATATATATATATATATTTTCCAGCAAGGATGTTGAAAGAGATTTCTATTTCGAATAAATTCTGTCATTTTGAACTTTCTATTCATCAACAAATCCTGAAAACAAGTAAAAAAAAAAAAAAAACCCAACATATTTTATAATAAATGTTTCTTGAGCATCAAACCATTAAAATGATTTCTGAAGGATCGTGTGACACTGATGGAGTAATGGTGCTTAAAATTCAGATTTGATCACAGGATCACAAATGCCATTTTACAATATATTCAAATAGAAAAGTTATTTTAAATTTTAATGAAATTTCACATTATTACTTTACTTTTGATCATCTTTATTACAGTCTTGGTTACTGACCCCAAACCTTTGTCTATACACACACAGATGAAATGCACACCTTGCAGTAATTGTACATAATTTTGGATAAAATCATGTCCCAAAATTAAAAGTAAATATTATGTTTTGCTAATATTTGCTAGAAAAGTCCAAAGTCTGAATCCTTTCTGACTTTAAATCTTCATTCCCGTGTTTCAAACTTTAAAATAACACTATTCACCGCTGAAGGAACGCCTAACAATGGCCAATCGGACAGTCTGAGAGCTCTTTCATTCGCTTCTCCTTGTGCCTGGATAAATGGAAAGTCATTTAACAGAACGTGATTGCCTTCATAAAAGGTGGGCTGGGAGCAAAAAATGACTTCTAATTGAGAGACATCTATCACTTTTGCAACACATGAGCAGGTTTGCATGGACTGCACTGAAGAATGAAGTCACGAAGAAGTTCACTTTATTCGGGGGTCAAGAAACGGATCGACCGCTGGCCACCGGCCCTGCTTTTGCAACGCCACAGCCTCGACCGACCTCTAATTCATGCAGCCGTCAGCTTTCCTCCATTTCTATCTTTCGCTCTCACTCTCTCGCCGTCCTGCCATTTTCGCTCACCGACTCGCCATATTTCATGATTGATTATTGTCCCAGCGCTCATCTCTCATTCTCTTCCTCAGTCTGTCGTCCTCTCCCTCCCTTCCCGTTTAACGTTTTCTCTCTGTGACTCAGGACCGGCAATCCAATTTATATTGTTATGTACGTGCGGCGTGTTGGCAAATTGAATTGAATCTGGGACCTTGTTTTAATATTGCATGTATTCATACCTAAAAATAACCTGGAAGATAGATTGCTTCAGATGTGTTAACGCAGTCGACTCGAAGAAGCCATATGCTGTCTGTCTGGGAAATAAATGAAAAGGTTTATGACTCCTTTACCTCGTATTTTAAGTCAAATTGCCAAAACTGCATTCCGCTAATGTTTCCGCTGTAGGGAAAGGTAGTTGTTCCAGTTACTCCAGAGCCTCTAGCACGGATAAATCCCTAATGAGATCTCTTTAGTATCAGATTTTACTCCTGAGAGTACAGGCCTAGAAAAAAACTCGCATCTCCTATAGAGTAGAGGCGCTCGACTCCAGAAGACGAAACTGAAACTTGTACGCACAGTAGGAGACCATTCCAAGAAATTGATTTTTCCGCAACTAAATACTGGGTTATGCTTCACACATGCATTCGCACAGGCACACGGATGCATGATCTACTGTAAAATCCATCTGATCTCGGCTTTCTAAGATACAAAACACTTTAACGGTTTTATTGATGGTCTCTAGAAATAAATAATTTACGTTCACATGAAAAAACGCCATCTTATTTACATGCAAGATCAAAGGTGCAATGCCTAATTTTACCAAATGAATGAATGGGGCACACAATAAAAACTGGGTCTGGGTCTGTTGACAAAATCAGCATCTCAGACATTGCTTAAACTTAATCAGAGATCTCAACATGAACTCTAACATTCATCATTCCCAAACTAAATGATCAGAGCTATGCTATGCGATTCATATTCATTTTTACAGGCTTATATAAAATGTATTTATACAATCTGTAAAGGAATTTTTAAAAGAGGAATCTGAAACACAGTTTGAAAACAGTTGCATAAAATGTGCTATAAAAGTAATTTACTCTTGGTACCCTATCTTTTTAATATATAAATTCATTTTTACAAACTGATTGGCACCTTTGATCAATGCCAGGCACAAACGCAAAAAATAAAATAAAATAAATAAATATGGTGACAGGATTGAGCATGAACAGGTACTGTAAATCTAGACCAAATGTGTATATATATGTATATATATATATATATATATATATATATATATATATATATATATATATATATATATATATATATGTATGTATATATATATATATTCATGATTTGTAATCACAGCATTATTTCTTTTGATTGATGAATGTTAACATTAAACGTCTTCGAATATTACAAAATAAAGGTTCAAAGACTGTTATATTGTGAGTAAAAATATTTTTTTTAACCTTTTAAATATCGTTCCAATCACGGCAATAACATTTTAGAAACATTGCAAATCTGTTTGTAGCCCATAAATGCGTTAGCTTGCTGTATTTAAACAGCTGAACTACTGAAAATGTTTTTTAGTATTAAAGGGATACTCCACTTTTTTTGGAAATAGGCTCATTTTACCTCTCCCCCAGAGTTAAACAGTTGAGTTTTACCGCTTTTAACTTTTTTATGTTTAGAAGAATATCAGTAACCAGGCATTTTCTGGTCTCATTGACTTCCATAGTATATATTTTTTTCCTACAATGGAAGTCAATGAGACCAGAAACTGTCTGGTTACTGATATTCTTCTAAATATGAGAAAATCGGCTGAATGGATTCGAAAACAGTAAAAAACAATTGTTTAACTGGGGAGTGGTAAAATGAGCCTATTTCCTAAAAAAAGTGGAGTATCCCTTTAAGTATATTAGTATTATTAGTGCTATTCCTGAGCCATATAAGCAATAAACCAACACAGCTAAACCTCACGTCTGAAGCAGAGAGTCAGAGAGATGAAAATATGTGAAGCAGGAAGTGAGGAAGAGGAAAGAGGAAACAATATCTTCCAGCATAATAAGCATATCAAAAGCCGTGTTTGCACAATACCCATCAGAGAAGGATAAACACAAAGACAATGAGAATGAGACTAAAGCCAAATTGCAGCCTGTCTGTTTGTCACAGGCTGAGGGTCTCGAGCAGAGACAGTTCAATAATATGGATGACAATACATGCGGCGAGAGCCTGTGCCAAAACCCTTGATTGTTGGCGGTTCATTTCGCTCATCAAACGTCCAGCTTTGAGCCAAAACAAATAGCGGGACATGGTTTATGTATGAGGCTAAGTGACGAACATGGAGAATGGCAATGTTCTTAACAAGAAAGAGAAGCAGGAGAACACGTGGCCATTCTCACGGGGATTTTCACAACTATTAGGAGATAGGCACGCGGCCAACGGCTCTCGGAGACGCTCTATATTTCAGGCCACGGACTTGCTCGCAGGCAAACAAAAGGGCACCGGAAGACCTAGGAAAATAATAACTTTCAGGGTACTGCAGGTGTGCTGACCTTTAAATCAGAAGTGAAACTCGGGACCTAGTCTTTACTGCGTCGACATCACGTCGTAATCGAAATAAAATGCAAATTGCTCCCAGTTTCAGGGCTTTGAATTTCAACAGGCTTACATCATTTGTATCTCATAAGAAGAAGGGGCAATGAATTTTTGAAAGCCTTGGGTCCCGTTCGGGCACACATTAAACGTTTTATTTTGTTGGTCAAGCTTTTAGCCGTTCTGTAAATTTTGATGGCAAATAAATGCAGAGAGCCACTTAGGTAGTCATTAACTCAGAAACATCTCTCTATTTCTTAATAAAGTAGTTCACCCAGAAACAAAAATCCTGACATCATTAAATCACCCGTATGACTTATTTATGAACAGATTTATGAACAGATTTATGAACAGTGGATCTATGCTGCCAAGCTTTCAAATAGACAAGACCAAGCACAATTAAGTGCCTTAAAATTTATTCATTTTACATTACATTACATATTTTTCTGAAGCCAATGATAGCTTTTGTGTGAGTTACTGTGAACTAAAACTATTTTGAAAACATTTTTGTTGATTGAAAGGAAGCTGAAATGAAATGAAACATATAGAGTAGATTAAATAAATGAACTAAATAAAAACAAGTTGAAGTTGGAGGACTGAAACTGAAAAAAATGAAATAAAAATAAATAAAACCAAAACGATAATGGAAACAAACGAACACAAACTAATAAAACGGATAAGCATGTAGTAAAAAATATTGTTGGTTTAACTTAAAAAATGAAGTAACCTGGTTGCCTTAAAATTTTAAGTTCATTGAAATGGAAAAATTGAGTTAATACAATGAAGGAGATTATTTTAATTATCAGAAACTCAAAATATTATGTTATATGAACTACATACATTATTTAAGTTGATTTGACAAAAGAAAAAAATGTTGTGATTACAAAATGAATATTAAAATTAAAACAAAATAAACAAATAAACTAATTATTAATTAATTATTAAATATTAATACAATTTATATTATATTTCAAAATAACACTGGTGAGAAACAAAACAGACATTTGACATTATTCTCTGAAAATTCCCCCAACCCTTCTACATATTACATTTGCATGTATATATTTGATTTATATTTTATATTTTTTATATTGAGAAGATGCTCGGATCTAGTGTCTTTAGTAATTAAAGTGCTTTACTGTAATTTCACATGTGATAAGCATAGACAAAGTCTACAATACTTACAAAACACGTTAAAAACATATTTTCATGATTTGTAATCACAACATTTTTTCTTTTGTCAAATCAACTTAAATTATTTATGTGGTTCAGATAACATAATATTTTGAGTTTCTGGTGATTAAATCAATCTCAATTTTAACTCAATTTTTAAAATCTTAAGCCAACCAGGTTACTTCATTTTTTAAGTTAAACCAACATTTTTTTTTTGTGTACACACACTTGGCTGATGTTTATGCAGGTGTGTATGGCTGAGTTCATCTGACGTCACAAAGCTGTACAAATTCAAATAGATCCAAAATAAAGGTATAATTCAGCATATTTTGACCTCTGTTGTCAACTGTGAAAAATAGTAGAGTCCGATGTCTAGACAGGGACATATTTTTGAAATATTGTCAATATGAGGGAAGAACAAAACAATAAACTTATTTGTCATAAAAAAGGCAAACTACAGCTACAGTTTGGTTTTACTGTGCACAAAAAGAAAAAAAAATGTAGAAAAACAAAAAGCGAACAAATATTGACTACAACATAATTAGTTATGTATTTCCCATTGGTTTTGCATGTGTTTATAGTTTATTTAATTACAGCCTGTACAACTGGACAATTTGGCATGTTTCATTGCATTATCACCAACAAAACAATTGACCCTGAGCACAAAATCTTCAACAAATTTATAATAATATTTGAATAAAGTGTGATTGGACATCACTACGGTAGTCAGACTTTCCCACAACACACTGAAATATATCCGAGAAGTGTGGATATAAAGAGTTAACAATGCAGTAAACAAGGATGGAGTCGGCACAGATGGAGAGCGTGTTCAAGGAAAGAGCTGGCGGTGGCCATGTCCCCTGAGGGCCGGAGATGAGCACGCCATCGGGACTGAGGTGAAGTGTGTGTGAGAGACAGATATCACAGAAATATATCCCCCGTATCACACTCGTATATACTGTAAAAAATTTGGAGAAGGATTTACTTGAAAAAACCTTGCTAAACTCTCTCACTCAGAAAATGCTAGTACATTTAAAAAGATTTGCCAAGTGAAAACCTAAAGATATTTATCAGTAGCTTTAATTAGAAATCTTTAAGTTAAATTTACTTGCAATATGGAATTAAGTAAACTTTACAAAAAATAAGTAATTTTAACTTGGCTAGTAAAAGGTTGATTAATAAAAATCGAATTCCTTTGACTTTGTATTACATTTCACTCTCACAATAATCTTGAATTTTATTAGTCATTTATAGTATGTGCTTTACTTACATCATCTAAGTAATTTATGTAATTTACATGTGAATGCAAACAATTCAATACTTGGTAGAAAATACACGATGGCGGTAACATTTGATGGGTCGCTTTTGTGTTTGAATACGTCATTTTGAGCAAAACATTTACTCGAAATGTCACAAAATGGCAATTTACTAATACTGACAACAAAAATCAACGATAAAACAGTGTAAATACAGCTACAAACCAGTGAAAAATGACCCTCATTAATTATTCAAGGTCCAGTGCATGATGGGAACCCCAGTATCAGAAAAGTTGAGTAATTTTTAATGAATTTTATTGAGTTGATATCTACATTTTCATTTATACTCGCTTGAATTAAGTACTGATATGGAATTTACTTAGTTTTTTTTAAATTATTGCCTGAACTAACTTTTTCAAGTAAATTACATTGGGGTTTTTCCACTAGTATTTACTTCACCAAAAAATCATTTTTTTACAGTGATACATCGTCCTAATGGATATATGTGGATGTAGATTTCAGGCTACTTCTGCTGAAGAGAGAATAGATTGGTACTTGATTCCCAAACCATGCGGCATATCGAGGTGAGAAGTATGAGGCGTACAAGAAATCGCATCGGACACAGTTTTCCATTGACCATCAGAAGGAGTGAGAGAACACACTCCGACTGGCGGTATGAAATATTCATGCATGTCAGATCCCGAATGCAGACTGGCTCGTTCGCCACCCGAAACCTAAAGGCAATTGTTGAAGATTTATTTTCAGTGCTGCTCAAGTTCACTTGTTTGAAAGCCCAGAGTGCCTGCTGCCACGTCAGCTAAAAAAATTAATTAACCGAGTGTGAAATGATATGCAAACATGTTTTATCAAAAGCACAGCAGCCCCTATCAGAGTGTGTTTGAAAGAGGCGGCGGATGAAGAACGTTCGCATTCTGAAGGATCTGCTATGTTTCTGATAAGCCCTCGCCAAACATATAAATAAAATACTCAAATAATTGATTTTTCACTCCTTTATTCCTTCGTTTTACACATTTTAAGTTGATTAAAGGTTGCTGACATGCTATGCTCCTGAGAATAAAAAGCCCATTTTAGTAACCACATTATGCTAAAGCCCCAGTTCACCCAGTCAAATTGGAACATAATTCCTAATATGATTATGCTATATTTACTGAATTTCAGCACAAGTAACAGCCAGAAAAAAAGACTATAGGATACCAAAAGTACACCCATACAGATTGGGAGATGTGAATTACGTTCATTGTTTATGACAAGCGATGTCATAACAGAGATTCACAGCAATCAATCATAACTTTGCGAGTCATGTTTCATGGGGGAGAATTTCCTTCAGTCAAAAGCAAACGTTTTATTGAGTGTTAGATCTCGGCTCTGATGATATAGGAAAAACATAATTTAAAAAAAGTGATTGACCGGACCCTTTGCAGGACGGATGGAGACAGACAGACAGACAGACAGACAGAGAAATAGACAGATAGACAGATAGACAGATAGATAGATAGATAGATAGATAGATAGATAGATAGATAGATAGATAGATAGATAGATAGATAGATATGCAGACAGACAGACAGACAGACAGATAGACAGATAGACAGATAGATAGATAGATAGATAGATAGATAGATAGATAGATAGATAGATAGATAGATAGATAGATAGATAGATAGATAGATAGATAGATAGATAGATATGCAGACAGACAGACAGACAGACAGACAGACAGACAGACAGACAGACAGATAGATAGATAGATAGATAGATAGATAGATAGACAGACAGACAGACAGACAGACAGACAGACAGACAGACAGACAGACAGACAGACAGACAGACAGACAGACAGACAGACAGAGAGACAGACAGACAGACAGACAGACAGACAGAGAGATAGATATGCAGACAGACAGACATATGCATTCATCCACTACCAGCACAGGAACCTTTCAAAAACTCAGAAACCATTCCTTCCACCATAACACAACTACACAGACAGCCACACTTCTGCACACGTCTCCAGCAATGCCTCGCAGCCGCACTCGGAGCTCCAACACTGCTGCTCCTGTACCTCATGTTAAATTCATTAGGCTCCTCTGATAGGAGTGTGCTAAGCAAATGTTTGGTATGCCGTCTTCTCACATATCATCAGCTTTGCGCCTCCTGCAGAAGTCAATACCTAATTATGACAGTAATGAGTGAAGAGTGGTTCAATGAAATTGATAGTACCTGGATCTGTTGTTTGAGAAAACTCATAATGCAATGTATGAGACAAGGGAATTGAGCATGAGAAAAAAAGCACATTAAAGGGATACTCCACTTTTTTTTTTGGAAATAGGCTCATTTTACAACTCCCCAAGAGTCAAACAGTTGAGTTTTACCGTTTCCAAATCCATTCAGCTGATTTTCTGATTTAGAAAAATATCAGTAACAAGACAGTTTCTGGTCTCATTGACCTCCATAATATATTTTTTCCTACTATGGATGTCAATGAGACCAGAAACTGTCTGGTTACTGATATTTTTCCAAATATCAGAAAATCGGGTGATTGCATTTGAAAACGGTAAAACCCAACTGTTTAACTCTGGGGGAGTGGTAAAATGAGCCTATTTCCAAAGAAAGTGGAGTATCCCTTTAAGAGAAAATGTGTCTTGGTCAGTGTTGTTCAGCCATGAAAAAATCTGACAAAAAACACTTTCCTCGAGGCCTTTATAATGCTTTTCAGAAACTCTTCATTTGTCATAACGGTATTCAATGTGCAATTCTTCTTTCATAAATAATTGCAACCACTGCAATACTAATGTAAATAGTTGTCTATTCATGGCTATGTTGTTAAAGGGTTAGTTCGAGACTGTACACTTACAAAGTCTTTGGACTGTACACTTACAAAGTTCTCAATGCTTCGGTTTGCATGTAGGAACCCTGATTATGCTACCATGTTAGTGATGGGCTATTTTGAGCCTTGTTAGTGATATTAACTAGCGATTTTTAGTGTTATAAGCTAAACAGTTTTTAGAGATAAAACTCGCTACATTTGATAATCTGAGGAAAAAAAACAAATCTGAGGGAATGGTTGACTAGGTACCAATGTGTAATTAGACTAAAGGTTCATTTTTCCGGAGTTCTCCTTAAAAAAAAAAAAACTTGACAAAGTGACAAACGAAATAAGAGACAGTAACTTTGATGCAAAGAAATCACACTTTTGTCAATGTCCTGACAACGTAAAGCTCTAGCACACACCATATGTTAAAACATATTGCTATCTGTTTTATGACTGATCAGACGTCTTTTCAGAAGGACAAATTACCATAATTGTGGCAAGTTTTATTATACATTTACAACTACAAATTGTGTAGTACACTTCCACCTGACCCGTGTAATCAATTTTTTACGGCCGTATACCCTTTAGAAAAAGCCAAAGAGCACCTTCTGGGACTAATTCACACACTCCTTCCAGACAGCGTTACAAGATGCTTTATTTAATCGTTTTCTGTATACTTTAATATATATATATATATATATATATATATATATATATATATATATATGAAGAGTTCAGATGCAAAAGCCTCTAAGTGCCATTTGAAATTTTCTTCTATAATGATCATTTTTATCAAGCTTGTATATATAAATTCAGTAATTTCACTTAAATTGCAATGAAGATTTCCTATTAATTGCAATTTTAGTGAAATTACTGAACTTAAATTTACAAGCTTGATAAAAATGATCATTTTAGAAGAAAATTTCAAATGGCATTTAGAGGCTTTTGCATCTGAACTCTTCATATATATAAATGGCGTCTGTTACGATTGCCTGACCCCATCGTACTCCCATTAGTCACTGCTGTAAATCAGAGAGAGCCTAACACAGAGCAGATTTTGATGTGTAAATAAATATGGTTTGTCATATGTTAATGAGTTCATGGTTTCTCCTTGCTACTTTCTAAGGAAAATGATATAACGCTATAAAAACAGTTTGCAATTACACACAAGATTGCAACAGTCAGGTTGCCTCATTCACATCCGAGTTACACCCCATGCAGATCATTCCCCCTTGAGTGTTCAGATTAACCGGCCCATGGTTGGTAATCATGATGGCATGGATGCCCATCCGGCATCATTACAAAGCTAATAACAGTTGATGTGTTAATTAATGACCTCGAGCATCATCTGCTGAGCTCTTCTAAGCTGCTTTTCTTGAATCATGGCCAGAACACAATGGAGCGCTGCCCACACGTGACACAAAGAAGAGGAACCGCACTGCCCTCGCTCACACTGAATGAGAGATCGTGATGGACAGCAGGGAGGGCATGTGTACTATTGTATATACCCCCTCGCGAGTGCATGAATGTGAGAGTAGAATATTTGCATTGCTGACCTTTTGACCTCTGTGCAATTTAGATTATAAAGCATAGTGGAATTTCGAGAAGTGGGACTAATGTTGTCACAAAAAGGGACAAGTTAATACATTTTTGGTATATCTTTTGACCTCTAATTTCATAATTTATACGTTATTCATAAATTATTGACAATCTTAAAATCTGAACATTGATTTTTGTGCACAATGTGAAATATAGGAGGCCATTTATTACATCAGCTAATGCAAGTAGATATTTTATTTCCACACCTATATGACGTTTATTCACACGCTTAAAGGAGTAGTTCACTTAAAAAAAACAAACAACAAAAAAAAAAAAAACAATCTTTCTTCAGTCGAAAAGAAATTAAGGTTTTTGATGAAAACATTTCAGGATTTTTCTCCATATAATGGACTTCAATGGGAACCAAACAGTTCAAGGTCCAAATGAGAGTTTCAGTGCAAACTGTTCAAAGGGCTTTAAACGATTCCAGACGATGAATAAGGGTCTTATCAAGCGAAACAATTGCTCATTTAAAAAACAAAAAACAAAGTTTAAGTTTTAAAAGCTCAAATAGTCGCCTTGCTCTGTTCGAACACAATTAATCAAAATGAACGAATCTTTTTTAGTGTCATTTGGTTCATTCAACGAACAAAATGAATGAACTGAGTTGGAAAAAGATTCGTTCATTTTGATGAACGAGTTCGAACAGGAGCGTGCATCACAGAACAGAGCAAGGCGACCATTTGAGCTTATAAAACTTAAACTTTGCTATGTTTTTTTTTATAAATGAGCGATCGTTTCGCTTGATAAGACACTTATTCATCATCTGGAATTATTTAAAGCCCTTTGAACAGTTTGTAGTTTGCACTGAAACTGTCTTTTGGACCTTGAACGGTTTGGTTCCCATTGAAGTCCATTATATGGAGAAAAATCCTGGAATGTTTTCATCAAAAACCTTCATTTCATTTCGACTGAAGAAAGAAAGACATGGACATCTTGGATGACATGGGGGTGAGAAACTACTTTTTTTAAGTTTTTTTTAAGTGAACTACTCCTTTAAGTGCCTAATAATTAAATTAAGTCATTCTTTGGGACCGCATTGAGTTCATATGCTCAGCGAGTTTACTGCCATACATAATGCAAAGATACAAGGTCTCCTGGTCCTTCACTTATAAAATGATGATGAGAGGAGGGAATCATCTATTCTACCGGACTAGTGTTACTAATTGAGTCCAGGGTTCATATAGTGATGAATGATTCACCATCTTCTTTCTCGCCCAACTCTCATACCACAAGGTAAAAGATCTCTGTGCGCGGAGATAAATTATATAGATACTCACACTTTTATCGATCATTTTAGTGTCTCCCCAGATTTAGCCAGCAGGCTGAGGTTTTCGTCCCGTTGGATGCCTAAGATCGGCTGTTATTGTTGGAAACGGAATTTTAGAAAAGTCCCATTGGCCTTAACTCATCCTTTTGACCTGAGGCAACACACACACATAATGTAGGGTTTACCAGGCCACACACACATACAGACATTGGTTTCTCATGTGGACATTCCATAATGATTTTCTGTACAAACTGTAACCCTTCCCCTAATCATACCCATTAGAAAAAAACTTTACATAATTAACATTATCACTTTATAAAAGTGTACATACAGCAAAAAACAGAGTAGGCTAATTCTGAACATTTCTTTATCTCTCTCTCTCTCACAGACTCACACACAAACATTGCGTTTGCCATCTCTATTATATGAACCACAGGGGGAAACACAACATAGGTTCGCCTATTGTTTTCTTCTGCTCACCCTGCCCTGATCTTAATTAGAGCTCCAGTGAGCAAAACAAGTCAATCGAGGGAGACTTTTTCATTACATGGTGGGAGGAGAAAAGATCATCATCTGGGACGGGATGCATCTATCAAAGAACAGGCTGGGCATTATCTTTATCCACAGAAGCTTAAGAAATAAGCCAGCAAACAAAGGACCCTCTTACTTTAGCTAGAAACGAGTGGTTTGTGTGAGAAAACGAACAGTATTTATATTGTTTTTACCTCTTTTTACCCCGCAGTAGTTTCAAGTTTGATATTTTTAGGTCAAACCGTTTGTGTCTGTAAGTCATATAATGGAGGTCTATGGTCACCACCTCAAAGAGCATGCACAGAGAAGTCCAAATTCCAAAGTCCAAATAAGTACACATTGATGGCCTAAGACAAGAAACGAGCGGTTTGTGTGAGAAAACGAACGGTATTTATATCGTTTTTACCTCTTGTAACCACAGCCACGTCCAAGTGATCTGATGGTGTGGGCGCTTTGTGGCTACAAGAGGTAAAAATGATATAAATACTGTTCATTTTCTCACACAAGCCACTCGTTTCGTGTCTTAGGCCATCAATGTGTACTTACATTTACGAGTCATTAAATCATCTTTAATTTGGACTTCTCTGTGCATGCTCTTTGAAGTGGTGACCATAGACCTCCATTATATGACCGACAGACAAGAACGGTTTGACCTAAAAATATCAAACTACAGCGGAAACAAAGACACCTGCATCTTGGATGCCCTTGAGGTAAGATAAAACACCAAAACTTTATTTCAAAGTGAACTATCTCTTTAACAATGTCTTCAAAACATTAGAAAAACAAATGTTATTCAAATCGTAAGGTGGAATTGATGTTAATAGTCTTGATTTATATCATGATTGCGCACCCATTCCAAATTGACTTTATTATCTTTGATCACGGTGTTTACAAAAATCTGACAATGCCTACAAATGTTTTTAATTACACAGAGAGAACTGCGTCTGAATGACGCCACGTCTGTCAGTCAGTGCCGCTCGAGAGGCTGCGCAGGTGCAAATCATTAAAGGGAAATGGTGTGAAATGCTCAAGCATTTATTACCCATCAACCATGAAAATTGCTCATCAGGTGACAAGTTGTACGTCCTGCTCGAGAAAACCCTGATAGGTGTGATGAACTCCTGGGGATGAGAACATCCATTCAGGGGTGAATCGCCATCTTTAACTCTTGAGTTTAGCCCTCATAAGAGATCTCAGATAAAAAAAAGAAAGTGTAATAGGAGTATAGCCGTCATTCCATCGGGACAGTCCTGGATCACAATAGAGTTACTCTTTGTCCCGATGAGCAGTTTTAGCTTGTGTTTGACTGCTTTCAGTAAACATTTTAAACTTGCATTGCAATAATTTGTATGTATCATGATGAACCAGCAGCAGAAACCACTGAAGGGACGAATTCATAATCACACACACATTTAAAGTCACACTGTGCTCTTGTTCTTATTTTGCTAAGATTTATGTGACTCAGCAGTTCTCAACCTATTAATGAAGGTTGCCATCAATAATCAAAGGCTCTTTCATATAATTTCTTCCAGCATTTGAAATGATCAAAAAGCTGCTTAGTTTCATTTATTAACACAAACCGGGAGATGTTTTACATTAACCAGCCACAATTAATTTTTAGATTTCTGAACTGTCAAGAACTGAATGTTCTTTAAAAACAAAACAAAAAAACAACAGATGTTAAGGGTGTACAAAATAAAGAAAAGATTGATTCAGTAAGATTGTATGGACGGATGGATGGATGGATAGATGGACGGATGGATTGCCCACAGCTCAATCATGCAATAAATTAGAGCACATGAACACACTGCCTCAAAAAAGTCATATGACAACTCACCTCATGATGCTATATGAATTATACTATCCAAAATAGCATCAATCAATCAAATACAACTAATTTGATCATGTCAGAGCAATTAATGACATGTTGTGTCGTCCGCTGTGTTTACAAGCACTTCATTGGCGAGTTCAAATTAACTTGTCATTTTTAGCATCGCTCATTCTCTAACACAGGATTCCTGAAATCACCAAGCAGAATCCAATGGAAACAAACATGCCTTGACCTCAAACACCGTCTCAATTCACGACACGCTTCCCCCACATGCTTACTTTTCCGATTAATTTCTTTCCAACACTCCGTGACTTCGGCGAAACACAGGGTACCTCATCATCTCCACAGATAAATTGTCGGAAGGTGAATTAGCATTTGCTTTTGCCATATTATCTCACTTTGGATTTACATAAATGTGTTTTTCCAGAATGCCGTTGCTGAATTATGCATGGGATAGGCTCTTTCCTTCGGATGCTGCCCTGATATTACGATCAGCATATTTTAGATATTCATTCGTTTCACATTGTTGCATTAATATGCATCACTCTCGACCGTGATCCTAACACGGCACAACATATACTAGCGCTCACTTTCTCCATCCCTCCCTCAAATTCCCACTCGCTTATTCAGCCTGAAAAGAGAAGTGTGGAAGGCACATTCTGAAGTGGAGAGGTTATCTAAAATGATTTGATTCATCCCATATCCCATAAATGATTCACATTCAGCTGTCCTCCAAAATACCAACATGGTTTTGGGGGTGAAAATTACATGTATTTTATAGTCTCAGCCGGCGAGAAAAAAAGCGGGATACAACCTCTTTTAGCCGACAAATACATTTATTACAGAACTATTGGAAATTGGGAAAAATTTGCCAATATATCACTTTGTGCTGAGCCAGCTTGAGCAGTTCATATGAGTAAAGAGAAACTAGTGTAAAGAGACTGACGTTGTTCTAGATAACATGCCAAGGGTTATTGCAGGCATTGGGCTTAAGACCCGGACAAAGCTCGGGATTTCTTGGGTCAAGTATTTAAAGGAAGCCAAACAAAGGGATTGCTGTTTTCTTCAAATCCTCCAATGGTACAGCGCACACCAAAGCTATCAGAGCTTTTCCGCAAGAGTTATCAACCTTAGTACAAAGCTAATTTACTCTACAGGAACAAATCTTCTTGTACACTCCTGCGCTTACAGTTAAGCATTTACAACGAAGCTAAAAGAGAGTTTTAGTTGCAATCATTTGCATTTGCTCACATACTTAAAGGGATAGTTCAACCAAAAAAATGTCAATTCTGTCATCATTTACTCAACCTCAGGTTGTTCCAAACCTGATTGAATTTCTTTATTCTGATGAACACTAAACAAGATGTTTTGAAGAATGTCGGTAACCAAACAATTGATGGCTTCCCATTGACTTCCATTGTTATTATTAAATATGAAATAAAATACAAATATGCTTTAAATGAAATAAAATGCATGGAAATCACACAATGCTGCATAGAGTGCTGCAAGGATGAATTATTTTGTTGCCAAAATCCAGAAATAAGCTCACTCACATTATATATATATATATATATATATATATATATATATATATATATATTAGGGCTGTCAAAAGATTAATCGCGATTAATTGCATTCAAAATATAAGTTTGTGTTTACGTAATATATGTGGGCGTAGTGTGTATAATTATTTTGTATATATAAATACACACGCATGCATGTATATATTTAAGAAAAATCTGAAAGTATATACTTTACATATATTTATACATAATTAATATTATAAATATAAATATTTGATATATTAAGAACACATTTTTCTTAAATTTATACATGCATGTGTGTCTATTTATATATACAAAATCATTATACACACTACGCCCAGTATATATATATATACATATATATATATATATATATAAACAAACTACAAACAATTACAAAGAATTTAATTAAAATAATTAATTGAAATGAATGGGTTTCATAGTGCAGCGCGCATTAGGAATGTTTTAATTATTAGGAATGTTTTAATTATTCAATTAATTTAGTTCATTAAACTTTACATTTGTAAAACCTTGGAAATACCTTTTCAAAAAAAATGATGAGGTCTTGAGTAATTAAAGAACACAGAATCACATTGAAATGAAATGTAAATTTTGCCCCTCTTTGAAAAATCTTTGAATTGCCACCGGTAACATCCCACAGTCCTTCTCTTATGCTCTTTTCTATGCCTATAATATTGGATGGACTTCTTAACTTTTCAAAGAAGTTACTATGTCTTTAATGTATTAAAGATCAAGGATCACACTCATCCCTTAGTTAAGGTAATATTTGTTTGAACTTAAGTCTGGAAAAGTGTTTAATGCTCTGAATAAATGGATTAAGACAGAAGTAGGTCTTTGAACTTTGCAGTTTTCCACAGACACTTGCAAACATCTTCAATGGCATCCCATTTAAATGATTGTGAAGGCATCCGATGACCAATCTAATCACAAGCTGACCTGATTCTCAAAACACATCTTTCACATTCCCATCCTTTCTCCAACGGGATTTTAAAGCGAAACAGATTTTAATTCAACAATTGGGACAAACAATCCCAGGCCAATCTCTTTCCGGATGACTTAATTCACACAAGGATCGCCATGTCTACGTGCATTGAGTATTGGACGATATACTTGACGATTGCTTGCCAAGCTTTAATGTGAAGTCAACTGCTGAGAGCGATGTTGTGGAACTTAATCAATGTTGATGTGGGCAATTAATGTTCACATTGCACTTGTTCAAAGATGATAGGCATGCAAAATGAGGATCATTCGCATGGATGCCTCCCCGCTGAGGTGAAGCGAAACCTTCCGACTTTGAAGAGTTTACCCAGACACTGACGGAGAACATCAACGTGTGCAGAATGAACACATTATACACTGAATACTCGGGGATTGCATTAACCCACGTCAGTTGCAGTGGTCAAATAAGAGTCTGTTTCAATATCTTGAAAACAAGAGCACTCATGTGAGTATATTTACCTGTGGCATTTCAGTTGAAATATACCATCAGGTCACATGAAGTAGATTCATCTTAGGCCCACCATCATAAAGATGAGAATCAAGTTTTCACTCTATATCTCATAATATGTCATGGAGTGCTCCTCTATACTGAAAAATTGATGTTTCCTCGCTCCTATGTTCTCAAGCCCGTAAACCCGTAAACCGATACTCCGCTTTTTTTGGAACTAGGCTCATTTTACCACTCCCCCAGAGTTTAACTGTTAAGTTTTACCGTTTTTGAATACATTCAGCCGATTTTCTGATATTTAGAAGAATATCAGTAACCAGACAGTTTCTGGTCTCATTGACTTCCATAGTAGAAAGAAATATACTGTACTATCACTCTAAAAAATGCTGGGTTGTTTTAACCCAATTTTGGGTAAAATATGGACAAACCCAGCCATTGGGTTACATTTTTAAATTATATTTTTAACCCAATTGGCTGGGTTTGTCCATATTTTAGCCAAAATTGGGTTAAAACAACCCAGCATTTTTTAGAGTGATGGAAGTCAATGAGACCAGAGACCGTCTGTTAACTAATATTCTTCTAAATATCAGAAAATCGGCTGAACACATTCAAAAACGGTAAAACTCAACTGTGTGACTTTGGGGGAGTTGTAAAATGAGCCTATTTACAAAAAAGTGGAGTATCCCTTTAAAGGACATCTCAATTCTATAACCACACTCTAAAAAATGCTGGGTTGTTTTAACCCAATTTTGGGTCAAATATGGACAAAGTCAAACATTGGGTTAAAAGTGTAATTTAAAAATGTAACCCAATGTCTGGGTTTGTCCATATTTGACCCAAAATTGGGTTAACACAGCATTTTTTAGAGTGCAGGAATACAAAATGAGTACACTGATGTCATTAGTGAATCAGTGAGTAAAGAGTCATTAATACAGTCATTAATACAGTTATCTTTCTTGGTGTGAATGGTTCTTAATTCCAGGAATTGTCACTCTAAAAAATGCTGGGTTGTTTCAACCCAAATTTGGGTCAAAAATGGACAAACCCAAATGTTGGGTTAAAATGTCATTAAAAAAATGTACCGTTGAAAGTGAAAGTTGAAGTTGGGTTAACTGTTTAAATGACATTTTTAACCCAACATTTGGGTTCGTCCATATTTGACCCAAATTTGGGTTGAAACAAACCAGCATTTTCTTAGGGTGTAGGTCTGTTTCTCTTCAAAAGTAATGGCATTGCCAATGAGATTATTGACCTTTTACAATTTGCGGTCAAATATGTCATTGTTTTCTGCTGAAATTGATACGATCACATTTAAATAAGTGTAAACTCTTAGAAGAAATGGTTCTATTTAGAACCAGAAATGGTTCCATCTCCCGCTTCATATATGGAACTCCAAAACGGTTCTATATAGAACCATTTTTTTGAAAAAAGGTTCTATTGGCCAAGTACGGAACCCCGGGGTTCTATATAGAACCCAGAGGAACCCTTATTTTAAGAGTGTATAGAACCTTTTAGGGGTTCCAAATACGTAGCACTGATAGAACTTTTTAAGGTTCTATATAGAACCTTTTCTTCGAAGAGTGTGTGTAAAACACAACTAATCAGCATTATGAGTTTTTTTTCCATGTCATCACATTTTAATTAAAATATACTAAAGAAAGTTATAATGCCAATGGAAATTGTGTTTATTTTATTAAGCCCTCATCAACTGTAAATTATTATAAAATAAGGTAATGTTCATTAATCTACTGCGTTACTTAATCAGGCTTGTCTAAGTTATGAATTATGTATGATCATGAACCTGTTAAATGCTTCCACTGGTTCGGGCAAGTGGCGCAAAGTGAATAAAATGCCACACAATCAATTATCCTGTCATTGTTTATTCATGTAAATAAGCGTAATATCTCTCGCATGGCAGAACGGTGAAAGAATATCATTGATTTATTAGTTTTCTAAACATTTATTTAAGGGTTGAATTTGAGCTCTCAATACTATTCTCATGCATTATTCACTATTTACGCGTGCATGACTAACTGACCAAATATTTCAAAGTCTCATATTAATTTTCGGCCTGTTTCTAGACTATGTTGGAGTTAAGTGCAGGGTCTGACAGAAGTCTGGGACATCAAGTGCAAACTAAAGGCAGAGACCCAGAGAAAAGAGACATGTTAGGGAGATGGTAAAGGTCTCAGAAGTGATTCGTGAAGTTTATTAAATTAGCACTGCATTGTGAACTCCTGTGAGGGCTTATACATAAAAAAAGAAAAAAAAAAGGCCATTAGTTAAAAAAAGCGTTTTGGCGAATCTCACAATAACTGTCAGGAAATTTCATCAGTGTACAATTAGTATATTGATGCAATTAGATACTATCGTGATACTATCACAAATACTATTTGACCTCAATTTGACCTCAAAATTAAGAAGAAAGAAATATTTTGCACTAAGAAAATGAACCATTTTTAATTAATATATATTTTTAAATTTAAATTGAATGTTTATATAGGCTATATATTTATATAAAAATTCTATAAAAACATGTTTTTATAGAATTTTAGTACATTTTAGTACATTTTATACACAGTATATATATATATATATATATATATATATATATATATATATATATATATATATATATATATATATATATATATATATACACATACATGCATTCTAAAAATGCAACTGTAAGATTTACTGAATAAATAACTGAATGACTGAATACATAAATATAAACAAAAATAAATCAATAAATATTTTTTTTTTCTTTTGCGCTACAGTAAAATTTACTGTAAAATTCAGTAGGTACATTTACGCCATTGCCAAAACTGACCTCCATTCAATATGGACTAGTTGCTTAGCACACTCTAAAAAATGCTGGGTTGTTTTAACCCAATTTTTGGGTCAAATAAGGATGGGTTTGTCCATATTTGACCCAAAATTGGATTTTTTAGAGTGCATGCATATTACTAGGATATTGGCTGTTTATTAGTACTTATAAAGCACATGTTAACATAATAACCACTTCACTAACGATTAATAATACACACACACACAGTAAAAAAAAGAAATGAAAATACTTCAGTTTACAGATACTACCAGTTATAAAACTGTGGAACCTTCTGCCTTAACAGAACTCCCAGGAGAACTATATATAATTCATCATTTTCCTGTCAATCGTCCCTGAATCAATACATCCCTAAAGACAATGATAGGCAGACATGGACCTCTACAGCTTTGCTCTTTGACTCTCTCTCGTGGAGAACAGATCAGTCTCCTTGTGTCAACCCAAACACACGGGTCCACTGGGACCTCAGTGGTATTTCATGGAATTCCTGATCCATGCAGTCAGAATTCTTATGTGCACCAGTGAACTTAATTTCATCAGCTGGAGAGTGGAGAACTGGAGTCTTACTTCACGCCAAGAGACTAGAAACACACCGGATAGCACACTCACACTTACACTCACCTAAAGGATTAGGAACACCATACTAATACTGTGTTTGACCCCCTTTCATCGCCAGAACTGCCGTGGCATTGATTCAACAAGGTGCTGAAAGCATTCTTTAGAAATGTTGGCCCATATTGATTGGATAGCATCTTGCATCATAGCATCAGGGCACGAAGCTCCCGTTCCACCATATCCCAAAGATGCTCTATTGGGTTGAGATCTGGTGACTGTGGGGGCCATTTTAGTACAGTCAACTCATTGTCATGTTCAAGAAACCAATTTGAAATGATTCGAGCTTTGTGACATGGTGCATTATCCTGCTGGAAGTCACCATCAGAGGATGGGGACATGGTGGCCATAAAGGGATGGACATGGTCAGAAACAATGTTCAGGTAGGCCGTGGCGTTTAAACGATGCCCAATTGGCACTAAGGGGCCTAAAGTGTGCCATGAAAACATCCCCCACACCATTACACCACCACCACCAGCCTGCGCAGTGGGAACAAGGCATGATGGATCCATGTTCTCATTCTGTTTACGCCAAATTCTGACTCTACCATCTGTTTGTCCAACACATTCTCATCCCAATTCGTCATATAACTGACGTTTTGGGACGTCTTTTGACCATTCGTCAATATACGACTTTTTAGGTACCCCTTAAACGTCGGTAGATGACGATCCCGGGTCGTCATACAACTGACGCTTTACCTTTAACGTCAGTTAGGTGACGAGTTGGGTTTAGGGTTAGGTTTAGGTATGGGGTAGAGTTAGGATCCCATAACGTCATCTACCGACGTTTTAGGGGTACCTAAAAAGTCGTATATTGACGAATGGTCAAAAGACGTCCCAAAACGTCAGTTATATGACGAATTGGGATGAGAATGCGCTGGTTTGTCTCGAGACTCATCAGACCAGGCAACATTTTTCCAGTCTTCAACTGTCCAATTCTGGTGAGCTCTTGCAAATCTTAGCCTCTTTTTCCTATTTGTAGTGGATATGAGTGGTACCCAGTGGGGTCTTTTGCCGTTGTAGCCCATCCGCCTCAAGGTTGAGCGTGTTGTGGCTTCACAAATGCTTTGCTGCATACCTCGGTTGTAACGAGTGGTTATTTCAGTCAAAGTTGCTCTTCTATCAGCTTGAATCAGTCGGCCCATTCTCCTCTGACCTCTAGCATCAACAAGGCATTTTCGCCCACAGGACTGCCGCATACTGGACGTTTTTCCCTTTTCACACCATTCTTTGTAAACCCTAGAAATGGTTGTGTGTGAAAATCCCAGTAACTGAGCAGATTGTGAAATACTCAGACAACCATGCCACGCTCAAAATTGCTTAAATCACCTTTCTTTCCCATTCTGACATTCAGTTTGGAGTTCAGGAGATTGTCTTGACCAGGACCACGCAACTGCCATGTGATTGGCTGATTAGATAATCGCATTAATGAGACATTGTACAGGTGTTTCTAATAATCTAAGAATATAGCAAGTAATCATAATGAAATAAGCATTTGAGATGTAACCATGCTATAACTCTTAACAATATCCAATATTTAAACATGACATCTCTAATGTAGACAGTTATGTTACTTTAAAAATATATCATCTAATATAATACAATATCTAAACATCCTTAAAAAAAGATTAAGATGATAAGTGAAATGAGTGCTTAAAATGTAATGGCTGAAACTAATGAAAGTTTCATCAAATTGATATCATGCACATGCAGTTATTACTCCTCCAACGGTGCTCAATAGCAATGTGCACAGCCTCTGTTCACCACCTCTGTCCAAGAGTACAAGTCAGATGACTAGGATAGTTTCTAGGACAATGACCATAAACAAAAACGATTACTTCTACGTATTACACATTTAAATATTCAATGTGCCGTGGGGATCGTGATGGTAAAGAGAGTGTAATATGAAAAGATGGTTCACTTCATAACAAGACGTTGGCCATGTCTTAATTAAGAAACTTGCTCTGATTTCAGTTTCAATTTTTAAAGGCCAGGGGCTCCAAATGAACATCAACGCTTAATTAAACCCATGTGAGAATATGGCCATGCACTAAATTAATATATGCAGAATTTAAATCTTACATTTAGGAATTGACCCAAAATGCATTATTTAATTTATCTCCCTATATATCTCTCCTTGAGATACCAATGCTGCTTTACCAATTATGAAATATTATTACAAATTAAAAACAGCTGTTTTCTATACGAGAATATATATATATATATATATATATATATATATATATATATATATATATATATATATATTAGGGCTGTCAAAACGATTAATCGCAATTAATCGCATCCAAAATAAAAGTTTGTGTTTACATAATATATGTGGGTGCACTTTGTATAATTATATATATATATATATATATATATATATATATATATATATATATAAATACACACACATGCTTGTATATATTTAAGAAATATTTTCATGTATATTCTGTATATAGATTTATATATAATTTATATTATATATAAATATTTTATATATAAATAATATTTTTTTCTTAAATATACATGCATGTGTGTTTTTTATATATATACTAAATAATTATACACAGTGCCCCCACATATATTATGTAATCCACCCATCCACCCATCCACCCACCCACCCACCGACCCATCCATCCATCCATCCATCCATCCATCCATCCATCCATCCATCCATCCATCCATCCATCCATCCAGCCATCCGCTTTCACTGTATGGAAAAGAACATCTCAACAGGAAAAAAAAAAGAACAACGTGAGTTGGAGCAAAACTACTTCGAAGGACGCACTGAGACTCATTTAAAGGGCAAAGTATAGCCGATTGCGTCACTGCGGATTGACGAAGGCTGTCCCAATTCAAAGGTCCTTCGAAGGCTCCTTCAAAATGTGGCCTGCAAATGCGTCCTTCTTTTCCTGTGAATGCAGGATACGTCAGAAGGATCCTTCACAGCCTTGCCTACCCCAGAATTCATTACGTGCCAGAGAAAAATTTCCAAGTTACACTTTTTAAAGGGATCCCCCACTTTTTTTTTGGAAATAGGCTCATTTTACCACTCCCCCAGAGTTAAATAGTTGAGTTTTACTGTTTTCGAATCCTTTCAGCAGAATTTCTGATTTCAGAAGAATATCAGTAACCAGACAGTTTCTGGTCTCATTGACTTCCATAGTATATTTATATATAAATACATACATACATAGTATAGGCTATATATGAAGAGTTCAGATGCAAAAGCCTCTAAGTGCCATTTGAAATTTTCTTCTAAAATGATCATTTTTATCAAGCATGTATATGTAAGTGTAGTAATTTCACTTAAATGGCAATGAAGATTACCTATTAATTGTCATTTAAGTGAAATTATTGAACTTAAATATACAAGCTTGATAAAAATGATCATTTTAGAAGAAAATTTCAAATGGCACTTAGAGGCTTTTGCATCTGAACTCTTCATATATATATATATATATATATATATATATATACGTATATACCACGGTATATATAGTATATTTTTTTGAGTATCCATTTTAAATATAGCTAAGTATTGTATCTCTGTGCATTCAAAATGCCTTGAATAAAATACGAAAGTGTTCGTTGTCCATAACATAAGCCTGCCCATACCATAACCCCACCGCCACCATGGGCCACTCGATGCACAACATTAAAGTCCCCGTGAAGTGGAAGTTGCAAACAAATTTTCTCCAGTGTTGTGACGTATTTCCGAGAGAGACGGAATACTAATTGACAAGTGCAAAATAGTGGGCATGAATGGTTTTCCAATTAGCACCTGATTGGATCTAGAAAAGTTTGTGTAACACTAGTTATATATATACTATATATATATATATATATATATATATATATTTCCCATCATGCAATAATTCCCACCCTCAATTGTCAAGCCCTCTGCACGAACAGCTGCTCTGTTTGCAGCCGTCTAAACACCCGGAGCCAAGGCTTCATTTTCAGCGAGCAGAATTCAGCGGCGAAGCCCCACACCAGTTGATTTCCCTGGCCGGCATGCTGAGAGACGGCTAATAAACAAATTGACCTCGCTATGAGAGGACAGGTTGAACGAGAGACACTCAGGCCACATAAATCTGTCAATTAGACACAATCAGTGTAATCAAGAACAACAGCAGTAGGTGCTTCGGCCTTGTAAACACCTCACTGTGGCATGATTTGGGAAGCTCGCTTGAGAACTAATAAGTGGGAAGATTGCATAATGGACTTCCGTTTCCGATTGTTTTATTTATTTTTTAACCATGCAGACCGCATAATACACATGCCTGCCCCTTAAAACAGAATATCTAAAAGTGATAGACATCAGGTGGTGAGAAAAATTACAAATGAGATCTTTTAAAGTCCCACCTTAAAGGGATACTCCACTTTCTTTTTTTTGGAAATAGGCTCCCCAGAGTTGGGTTTTACCATTTTCGAATGCATTCAGCTGATTTTCTGATATTTCGAAGAATATCAATAACCAGACCGTTTCTGGTCTCATTGACTTCCATAGTATATTTTTTTCCTTCTATGGAAGAGACCAGAAACTGTCTGGTTACTGATATTCTACTAAATATCAGAAAATCAGCTGAATTGATTCGAAAATGGTAAAACCCAACTGTTTAACTCTGGGGGAGTTGTAAAATGAGCCTATTTCCAAAAAAAAAAAAGTGGAGTATCCTTTTAAAACTCATCTTAGATCACCAAAATTACAATTTTAAATGTTTTTTCCCTTGAAAAAGACGTTAAATAGCTTGAATGTAACTTTACACCCTTGCCCCATTTAGAATAACCGGTTTTATTTATATGCAAATGAGCCCCGCCTCCACTCACTCACTCAGCTCAGAGATCCACTGGTTGACGATCACACGTTGACTTGATTGGTTGATTTTTGATCGGGAGTGTATAATTACTCGTACCATGATCTAAAAGACAAAGTTGACATTTAAATAAAGCAACTGAGAACTAGATTAAGACTCCCAAGGTATGAAAGAAGAAGAAAAAAAAACCTCTGGAAGGTACAATGCAAGTTTATGCAAAATTAGCACACAATTGCATCGCCCAATTCAACTTCCATTGAAATATCAATCAGCGTTTCACTCAAAGTGAGCGTGAAAGACAGCATGTGAGAATATATAAGAGAAGTGAACAAATTCCAAAGCTAAATGATCCTTATCCTTCACATTACAACGAGATGTGCACATAAAAAAGAGTTCAAACCCATCAAACTATGTGCCCGAAGCGTTACACATGGGAAATTTGCAAAGTCAAAGAACCTTCTAAGAAAGTTTGATGTGCGAGTAAAGTAAAAACAGGGAACTGGAAAGTTAGCCACAGGGAAAAAAAAAGAAAAACTTCCCAGTTTGAAAACTTCCAAAGAACACGATTCACGCCTTACACACACACTGGGTACTAATTAGCGAGTTTGGCTTAACTTTAATTCAGTGGATTATGAACGTAATACTCGTTTAAATAGTAGACTTCCTGTACATCATCCAACGCTTAAAGTCTCATGGAGGTCTTAGGGCAATAAGCTGTTCCTTCCTTGTCAGTGCTTCGCTTCATATATTTCCCCAAAGCTTATAATTTGTGACAACAGTCTGCTAACCCAAGTAGAACAGGTGCTATCTTGTATGCTTTGCAAATGAGATTTGTTGAATATTAAACAGAGGGGCAGTCAGCTCGAGGTAAACATATTGCAGACATCAGTGTCTCCCCGAGGTGCTTGCACAATGACAGAGAAAAGTGTTTAAAACTTTCGTCGCCTCTAATTTGGGAAAATGTTTGACTTTTAATCTCGAGCATCACGGCGGTGTAATGCATAATGTGATTATGCATTAAGCCGTGAACGCTTAATACGGCCATCCGCAAACTTAAAGGACGCAAAGTCGGATTTTGCAATAAGCTGGACCTAATATTCATTTGTAAAAGTCAGCCACAGTCGCTTCATAATAACTTATTATAGATTCTGATATGGTTTAATGCCCCAAAAAAGACTTGGAATTGTGGATTAATCACTTTATCCTTTCACAACTTTTTATGTGTAGGTCTTTTCACGATTCTGAAATCCACTGCGGGCGTATACAGTATACTCAAAATAAATTGCACCAGACTAATAGGTTTGTTTATTTGCATGCATTGTTAAGCATCTGATTAGCTAAAGGAATTCTGCAAATAAGGCTATGACTTTATTATATGCTTTGTTCAGCACAGTAAAAAAGGATCGCAGACCAGCCAAGATTGTTTACATTTATCATTTGGGTAAAACTTTATTTGAAGAGGGTGTGCATACGACTGACATGACACTGTCATAAACATGACACAACACCTGTCATGAACACGAAGGAGTCTTTATGAAAAAGTGTAATTCGGTAAAATATGACACTTCTAATGCAAAGTTGACATTGTTTAAAATGTCTTTTTTATGACAACTTGACATTAAAGGAGCAGTATGTAAGAAATTTATTTCAAAAAATCATAAAATGACCCTGATGTGTCACTAGACATTAAGAAATCATGTTCATTTCAAATACTTTTATCACTGACAACAGTAGTCCGGCCAGGATATTGTCATTTAAAAAGTGTTGTTGCAGCCCTCAACTGTCATGTTGTGTTTTGGTCAGATGCTCCACCCTCCACCGATCTACCAATCACGAAGTCATTAGTGTTGCAGCATTCGGGTTGCCAGCTCTGCTCTAGTTACCACAGCTGCAGCTACAAAAGTGTGGGGTAAAAAAAAGTTGGATCCTGCAGTATATCTGGCAACCTAGGGTCAGGGGGGAGGGGGAGGGGATACACCGCTCTACAGTAATTTGAAACTGATTGCAGTACCAGTTTTGGCCACAATCTTACAAACAGCTCCTTTAACCAGGAAATCATAACCTGTCACAAATATGTCACAACAGGTCTAATTATCAAACTTAAAGAAGTTATTTAGCTTTGCGTTAACATTACATTACCCTGTCATATGTGTTTGGTTTTGACTTTGGCCGTCATGACACCATAACTCTGTCATGAATATTTTACTTGTCCTCAAGTAAAGTGGAACACATTGTACTAGTTATAAAGATGTCATTAAGGGTTATTACACTGTCAAATGCTGTCAAAAACAGTGTCATTAATATTTCCTCTTACCTCAAGTAAAGTGGAACACGTTGGACTAGTTATAAAGATGTCAGGTTGACAGGTTATGATTTCTTGGTTAATGTCAAGTTGTCATAACAAAGACATTTTAAACAATGTCAACTTTGCATTAAAAGTGTCATAATTTACCGAATGACACTTAATGACAACAGTCATAAACATTCATAAAGACTCCTTCATGTTCATGACAGGTGTTATGTCATGTTTATGACAGTGTCATGTCAGTCTTATGCACACTCCTTCAAATAAAGTGTTACCATCATTTGCAAAGTCAAAGTTAAATTTGTTACGAAATTGTGTTATCCTTTCAGGCGGATTTTGAGATATTGCATAAAAGTGCCAAAATGCAAATAACGTTTCCAAAATGCTTGTAAAAAATAAAATAAAATGTGAGTAGGCTACACTACCTGTTGTGTACACCATAAAAAATGAATATGCTTTATCTAATCAATAAAATTGTGGCAACAGATTGCAAGCAATATTATTTATTAAATTGAACAAATTAGAATTGATAGTTAATCAAATTAACATTCTAATTAATTCTAATTTGTACGATTTAATTAATAATATTGCTTGTAATGTGTTGCCACAATTTTATTGATTAGATAAAGCATATTATTTTTTTTCAGTGCATCTTTTAATCTCTAAATGTTTGTGTATACTATTGAGCACACACTCTTAGAAGAAAAGGTTCGGTCCCACTTTATATTAAGTGGCTTTAAGTACTATGTACTTACATCGAAAAGTATGTATTATTGTGTTCCTGTTTTTGCTGCTATTGAGGTGTGATACAGGTAAGGTTAGGGACAGGTATGGTGGCATGGGTCGGTTTAAGGGTAGGTTAAGGTGTGAGGGAAGGGTCAACTGTGTAATTAGAAATGTAATTACATAAATTAATTATAGCTGTAATTACATGCTGGTATTTTTCAAATATAAGTACAATGTAAAAACATGTATGTACACAATAAGTCCATTGTATCAAATTAATTTCAATGTAAGTACATAATACTAAAAGCCACTTAATATAAAGTGGGATCAAAGGTTCTATATAGAACCTTAAAAGGTTCTAAAGTGCTACGTATTTGGAACCCCTAAAATGCAATGCATGAATGATCCAACACTATCTCACGCCCAATTCGTACGAATACGACGAATGAGTAAAAAATGTTTAATTCGTACTAATTCGTACGACCTTACTCGTACGAATTTGTACGATTTGTCTAAACACACGTGACGGTTAGGTTTAGGGGCAGGGTAAGGGGTAGGTCATTCGTACGAATTCATACGAATTGGCCAATTTGTAAAATATGTACGAATTAGCAAAATCGTACTAATTCGTACGAGTGATTTCGAATGAATTGTTACAAATTAGCCACTTTTTAATCATTCGTCGAATTTGTACGACTTGGTCGTGAGATCAGGTTGGAATGATCACAAAATTCAAGATATTGGGGGTTAAAAAATGTAATCAATATCACACAAAGAGTGCCATTTCAATTTCTATCCTTCAAAAATCAGCATGATTAAAATGTGATATTAAGTTACTACAACAGTTTAATAAACAATAATTTAATTACAACTGCAAAATGTTGTAGAACAATGTAATATATGAATGAATAATAGCCTATAAAGAACCTTTGTGCCAAAAGTGTTCGTTCTTGTCTTTATTGAACCTTTTTTTAGCATAAAAGGTCTTTTGCAGTTGAGTAAAGAACCCTATGCTACATAAATAAAGCCCCTTTATTCTAAGAGTGCAGTCCTTTGACCGTGAGCTATACATGTTCGTTGCATGCACGCTCTCTTCATGGACAAAATCAAGCCCACGCCTTACATTTCTTCTTGTTTTCCAGAAGCCGTTTCCCTCATCACAACAGGGAAGAAAAGATTATCGCGACTTCTGTTTCATTCTGAATTTAGTGAAATCCTCTATCACTTCTCCAACACCTCTACATCTGTTTGGTGTCGTGAATGGTGATGGAGACACATACAGAAAGATTTCTCAGACTGTCGAGTGAGTTGATGGAGTGGAGCTCAGATAACAAACACTGTCCAATATCACTGGAAATGACGAGCTACAAAAGTATGAAATGTATTTCACCACGGGAAGCGAGCTTGGCACCTCACACAGCTCACTATTCTGTTTCTGTTTTTACACGCCATTGAGTCACCAATGGGCCGTTGCGAACTCTGGCTCCAGTCAGATTTTCAGAAGCGAACGCTATTGTGCGGGAGACTAAACACAGACAGTGATGTATCAGAGCGTTTAGACGCTATAAAAGGACACCGTTCTGTCTCAGCTGTTAAGAAAATGATGCTTTGAATTGCACTGCAATTGAGCTAAATAATCACACCTTTGTTGTTCCTGGAACAACATTCCTGTTTAACAGCAAAGTATTCATTTAACACTGGCCATTAACTAACCCTGAAACCCTACACAACTTATATTAACATCCATTTCAGGTCTCCATTTCAATCCCCACAAGGATCACCCATTGCACTAAAACAAAAGGTGTGTTGGACATCGGCTGCGGCTGGATGGATCTGAGCGGCAAGAGTTGCAGGCATGCTTTACAGCTGAAGTGAAATAAGTTCAATATTTGCCAAATACTAAGATGTTTCAGAGACATTTTCATTCAGTACTTTAGGCCTACTGCTTAATACAGCATCTAGAAACGCCCCCAAGTGCATGCAAGTTCAGATCCTATCTCTTTGAATGGGGAAACATTAAATTCTCCAAAGCCGTTCACCAAGCATAATTTAATATTTAAAATCACCAATGAAATCCGACAACAATGGTCTCCTGATTTTGTTTCTAAATGCTCAAATCTTGGCAAATCTTCTAAAGGAATCTACAGTGATGCAATCAATTTACCAATTGGAGATTGGCTCTTTTATTTAGAAGGCGGGACTTATTCAGGTATTCATTTCTCGCATTCATAGTAATTTAAAGTACCACCTTTGTTTAAATTCTTTGACGAAAACAAGGGTGTTAAACTTTTGGGGTTATTGCTTATGTCAACATACTGTAAAATGAAGCATTTAACAATTGCAAATCTGAAAATTTTCTAGCAAATTTGACTCAAACAATTAGCATTTTGTTCTATTCTGTTCTCCTTTTCTACTTTATTTAAAAATGTGTGATCGTTTGTTCAATTAACCACAAGAACAGCATTTATATGAAATGTATGTATCTATATATATATATATATATATATATATATATATGTGTGTGTGTGTGTAACTTTATAAATCTTTACTGTCAACAGCATTTATATAATATATATATATATATATATATATATTTATATTTGTAAGTTTATAAATCTTTACTGTAACTTTTGATCTATTTAATGCATCTTTGCGAACAAAAATTAATTTTCTAAAGACAATTGTATTATAAATTTGGAAGTGATGGTATTTTATATATTCTCCTTTTTTACTTTATTTAAAAATGTGTAATAATTTGTTCAATTAACCACAAACAGCTTTTATATGAAGTATATATATATATATATATATATAAATATATATTTGTAACTTTATAAATCTTTACTGTAACGTTTGATCAATTTAATGCATATTTGCAAACAAAAATTAATTTCTTAAAAAAAAAATTTCTAAAGAGAATTTTATTATTTAATTTGAATGAGAATGAACAAGTTTAAACAAATCCTTTGTAGGCTTTAAAGTCAGCATTAATTCGAAATGGATGTTAACAAATTTCGA
The DNA here is from genome assembly GCA_038021265.1 of Cyprinella venusta. NCBI lineage: Eukaryota > Metazoa > Chordata > Actinopteri > Cypriniformes > Leuciscidae > Cyprinella > Cyprinella venusta. The sequence continues at coordinate 39,607,100 of CM075866.1, read as the reverse complement.
ATTATTGTTATTGCCAATTAATCAATGCGTATTATTCTAAATGTATTAAAAGTAATTCTATTTTTTTCTCTCGACATCGTCAATCCCTCTTAAGTTTCAATCCATCCAAACAATTTCAAAACCTCCTGACTCTCTTCTTTGAGTTGCACGCATTTTTTTTCTCATCGACTATTCTGTTGCACTTAGAAATATGTCACATTACAGAAGTAAAAATGGCTTATATTGAACCAAAGACACCGAGATTGGAATTAGAACATTAAATCCCCATGTTTACTGGTGTATGAGAAGCTGCGAAACGAATCTCAGAAAACTGTTGTATAACATGCCTTCAGAAATCAATCCTAAACAGTTGAGAGAGACGTTGAAAACCAATCTCTAACAAAACCGACAAAGATTAACAATGACTAGCGCTTGGATTTTATGAGAAAGCCTCGGTTTCATGAGGCCTGGCTGCATGCGAAAAGCAAACCGATCACCTGCATGACTGAGGATCTTAACTTGACAGAAGGGGAAAGTGAACGTCTGAAATCCCGGCGCACACACACTCCTCCGATTGCATATCAGCTAACAGAGCTCATTAGCATACCCCTGCGTGCACGAAACAAGACGAGGCACTTCCAAAAGTTTCTTTGAAAGCATGGAGCAGCTTGATTTTCTTTCAAGATTTTTTTTTTTGGGGGGGGAGGAACAGAAACAAGGCTTGGGCGAATATGAACTGCCATAACAATGCGTCTATGATCTATTATTTCTCAGAGTCAGAGAGAAGTTTCATTTACACGATGAGCACTCGCATGGCGAAATGATATGAAACCATCTTGTTGGTGTGGAAACTTAAACTCGTATTTTTGAAATGTTTTCTACATGCAAATGACTGGCTTGTATTCAATTCATGAGCTGCCGCACGGAATGGCAATGCTTCGAGAACATATTCTGCATATTCCCAAAGGAATATTGCACCAGCCATCAGTAATGAGATCTTGGCTGTATGATCGCCATCCTCTATCTATCATATGTCTTCAGGCGCTGATATGGTTATTGTGCGGACACTTAAAATACAACCATATGTTTACTTACAGCAGCCTATGAAACGTGCATTTGCAAGACCAAGTCTTGAATGCTAAAACGCCATTACCAGCTACAACTTCACGCCACTGCGCATTATCTAAAATTGCAACCTGATCACACTAAATGCGTCTTTATAGCATGCATGTGTATTGTTGTGTAATTTATATGCTAAAATGAGTTTTTACGCGCATATGATACACATCTGTTGGCTAGGTTAGGTTTAGGTGTGGTGTGGGGTGTGTGTGTACATGCATGAACTGTGTATCAAATGCATAAGTCTCATATGCACGTGAAAACTCATTTTCGCGTATAAATTACACGATGCGTGTTATAGAGACGCATTTACATGAGAACAGGCTGAAAATGGACAATTAGAAGCATTAGGATTGCTGAAAAGTAATAAATGGCCCTACTTTGGCTTGTTTTCCCTCTTTAGATTAATGCGATTCTTGGCACAGCATGTCATATGTTTTTTGACTGGAACAAACCTTTCCGTCATTTTTTTTTTTTTTTTTTCCCCCACAGTACAATGTTAATGATGTAAATTCTCTTCGGCAGAAGTAGTCCTTCATTTTCCGCATGGATGGCAACTGAAAGTATTGCTGGATGAATCTTGCTGGACTTGTTGTTTGACCTGCAGGCAAATGCAAAAATCTCCCAGCTAATTGGCACATCTGCAACATATTTTAATCGAAAGCATAGACTGTAACAGAAATGCCCTTTCAAACGAAGGGGGCATGTAGAGACAACTGGATGTTGAATGCAATTAAAAAAAAAGTTAATCTCAGTTAATTAAGTTGCATTGATGTAGGTATAGGAAGGGTGTCTAAAAATACTGTAGTCTATCTATCTATCTATCTATCTATCTATCTATCTATCTATCTATCTATCTATCTATCTATCTATCTATCTATCTATCTATCTATCTATCTATCTATCTGTCTATCTGTCTGTCTGTCTGTCTGTCTTTCTGTCTGCATATCTATCTATCTATCTATCTATCTATCTATCTATCTATCTATCTATCTATCTATCTATCTATCTATCTATCTATCTATCTATCTGTCTATCTGTCTGTCTGTCTGTCTGTCTGTCTGTCTGTCTGTCTGTCTGTCTGTCTGTCTGTCTGTCTGTCTATCTATCTTTCTGTCTGCATATCTATCTATCTATCTATCTATCTATCTATCTATCTATCTATCTATCTATCTATCTGTCTATCTGTCTGTCTGTCTGTCTGTCTGTCTGTCTGTCTGTCTGTCTGTCTGTCTGTCTGTCTGTCTGTCTGTCTGTCTATCTATCTATCTATCTATCTATCTATCTATCTATCTATCTATCTATATGTCTTTCTATCTATCTATATGTCTTTCTGTCTGCATATCTATCTATCTATCTATCTATCTATCTATCTATCTATCTATCTATCTATCTATCTATCTATCTATCTATCTATCTATCTATCTATCTATCTATCTATCTATCTATCTGTCTATCTATCTATCTATCTATCTGTCTGTCTGTCTGTCTGTCTGTCTGTCTGTCTGTCTGTCTGTCTGTCTGTCTGTCTGTCTGTCTGTCTGTCTGTCTGTCTGTCTATCTATCTATCTATCTATCTATCTATATGTCTTTCTGTCTGCATATCTATCTATCTATCTATCTATCTATCTATCTATCTATCTATCTATCTATCTATCTATCTATCTATCTATCTATCTATCTATCTATCTATCTATCTATCTGTCTGTCTGTCTGTCTGTCTGTCTGTCTATCTGTCTGTCTGTCTGTCTGTCTGTCTGTCTGTCTGTCTGTCTGTCTGCATATCTATCTATCTATCTGTCTATCTATACGTCTTTCTGTCTGTCTGTCTGCATATCCATCTATCTATCTATCTATCTATCTATCTATCTATCTATCTATCTATCTATCTATCTATCTATCTATCTATCTATCTATCTATCTATCTATCTATCTATCTATCTATCTATCTGTCTATCTATCTTTCTATATGTCTTTCTATATGTCTTTCTATCTATGTCTTTCTGTCTGTATATCTATCTATCTATCTATCTATCTATCTATCTATCTATCTATCTATCTATCTATCTATCCATCCATCCATCCATCCATCCATCCATCCATCCATCCATCCATCCATCCATCCATCCATCCATCCATCCATCCATCCATCCATCCATCCATCCATCCATCCATCCATCCATCGGCAATGATTCATGAAGGCAAGCAAAGTGGGGGAATATGCAAAAAAAGGAGAAATTGACATTTTTTTTTAATTCTGCCAATTAACTTTGAATTGATACTGTAAATGAGAAAATAACACATATCTGCCTCATAATCTATAAGGACTGATAACAGCATAGGCTGATACATTTAGACAATCCATCCAGTTACATTTTCATGCTGCTCGAGGAAATAAAACGTGGCACAAAAGAAGAAAGAACTCAGACCCTAGAACAAGAAGAATAAAGGATGCAGACATGGCTATCATTTGATCAGTGCATGGGGACACCATATGCGACATGTCTTCCCACGGCATGCCTCTTCCCATTACAAATCCAAATAATGAGTGTCTGGTAGAAAAAAAAAAGTTTGCATATACAAGCACATGCAATTCTAACTTTGCAACATCTGTTGCCCTTGAATCACTTGACTTGAAATAAAACAAGACCCCACTGAGCCAATTATTTTGGATGTCCCTGCCACAGCGACTCCCACACTTTCAGAGGACGTTTCTGCCCTGTGAAGTGAACATTACATCGGTTACGGGGCAAAGGAGTTCATTCGCATCACGGTCACTGTCCATGAATTTCACTGTCACTTGAAAACTCACGCAGATGTGGGTGGAAGAATCAGTGATAATGATACCATGATTACCAGCCGCCGCAGGGGGGCTTCGGTCTGTTGAGAAATTACCCAATTTCGTTGTACTCAAAGTTTGGCTTGGAACTTTGCAAGTCGAAGCCCTCGAACGCCACTGATTTTAAATTAGTAAGCCAGACGGCTGGATTCGATGTTAACCCGTGATGAGTGGGGACTGAAGAATGAAGGTTTAATCAGGGTGTTTTAATTCTCGAGCTGCTAAGAGACTGTGTGTTTTCAGTGTTTGGGAACCAAAGTTGAGGGACATCTAGGCCACTTTAATGTTAATGATGTGGAAGAATATGGTTAAAAACATGTATTATTAGATAGATTTGGAGCTGTATAGAGATTAGTGACTACTAAGGGGACATGCATGAGCATTTACCACTGAATGCCAGTGGCTTTTTTGTCTAGACTGCACCAGTAAAGATTTATCTTCAATAAAATGCCTTGAAGATAAGTAAATAAATAAATAAGTTTTGCTTGATAAAAGCTAGAGAATCTGCCCCAAACAGCCAATTTTCAGCCTGCAAACACTTTAAATATTGCTGTTTCTCAAGATTCTTCATGGGCCTCATTTATAAAACGCACGTACAAGAACAAAACTGGTTTTCTTGCAGCTCACCAATCTCAAAGCATTTGGATGTTGACTGGTGCTCTTTTATATGTTAATGACATTAATTAGGCGGCGTTTACAAGGTGGAGATCTGAAGCCATTTCAAGATCATTTGCGATTTATACATTTCACATGTGGAACAGAGGCCTTTGTTTGTTCCTTGAATCACAAACGAAGATCAAATGAAGGACGTTTTTTTATGCAACGTTTTATTTTAAGTCTTTGTTGGTCAATGAGAAAACAGAAAAGACTTCCAAAAAAAAAAAAATCCCCAAAATATATTTGTTTAGAAATGAGATGAGGGTAAGCAAACTACGTAACACTTTACTTGAAGGGGTGTGCATAAGACTAAAATGACACCTTGATAATCATGACATGACATGTTATGAATATGAAGGAAGTTTTATGCACGTTTGTGACAACTGTCATTAAGTGTCATTCGCTCAGTTGCAAATATTTTTCATTTTTAATGCAAATATGACATTGTTTGAGATGTCTTTTGCTGATAATTTACTCACCCCCATGTCATCCAAGATGTCCATGTCTTTCTTTCTTCAGTCGAAAAGAAATTAAGATTTTTGATGAAAACATTCCAGGATTTTTCTCCATATAATGCACTTCAATGGGAACCAAAAGGTTCAAGGTCTAAAAGACAGTTTCAGTGCAAACTACAAACTGTTCAAAGGGCTTTAAACGATTCCAGACGATGAATAAGGGTCTTCTCAAGCAAAACGATCGCTCATTTAATAAATAAATAGCAAAGTTTAAGTTTTATAAGCTCAAATGCTCGCCTTGCTCTGTTCTGTGATGCGCGTTCGTGACTCTCCTGTTTGAACTCGTTTATCAAAATGAATGAATCTTTTTCCGAGTCACTTGGTTCATTCAACGAACGAAACGAACGAATTGACTTCGTTCATTTTGATGAACGAGTTCGAACAGGAGAGTCATTAATATGCATTATACAGAGCATTTGAGCTCACAGAAAATCCAAAAATCGAAAAGTTTAGACTTTTCCAGCTTGAACTATGTATTTCTCTTGTCTTTAAAACAGAACCAAACGCGTCCTCTTGCTCACGGGAGGGATGTCCTCATTTAAACCCACCCGCTGTTCACACTATGGCTTTTTCCAGGTCTTTCAGGTGCCGCCAGAGACAACATCTAAGCATGCATGCAGGATCCAATTAATGAAGAGGAGGAAACCTGGAATTCTTGAACGAGCGGAGGGACCGTCGGGAGACGTATACGCAGAAGTTAATAGAGGTGAGCATGGCTAAACGTGACCCACAGGGCAAACAAATAAAACTGCACAGGCTTCATTTCAGAGAGCCTCTGTTCATTCGCCAATCACTTCAACATCAGATTACAGGAACTTAGCAATACTGAACCAAATTTAAATGTGTTTCATCTTATATTTATCTATCTATACTTTAGTCAATATTTGAGTATATTCCTAATATATATATATATGTATATATATATATATATACATATATATATATATTGTAACAGGTTCTCTCGGTTGAGCCCAATCCATCCGATTTGACCCTCCACCCTGCATCTTGTTTGTCCCTTAGCTTCCTCTGTCACAACAACCTCCGAACACACTTTTACAGGGTGAACCTGAATCCCTCTGAGCATTCACAAATGGAGTGGTAACACATCTTCCACATGCTGAGTTTGTGTTCTGGTGTGCTTACGGCTGCAGATGAACAGTGATGCAGTAATCCACTGGGGATGGCGTTTGGATTGGGTCCTGCTTTCCCATAGAGGAAAAACTTCTGAATCTCCCAACAATCCCCACAGCCAGTATTAACAATGAACATCTTTATTAAGATGCAATATTTCATTTGCTTTTTTTTTTTACTTTATAAAGCCATGTTGCTTTTTAAATCGTGTAAACAGCATGTCACCCAATTATGTAAATTTGTTTCATGAAATGAATTCTCACACTGAACAATTTTAAAGAATTTAATTTGTATATATATATATATATATATATATATATATATATATATATATATATGTGCAAAGATTAATTCCGATTAATCGCATCCAAAATAAAAGTTTGTGTTTACATAATATATGTGTGCTGTGTATAATTATTTTGTATATATAAATACATATGCATGTATGTATATATTTAAAAATTATTTGCACATAAATACTGTATATATATATATATATATATATATATATATATATATATATACATACATAATTTATATTACAGACACACACACCCCCACACACACACACACACACATATATATATATATATATATATGAATAACACATTTTCTTAATTATATACATGCATGTGTGTGTATTTATATATACAAAAGAATTACATACAGCACACACACATATATTATGCAAACACAAACTTTTATTTTGGATGCAATTAATCTTATAATATTTATATTAAAAATAATATTAATATATAATATCAGTGAGACCTGTTAATTAGTTAAAGCTTTGAATTTTAAAATGATCAAATTACATTTGAGGCAATAGATGTGTAACTATGATATGTAACTAATATTGCCCTTTTTGGAAGTAAAACATTTCCATGCACAATATAAAATAATATTTGCATGCACAAAGACATAAGGGTAAGTCTATATGGCTAATGATTTAAATATTTATTTTCAAATACAAAATTGCTGTTGTGTGTACAGTGTACTCTTGTATAAGAAGGTTTACAACATAGTAAAATAATGAATGAATTTTGGAATAAGTTAATATTCCTATTACAGCTCATTACGCTGCTATTCAAATTCAAACGTCTGCTAAATTTCTTAATTAAATCAATAAATCATCCTATATTTATTGTGATAAACAGCAGCCTCAATTCAACTGCTCGTCTAATAACTGCTTCCAGAATATGCAAAGTCAAGCCCAAAGTAGTCTTTGTATATTAGTTAATTAACGTTAAGCAATACAATAAACGCTCTTTAATGAACATGTTTGTTATGATGGCTGTTTGGAGACCCACAACATTGAGCATTGTGCTTCTAATGAGAGCATATTTGGTTTGCATCATCAAAAATGTCAAAGCAAAGCTTTGGAGAAGAAAAATAGGTGGACATTCCCTGCTCATTGCCACCTTTCAGACGAACATGATTATGATATGCTGTTGTTTCAAAGGGCCCAGTCTCTCTCATCTCTCATATAAACAACTAATTAAGGCTAAAAAATCCAATAAACAACATTTCAAGTCTTATCATAAAGCACCAGGTATCAAAACCTGTTTCACGCTATAGCATAACAGCTGTTTACAGGTTCCGCTCTCAAATGATCTTGGTGGTTGAGACATGTTTGAGTTCTCAATTCCTGCATATTTAAAGCACTGAATTAAGATTAAGTCACGTCAAAATATTTCACTTCCCAAGAATACAGGTAAACATCATAGGAAGGTTAACTGGTAAACACTGAATGGTCAAAATTAGCGTTATACATCAAGAAAAGCCATTAAATCAAGCTAATGAAGTGCAGTGGTTAACGCTTGGCTGGTAAGCAAAATGTTGTCCCACAAAACAATGTCCCAATTGTTGCCCTTGAAACCACAAGGTACCAAGAGGCCTCAGCCCTGTACTGGAAGTCACTTTGGATAAAAGCCTTTTCTAAATAAATACTTAATACGAGTAATTTAGCCAGCTGTTGCAAAGCCCTTGACGTGTGATTGCATATCCTGTACGGCTAATCTAGCCCTGCATAGGCATGCAATAAAGCTCAGGCAGGTTCTTAAACTAAATGGTTTCCATTTGTCCCCAGATTATTAAACATAAGCACAAAATCAAACAGTTTTTTATATCATTATTTAAAGCCTCACATTTCTGAGAGATTCACAAGGAAACAGTTTTGAATACATGCACACTGCTCGCTCAGTGTTTCCTGAACTGCTTTAATCTGTGCCGTAACGAAAGAAATAAATTACCGGAGTTCCAGTCTGAATTTAATGTGTGAGTAGTAAGAAAACACGGCTTTCATGCGTTATCTAATCAAAAAAATTGAGGCAACAGATTACAAGCAATATTATTAATTCAATTTAACACATTAGAATTGAGTAATAATTAATCAAACTAATTCCTTAAAAGTTAACCATTTAAAATGAGTAAAACTTACAAAAAAATAATAATAAAAAAAAACAACATATATTTAAGTCATCATTATGGTGATCGGTGTTTGTTTTAGGTTTGTTTTAAAATGACGGTTTTCTCCTTCAGTGATTCTTGCCAATAAAAAAATAATAAAATAAAAAATAAATAAATAAAGAGAGAGTATCTAGTATTATATATTGAGAATAATCAGTACCAAACAGAAAATACAATTAATTAAAACATAAAACACAATACAAAAATAACACTTTACAATTTAGCATTAAAATACAATGATATCATATTATATAAATACAATTAAGCATTGTAATTTTATAATTATACCAATATTTAACATCAATAATATAAAAATATTATACAATTTAACTTTAAAAATACTAATAATTGAATATTAACAATACTAAAATATAATTATCAATGTAAGATTATTTATTATAAAATGTATTCTGTTTTCTTAAAATTAACATAATAGGAAGCCTAAGTGTGTGTGTGTGTGTGTATATATATATATCAAAGTCAGCATTTATGAATATTCCCAATACACTGTAAAAATGAATCTGCTTTATCTAATCAATAAAATTGTGGCAACAGATTACAAGCAATACTATTTGTTAAATTGAACAAATTAGAATTGAGTAATAGTTAAACAAATTAATATTGTAATTAATTCTAATTTGTACAATTTAATTAATAATATTGCTTGTAATATGTTGCCACAATTTTATTGATTAAATAAAGCATATTATTTTTTTTCAGTGTACATATTTCCAATAATTCTAGTTTGTCTCAATGCATTATGGGAATGCATTCTGCCTAATATATATACACAATATATTTATAATTAATAAAGCCTTTTGTTTGAACACAGCTCACTTGTACATTCATACCTGTAAGTCACGTTTGCCTGGTTAGCATGGGGTAGTAAGCAAATAGCATCTTTCTCCATTAACAACCAAAAGTATCCTGCCTCGCTCGAAAACCCCCTGATCAGAGTCGAATGTTAATTCAGTCCAACACTTCATTATAATTCCAGCCCTTGTGTGTGACAGTGAGACACATACAGAGATCCTGCTGTTGAAACAGGGAAACAAAAACCACAACACACACCCAAACTGAATATGCATGAGTAGTTTTAGGGCTTGAGCACAAGGATAGTTTAACCAATGAAACCATCGGCTATACACGGGAAAGGAGAGAAGAAGAAGAGTGAAAGAAATGATTCCTCGCTGCCATGGAAACAAAGTGAGAGCGTATGATTGTATGAGAGAGTGCCATCGAGAGTGTGTGAGAGTAGGTGACCTTGCGTGGGTCAGTGAAGCCACCGATGTTCACAATGTTTAAATCAAACTCAACGTGCAGTGACGGTCAGGTTTTATCCGCGATGAAAGAGAGAAATGAAGGTTTGCGAAAGATCTGCTACATCCTTGAATGTGTCTCCTTTTATTCCGTGAATGAATGTTCAACAGATCAATGAACTTACAGGAGACGAAGCATTAATAATTGTGTCTGTTCAACACAAAGAGAAATAGAGGGCATGAGAAGATTTAGATCTAATATCCGACGTTATTGGAAAAGTGCTTCATTGGGTGGAAGTTTGCCAGATCTGCGTAATAAAAGACAGCACAAATGACCCAGACGGTGAAGAGAAGTTTATCTAAAAAGAAATATAGTGCAGAGCTTCGTTTTTGTCCATCAGGAATCGATCGGATCATAAAAAGTGTCTTGATATGAAGCCTTATGGGAGAGGGGATCTTCAGGTGCAAAGAAATGTTGCGCAGATACAAGAAAATAAAGTGTTAGCAGATATCAAACAGACTGATACTCTACTGACTGCTAGTTGACATGCAAAGGTACTTATAATTAGTAAAATGTAAAGTAAAGATTCGAAATAAAGAGTTGCGGGGACACTTTACTTGAATGAGTGTGCATTAGACCATGACACAGTCATAAGGGTTTATGCATGTTTATGACAACTGTCATTAAGTGTCATTCGCCCAGTTATGACATTTTGAATGCAAATATGACATTGTTTAACCCTCTGGGGTTGTTCGTTTCAGAGTCACACTCGGGGTGTTCGGGTCCAAATGGACCCAAAGGCCGGGATTCATATTTAAAAAAAAAAAAAAAATACTCGTTTTTTTATAATATTTTTTTCTTTTCTTTTTTGGTGTTTTGAGACAATTTCAAAAATAAAAAAAAATATATAATTAGTATTAATGCAATAATTATGACAAAATTTCCCCCCATTGAACATAATAGAAAAAAAAATTTTTTTAATTTTTTTTTTAAAGCTGTATTTCATTTTAGAGTCAAGCCTAGGCCTCATAAAAGCAATTTTTGAAATGAGATGGATGCCATCTGGTGGACAAACTGAGCATTTTAAAAGTGCAAAACACATGTATAATCTGAATTTTTTGGTGTGTTTGTGTGTCTGGATGTGTCTGTTTTGCACTCTTGATGTTTTATAGATTCACCCCTTCACTGTTGTGTGCTTTTTTTCAAGATCGTGGCTGATTTCTAGATTGTACGCACAAAAAAGTCAGTATTTTCACATTTTTGTCAATTTCCCATTCATTTTCCATGCGGGTCCATTTGGACCCGAACACCCCAAGTGTGAGTATTTTTTTTTACAACCACTTAGACTATTCACATCCTGTCCCCAATTTTTTTGGGTGTTCAAATACCAAATACCAACAAAGTCACCAAATTTCGGACCATTCCGACGAAGCTGTGATTTAAAAAAAAAAAAAAAAAAATTTAATTCTTCAGGTCCATTTGAGCCGAACAACCCCAGAGGGTTAAGATGTCTTTTTCATGACATCTTGTTCATCAAACATTAAAATAAAATGTAAAAGTTTAAAACAATGAACAGGTACATTCAACAGAACAAAAATAGCCCATATGCACGAGTCTTTGGTTAAGTATCACCGTAGTAGGCAAACAAGCCTTAATCAAAAATGTTCATTAACTTCAGCATCAAAGTGATTTCCGTCATTCTGACAGATTATAAATTGCATTTACCTGTGAAAACAAACCTGGAAAGGGACAAGAGGATTTGCGGAGAATAACGAGAGATTCTTCGGGCTTTCCAGTGAATTAATGGTTAAATTTGTTAGAACAGACCACAAATGTGCCGTATATGTTGTCTTTTTTCATACTCTTACAGCGGATTGCAAAGGAAAAAAACAAAAATCATCACGAGGAAAAGAAAGCAGCGACTGAAAAGAGCTCTCGCCATAGATATTCTTATTATAACATGTCAGGTTCAAATACCAAGTGTAACGTTATTCTCATAATGTCTGAAAATAAATCATGAAGGAAAATTGACGGATCAGCTTAATTTGTAGGGCAACCTGAACCTTTGAAATGATTCGTTTTAGCCTTTTTGAATGGAAGTTCCCCAAGTGCCACCCATAATTCAAAATGCAGTAAGGTCGTTAGAAAGTCCCCATAATGCATGGAAACCCCCTGTGTGTGTGTTTTATGACTGTGGTAAACTCTTTAGGGGCAAACAGCCACACAAGCACAATAGAGGCACCGAACAAAAAAGGCTTAACCTTCACTTTCTTCTTTTTCATTCACTCTGTCTGCTGTAAAAAGAGATGAATGGGGTGATGCAAGCGGCCATACAACCCAACGGACACAGAGAACAGCGTGCAGAATAATTATCGAAAGACATGCTGCGGAGGCACGGTAAGTTAAAAAGTGCTGATATTTTGGGAAATGGGCTCTTGTTGTTGATCTGTATCAGTCAGCGCAAGCGAGATCAGGCTCTACAGAATCACAGCGGTATCTTTCCCTATGAGTTTGCAAGGCATTTGTGCTTGTGCAACAAAATGATGTGTAGTTGATGCTTTATTAATAGGCATTTTATCTCGCGGCATTGTAATCCTTCTGGGAAATTACACGTTTATATCGCAAAGTCAAGTCATTTCCATGTCTCGAGTTATACCGTATTGTGCTTAACATTCAAGCGGGGTAAAATTGTTGGTTCGTGGTGGAAATTATACCACAAGTAAGGGTCAATTGCATTTTATTTGAATATAATTTATAGTCAATCTCTGTCCCAAATGCCAACCTAAGCCCTTTGTGGTCCTTCTTCGACCCACCATGACAACCCAGTGTTTCCCAGTGGCATTTACAACACTGTGGTGGTGTTCATGTACAGTAAAGATAAAGCACTGACATGACTTGAAAGAAGTGAAAGTTAAGCTCGATTCAGGGCGATTCTCAGCAGGTATATGAGAACAGAGCAAAGACGGATATAATTAGCTTTGTGAAGAACTTTTGCTTCTGAAGTGAGCTCTTTTTCCCCTCGCACAAAGCACCCAAGAAATCAGGTCAATCAAGAACAACATGCTTCTGTGCTGAATTAGAGTTGGAGTATTTGAAATCTGGAATCAAAAGCACTTTATCACTCGGAAGTCTCAACATCCCTGTAAGGAGACGCTAAACAACAACAACAACAAAACAGGTATCATCTGTAGATCACCTACAATAGGTTTACATGCATCTCAATATAAATGAAAGCATCGCCTCTTTTCTCACAGTGTCAAAATGGTTTGATCAAGGATCCGGTCTGTCTAAACCCCGCCTTTCTGAGAGCCTATTCTACTCTGATTGGTCAGATGGCCCAGTCTGTTGTGATTGGTTGACCGGATACCAAACGTCCATTAGCATTTCTGGATTTCAGCTCCAGAGGCTTCCTTGGAGCTTGTGTAAGAGTGTACAAATAGCAACAATGGTGACGTTTTACCATATTAATTTAAGAGTGAGGCCTTTAACTGTGATGTGCTTTCACAGTCAATCTTCTGACATGTTAAATTGAACATGAAATGTTAAAAATGCAACTCATTACATTGTTATGTAAAAGCATCATTCTTTGACAGATTTCAAAAGTGACGAAACGAGTGCGTTTCAAAAAAATAACTTTGAATGAACATGAAAAATTTCGGAAAGGTTTTCCACATGATTAACTTGCTTTATTTCAGCATTATGCAATTCTGTTATTCCAATTTAATGTACTTACGTTGAGTCAACTTAATGTATCATGGTTGATTCAACTTAGGGCTGTCAAACGATTAATCGCATCCAAAATATGCACTGTGCACTGTGTATAATTATTTTGTATATATATATATATATATATATATATATATATATATATATATATATACAAACATGCATGTGTATTTAAGAAAAAAATATTATTTATATATAAAATATTTAAAATTGCATATATAAATTATATATAAATCTATATACGTGAAAATATTTCTTAAATATATACAAGCATGTGTGTGTATTATATATATATATATATATATATATATATATATATATATATATATATATATATATATATATATATATATATATATATATATATAATTATACACAGTGCACCCACATATATTATGTAAACACAGACTTTTATTTTGGATGCGATTAATTGCGATTAATCGTTTGACAGCCCTAATTCAACTTATTTACCATGGTTGGGCACAGCTTAATTTACCATTGTCAGTGAATTTAAAAAGGCTCCCTGATATGATTCAGGTATTCAAATTCATAATAATAATTCATCCAATACAAAAAAAAAATATTTTAGAATCACCCTAATATAGACTACAACCAAGTATTAGTAACCAATATAATTTTTTAGCATCTTAAATTATAAGATTCACATACTTCATCAACCAAAGTATTTGCTAGAAGTATTGCTGAGTTTCCACCCAAACCAAATGCTCCACTCTTCTCCACAATGGTAACCCACTGTAATTTAAATGGTACTAATAATCGCAATGTATTTGAACTTTAAAAACAATTACGCACTATAAAGTCATCCCCTTGTCTCATTTTCTCAAAAGCACATACAATAACACTTAATTTTGACATTTATTCTCTCTCAATTCAGCCATGTGAAAGCACAGCCCAGTTTCAGTTAATGCAACAAAAATCATTCATGTAATCCAACATAAACAGATTAAGTAAACTTAAATTTGACATATTTCGAACAAGTAGATCGAACACAATCAAATTCGGACAAAGTGCATAGCAATTGTGTTGCTTAAGCTCGTTTTGATTAAGCAATTTCGACAAGCAGCAAAAATAATTTTTTTGAGTGTATTCTAATGAAAAGGTCCCAAGATAAAAGCATCCAACATGAGTGAGGATATCAGAACTGACCAGGTAACTCGACAGAAAAGTTTCAGTAAAACAGTAGCAGGTGCAAATGATTATCCAACTGCTCAAGCGACGTCCTTTAAAAGGCGAAAGACATGCAAACCCACAGACAAAACAAGCAAAACAGGTGGTGGAAGTGATTAGCTCTAAGCATTGCGGTTTATAGCATCAGCCAAAACCGCATCAAGCATTTGGCTGTGGCAAACACACGTTCAATGCCACAAGTGCAATGAAAAATCACTGCCAACTTTATTGTTTGCAAACTAAGAAACCACAAGAAATACGCAATCATCAGTTACTAACAATGTCCATGCAATTGTCCATTGTCCTTTCACAGACAATACTGTAAGCACCTCAACATGTCCACAAATAATATCTCTTTAGTTCAAAGTCCCCAATTGAAGAGAATTTAAACGAACAGAGACGTTTGTTTCTCGAGCTGAAATAATGTCACATTGTAAGATTAAGAAATAAAGTCACAAAGTTAAATCGTGAGACACACTACTTTTCAAACATTTGGGGTCAGTAGGATATATTTACTTATTTTATAACAATGCAATTCTTCTATTATGGTTGTTTAGCAAGGTTTTAGGAAAACAACCTTTGAGCAATAAAATTAAATTGGGGGTAAACAAACTTAAAGTTAGACTTCAACTTTGCACATTTAAACGTATTTCTATAGGATATAAATCACTTTCAACCGATTTCGAAGATTTGAAACTCGTTAAAAGACTGTCACAATGATAATCTTGCAGGAAATATACTCAGTGAGTGCAGATTCAACAGGATGAAGCCTCTTTAAAGGATCTGAGGTGTTATGATTTACAAAATCCAGCTTAAAGGAAATTCAAAGGCAGCAGTGCATCCAGCACTCAGAGATCCACGGCCAGAAATCATCCAGACGGCTGAGAAACCTTCAGAGCTGCTGCATTTAGATGAAGTATTTTGAATCATGTCAAGTCAAGTATAAATCAGAGTATTTAGCAAAGCCAGACTCAAGGCAACTGATGATGACGATCGGAAGAAGTTCAGAACGAGGCGTTCTTGCCGTTTAGTTTCTATAAAGGCTCATTCTAGAGGCGAGAAAGTTTTCAGCACTGAAAGTTTAAAAAAATAAAGAATTTTTATTAAAATTAAAAAAAATAAGGAAGGATTACTTCAGTTTAATCCATTTTCACTTCAGTTGAATCTTTTTTTCACTAAAAAAGATAATTGTGACATTGATTCTTCAACATCTCAAAATTGTGATTTTGACTTTATATGACATAGTTTGACTATTTCTAATTATCAACAACATTATAAAACTGTGCGTAGGATCCTTACTAAGTGTACGTGCGCCCGAAAGCCAAAAAATGGCTTTAATATGGATTTAATATTCAGAACCAGGGCAGAATTCACTTTATAAATCCCAGTCAGCCGAAGATTTTGCGCACGCGTGTCTCCTCCCAGAAATAACCATATAAGGAGCTTAGAACGCCTAGTTTAAATATGCATATCCTCATCTGCATATCATTTGCATATGATTATTCATCCATGTGATACCATGTTAAGGTACAATACGTTAGGAAAATATGAAATACAGATGTGCCGTGTCACAATAAATTATTCTTTTTTTAATTTATTTTTTAGGCTATATCCTTGCCTTGATTTTGAATAAATGAATCAAATAGTGTTAAATACATTTCAGAGAAAGTTTTTCTCAATCTTTTCCACCGGCCAAATAGTATTTTTAATGGAAAAAGAAACAGAGAGACCTCACGAAAATATTTTCTCAGACAATCTACTATTAGCTATCATTTAAAACATTAAAACACAGCATGCCAGAGGAAAAGTGTTCAAAAGCATTGCATCCGCAACAAATAGGTATATTATTCCCTATGAGTTATTAGTATATTATTATATATATACAAATAGGTAAATATTTCAATTTATTGAATACACTTTATTGAATGCACTGTATTTATGATTAGGACTCATAATGAAGATTTATTTAGATAAATAAACTAATGGTGCAGACATTTAAGAAGGGATGGATGTTTGCTTCAATTGATGATAGGTTTATGAAATTACATTTTTATATCTTTGTGTAGATGTATAATTTTCTTTACATTCTCTGTCTAATAGTGACCAAAAAGACATTTAACTCCAGCTCACCACTGGTGTCGCCAAACCGCTCCATCTCCAAAACGTTGGAACGCATGGGTCAGAGTTTGCGTGCAGGTGCGCAATTTTTCCCGTCAAGTATATTTTTATAAATTACAACTTATGCGTCGGAAGTGTGCACAGCACTATGTAACTATGTCTAGTTTCGTCATTCTCTCAGAGAAAACGACCTGCCTCCTTACCTTTGTGATATCGTCCTAAATGATTTATCGTCAGCCTTCTGTTTCCTGCCTCCGTCTTCAGTCATCGGCCTCGATACCCATTTCAGAACCTGCATCAGATAAGATCTGTTATCATCCAGATATCCATTATTGCATTCATACTTCTCATACTTCAGCAAATAAACCTGTTTTTTTTTTTTTTTTTTTTACTTTTCCTGTGCGGCTTTATACCTCACATTTGCAACCTCATTTCTCTTATTTTAAACCTTTTTATTTTATTTCAGTTTCAGTACTTTATTTTGGTGATGATCTGCAAAAGTTCAGTTATTCTTGTAATAAAGTTTAAGAAAACTTTACTGCGCAGTTTACGACTTTACAAAGGGCTCTTTGTGGACTGGTGAGAAAGTTCAACACTGACAGTTACAATCTTATAACTCAAAAGATCAAGGAAACTCCTGATCCAGTCCCTTTATATGACACACTGCCTTTGTCCATGTACTTCTCTGTATTCTTTCTCTCTTTGTTATGAACCAAATATTTTTAGTTGAGCAGTACATATCGACCTTGTAGTTACAAGACAGTGTCACTGTCTTTCTTTGTCAAAAAAAAAGAAAAAAGAAAAAAAAAGTTTTGTGTTCTGCTGATGTGTACATATAGGCCTTCAGTAGGCTTTAGAAATCCTTGGTATTGTAATGGGACAAATAATTCAAAAACAGCTTTGACTGGCCCAGTGTCATAATCAAACTCTGTTTTTGACTTTATATAGAAGAATCTTTACCGTCCGTGTGTGTGTATATACATGCATATATATATATATATATATATATATATATATATATATATATATATATATATACATGCAAAATGCAACAAGTAATCCTAACAGTATCAGTGGAATATCTATGAATGTTAATGCAAAATGCAGTTCTCGGATTTTGCCACCATTGATATATATATATATATATATATATATATATATATATATATATATATATATATATATGAAGAGTTCAGATGCAAAAGCCTCTAAATACCATTTGAAATTTTCTTCTAAAATGATCATTTTTATCAAGCTTGTATATTTAAGTTCAGTAATTTCACTTAAATGGCAATGAACATTAGCTATTAATTGTCATTTAAGTGAAATTACTGAACTTAAATATACGAGTTTGAAAATTTCAAATGACATTTAGAGGCTTTTGCATCTGAACTCTTCATATATATATATATATATACATGCAAAATGCAACAAGTAATCCTAACAGTATCAGTGGAATATCTGTGAATGTTAATGCAAAATGCAGTTCTCGGATTTTGCCACCATTGAAAAGTTTTGCATCCATTCCTGGAATTGGGGAAAAAAAAAATGTTTTAGTGACCCAAGCAATCAAAGATATGGGTCGAGCAATCAAACCAAGTGTAGTGAGTTCTCGATGTTGTCCTACATTTGTCCAAAAAAGTGGATCAAGCCATTAAAGCAACTAGACAATCACAAAAGTGTGAGAGAGGACTGCATTATTATGATGAGGTAAATGCATACGGCTCGGCACGAAGCTGTTTGTTGGATCTGTTGGCTGTCCATTCAGAGTGTCGGCGTGTACTCGGCACAAAGGAGAAACAATACACAAAAACACAATGCATCTTTGTAGGCTGGGACTCACCAACAAAACATTGCAGAATTCCCCAAGGCTCTCAATTGAAGTGCAATAAAAGTCAGCTTTGTAATAAATTGCTTCAGTTCGCCAGAAGCTTGAAGTTAGAGAGAGAGACATAAATACGCAAAACCTCACTCTCAAAGGCCACTGGCAGTTATCGAGCACAAACATAAATGCATTTGTCATTACATTTAGGCAGACCCTTCAAATTATTCATGCTTAATAAACATAACATCATCACAGCTATAGCCACGGTGAGACCCGAGCACCCTAAAGACTCTTAAAAGACACAAATAAGAAGAAAACTTTCATTTTTGTTGATAGACAAACACTCTTAAAGGGATACTCCACTTTTTTTTTTTTTTTTTTTTTTTTGGGAAATAGGCTCATTTTACAACTCCCCCAGAGTTAAACAGTTAGGTTTTACTGTTTTCAAATCTATTCAGCTGATTTTCTGATATTTAGAAGAATGTCAGTAAGTAACCAGACAGTTTCTGGTCTAATTGACTTCCATAGTAGGAAAAAAATATATACTATGGAAGTCAATGAGACCAGAAACTGTCTGGTTACTGATATTCTTCCAAAAATAAAAATAAAAATAAATAAATAAAATAAAAAAAACCCGGCTGAATACATTCGAAAACGGTAAAACCCAACTGTTTAACTCTGGGGGAGTGGTAAAATGAGCCTATTTCCAAAAAAAGTGGAGTATCCCTTTAAGAGTGTTTGTCTATCAACAAAAATGAAAGTTTTCTTCTTATTTGTGTCTTTTAAGAGTCTTCAGGGTGTTCGGGTCTATGCAGCTTCAAAGGGCTTTAAACGACACCAGACGATGAATAAGGGTCTTATCTAGTGAAACGAATCGGTCATTTCAAAAATAAATAAAAAAGTTTAAGTTTTATAAGCTCAAATGGTCGCCTTGATCTGTTCTGCGACACACATTCGTGACTCTCCTGTTCGAACTCGTTCATCAAAATGAACAAATCTTTTTTTTTTCAAGTCATGACTCGAAGGGTCCTAGATAAGACTCTTATTCATCGTCTGCAGGGTTCCTACAGGTTTCTTCAAGTTGAATTCAAGTCTTTTTAAGACCATTTATATAAAAAAATATACCAATTTCCCGTCCCTACCAGCAAAGAAAAACAAAATCCTTCAACTTGTGTTCATTTATTTTTCAAATGTGGAATGGGTATAAGATGATAAGTCAAGCAGGTAAAATAAAAACATTTCAGTAGGCCACAATAAAGTTTGCCGAACAATGTTAAGTTGTGTTTTAACATTAGCTAAACACACACAGGACATCAGTTCTGACTGGATCGCTTCCCAGATCGACACTATCTAACATTTTCATCTAGTTTTTTTTTTCGTTGACGAAAATGTCAATAGATTTTCGTCATAGTTTTTGTCATTCAAAACTAGCGTCTCGTTTTCGTCAGTGAAAAAAATGTCGTTGAAGAAAAGTTTTCATCATTATTTTCGTCAATGAAATTAACACTGACAAACAGAACAATTTTTAAGACCCAGATATCAAAATTCAAGACTTTTTAAAGACTTTTTAAGGTATTACTTCCAAATTCATAAGGCTTTTTAAGACCCTGTAAGAACCCTGGTCTGGTGTCGTTTAAAGCCCTTTGAAGCTGCACTGAAACTCTCTTTTGGACCTTGAACCGTTTGGTTCCCATTGAAGTCCATTATATGGAGAAAATCCTGTAATGTGTTCATCAAAAACCTTAATTTCTTTTTGACTGAAGAAAGAAAGACGTAGACATCTTGGATGACATGGGGGTGAGTAAATTATCAGCAAAAGTTTTTTTTTTAAAGTGATCTACTCCTTTAAGATCTGAACCCAAAATGGCTGCGAAAACCCCTTTTTGGAATCTTCCTTTTTTAAGAGGTATCATGGGCTACTTTTTCAGTTTACCGATGTCTATCCCCCGCAAGAAACATCTAATTCCCAACCAGTGTGGTGGTGGGTGTCCCCCAGAGCGCCGACGTGAAATATCACCACCAGTCCCACCATTTCCCAAGCTCATTTTGTTTATTACGGGAAGTGTCTGCAGTCAGGGAGGGGATAAATGAAAGGGCTAGAGAAAAGAAAAACCGGAACAACAAAGCACCTCTATAAATCTCTCCGAAGCCATTTTTACTGTTCAAGCCGCCTCGCAGAAGAGGGGAAAGTCATAGTAATTGCAATGGAGGATGTCAGCTGACAAAACGAGAAGACACAGAAATCCAGCTCGAGTGAAGACTCGAGCGCTTTCTCTTCATCTCACTCGCTCCGTCTGACACAAACCCCTTTGTCTTTTTCGCCTACGGTTGCCAGAGTTAATGTGTGGAAGAAATAATAGTCATTTGCAGTCTTTGTATGATGGAATTTCACTGTTATTGATTCTCAACAAGTCTGAAATGTCATCTATGATAGTGCTGTCATGATATACCTTACAGTAATTGTGTATCGCAGCAGGATGTTGTGTTGTTATTCAGGGGCTGCATGATGTGTCTGTCGTTGTATTCATTCACAAGTTTTGTTGTAAATATATATTAAAAATTAACACACAATTCCATATTTACCTTGTTTTTTTGTTTTTGTTTTTGTTTGTTTGCATTTCCATAAAAAAAAAAATATAGAAACTTTTCCAAGTTTACCTCCAGATACCCAATACTACGTGCGAGTGAAAGCATCAGTGGTAAATATTAAAACCTGCTGTTGCATCTGTAAAAATATATATTATTATTCAATTTGTCAAATTGAATCATCCCTAAAAGAGGAACATATTAAAAATTAATGTAGGCTATATATATATATATATATATATATATATATATATATATATATATATTATATACAATTTCATATTCAATGTATATTGAAGAAAAAACATTATTTATATATAAAATATGTATATTTATATATAATGTAAATTAAATATAAATCTATATACAGTACATACATGAAAATATTTCTTAAATATATACAAGCATGTGTGTGTATATATATATATATATATATATATATATATAATTAAAAACTAATAATTGTGTTTAATTTATGTAAACACAAACTAATCGTTTTATATATATATATATATTAGGGCTGTGCAAAAATTAATTGCGATTAATCGCATCCAAAATAAAAGTCTGTGTTTACATAATATATTTGTGTGTGCTGTATATAATTATTTTGTATATATAAATACACACACATGCATGTATATATTTAAGAAAATGTATATATTAATCGCATGTATTAATCGCAATTAACTTTTGCACAGCCCTAATATATATATATATATATATATATATATATATATATATATATATATATATATATATATATGAATGACATATCGACAACTATAAGAGTGACAAAATAATTCCTAACCCATGAAATATTTCAGTGGCGTTCACTAGTACTCATCACGTCTAGTGCACACTTTGTAGCGTGCTCTCTGATTTTGACAGATAACTCCAGTGAGTGCACTCTGCATAATGTACCGTTAGGGTTAAGTGCTCATGCATAAACCCTCTTTTTCTTTCAAAGGCATTCGAGTGTTGGTTCCTCCCAAGCCTTTAATGAGCATGGTCTGGAAGCTCCATTCAAAAAAAAAATATATATATAAAATGTCAGATGAAAACCCACGGCTTAAACTGCATAAGAAAAAGTCAAGGGGCACATTAAATGCTTTGAGGGCCTCTGTGGAGCCCTGTCCACAAATCCTATTAAATGCAGCTATCTGCCAATATGATACCCCATAATGAATGTGTTTAGTTTGAGTGGCGGACTTACCCTCGTCAAGTAAGGGGTCATTAATGTTATGCACATGGCCTAAATCCACTCTGTAAGTAGAATACGCAAATATATCAAAGCTCATCCGTGACTATTATGATTTCTTTAGCTATTGTGGGTGAACAGCTTTTTAATGTTAGCATGAAGACATGCCGTGGCTGCTGCTAAATTTGACGAAATGCTCAATTTGTACAGATTTCTGGGCAAGAACACTCATTTGATGTTTATTTCAGAATGCATGTTCACTCGTTTGATGTCCAGAACATCAGCATCATGCCTTTTCAAGCCTCAGATTTTTGAGCCCCTTGATAAAGTGGCTTTTAAATCCAATGCAAATGCAGAAATGATCCCAGGTGCCCTTGCATGGCAAACTAAAATAGCATTGCAACTTACAAATAATGAGTTGCTAATTATTATTATTATTTTTTTTAAATAGCCATGTTTTATGTAACTACATCAATCAATCGATCAATGGCTCATCTATATTATTGTTGCATTACTCACTCTAAAAAATGCTGGGTTGCCTTAACACAACTTTGGGTCAAATATGGACAAACCCAAACGTTGGGTTAAAAATGTTGTTAAAAAAAAAAAAAAACTAATGTAAAAAAAATTTAAACGTGATTAGGACTCATAATGTAAAAAAAAAAAAAAAAAAAAAAAAAAACTAATGTAAAAAAATGTAAACGTGATTAGGACTCATAATGTAAAAAAAAAAAAAAAAAAAGGTAACCCAATGGCTGGGTTTGTCCATATTTGACCCAAAGTTGGGTTAAAACAACCCAGCATTTTTTTAGAGCGTTCTAAGAGCTGTACATTTACATTTTGTAGTGATTAGGGTTAATATCTTACACCAAATGGAGATAACATTGCAGGTATTAAAACACATCAATACCTTTTCATTTGCTAAAGGAAGCAAGCAATATGTACACTTATACAATATAAACGTAATGGAATGAGGACAAACGCAATTTGCTATTTTGCCATGGGCTTTGCTAGACTTAATCAGCAACTTGTTCATCTGGAAATGTATAATGAACAAAAACACAGACAAACGTTCGCAAGGCTAAAACTAATTCTGGCCCAAGTACCTTGCCGCTATGTTGGTTAAAACACCGGGAAAAAAAGTAATTATCTTAAGTGCATTTAGATTGAGGGAAATGTTCCCCACTGGCAACCAGATTAAAACAGAATCAATGAAGAAAAATAATAATTAGGAAATAATGTTGGAATTGACTGATCAAAATTAATTTAGTTTGGTATTTACCTTCAAAACCATAAAGCAATCGGAAGCTGTGTGTACAGGAAAAACAGCAATGCCAATAATATCAAATAAGCGTCTGCTTAATGTAATGTCATTATTTTTGATTAGCTACAAGAATAGGACAGCTATTTATGGCAGATGAATGAAGACAGTAGGTGGCAATGAAACGAAACTTTGCAGGTGCGCTGAGATCCCTTTACCAAAGGCACCCACCAATTGTTGCTTCAATAGTTCAAATTGTTTTTAAGATACAGCCAGGAACGTGGCTAAACCACTTGAAATGCTACCACTCCCAAGTAAAATATTACTGATAAATACCTTTTTTTTCTGTTCCCTCTAACTGTAAACTAAAAAAAAGAGAGAAGGTAAACACAGTCCTAGGTACTGTGTGTCTTATAGTTTCACAATTGTCAACATTGTTATGGCATAATTTGAACACAAAATCACAAATCAATCCATAATATCTGCAAGAATTGGTCTGAATATCATTTGCACCAAAACTGGTGAAAATGGGAATGGGAATAATGGCTGATGATGAAAACTAAAAAAAAAAACCAAAAAATTTTCAGGACCAAAGGATTAAAGTAAAGCTTTGAGACTGCACTAAAATACTTGATCATACTATTGAGACCGAACCCAAGTGGTGTGCCAAATGTTGGGCCCTGCTTATATGAAAGCAGCTGATAATACCGGTAAGTAAAGCAGTGACAGATTACTTTATGAACGGACACCGGGGCTTCCACCAAAAATGCAGGCACCATCAGGGTTGGATTAAATGACTCACCTTCCTAACCTTTACCAACTCGCTCTGCTGCACTGATCCACAACCTGCTTCACACACTCCAATCTCTGCCTTACTAATTCTGATGCTTTGAGAACGAACCCAAATCCATTTAGAAACACATATTCTCCCAGCAACTGCTCAACAGCTGTAACACTGCACTGTAACAACAAAATCCATAGACAAATGGAAAAGGTACTGGTTATTTTCTGTTAAATCACATGCGAAAAATCAATACATTTCCCTCATATTATCAAAGTACATTGTGCCCTAATTTTATGGCCTTTCTTATGGTGTGTTCACACCGAATGCGAATAGTGTCAAATACACGTCTAGTTAGACGCTTTAACATTTTGAACCCATTTGCGCGTCCGCGTCACTCACAAATTCAAAAAACAAAACAAAAAACAACAACACCACAATTTCTTTCTGGCATACGTTTCCATCATGTCTGAAATGAAAGACCTTACTGCTCTGTACTTGTTGTGGAAGTCCCAAATACAGAGGAAATCCAACCGCCTATCTAAATGTATGAAAAACATGCTGAAACAAATGACTTATGTTGATTTGTATAGACTCTGAATTTTAGTAGGCCTATGTCTGTTTTGTCAGGCCTGTCCATAAAATTATAAAGGGGAAAACATGTTTACAATGCTGATTTTCTGAATGGAGATCTACCTAGTAAATTATATAGTAACATCTATTTAAAATACATTTAGTGTAAGGGCACATAAATGTAGCCTATTTTAAATACATTACCGGATGTATCGATTCGCTCTTCGTTGTTTGGCTGGCACAACAAAGCATCATGCGAATCTTCCGCTCGAGTTCAAATTTTTAAGACGTTCACGGTAAAATGCATCGCCCAATTTCAGAGTCTTCCAGACGCAAACAGACGCATCATTCGCGCCGGGCAATGCGGATGATTCGCCTATTCGCGTCTTCGCATTGACTTTGTATGTAATCTACTCGCGCAAACGATTGATTCGCGTTCGGTGTGAACACACCGTAAGAGTCTGGATGATCTGAAATGACTGATGATTGACTCAACAAATAGACTTGTAATCTATATAAAATGTGCATTTCTGTTTTTATACTGTAAACAAAAAAATCAGCTGTTTGCAATGAAAAAAAAAATCAAAGAAAGAATTTAAACAGCTCAACACAACATTTTTTTAAAGTGGTGTTGAGCCCCAATTGAGCTGAAAATGCAAATTTTAATGACTTCTCCAGTATCAACATGATTCAACCACTTCATTACGTTTGTACTTAGTAGAAAACCATTTTGCTCTTATGACCTGCTGCAAATGAGATGCATTACCAGACACCAGCTACTGGCAATGTTTCTTGGGAATCTTAGCCCATTCCTCATGAGCAATGGCATTGAGTTCAGTAATATTCTTGTTTTTGTGTACTGCAACCGCCTTCTTCAAATCCCACCAGAGATTTTCCATGGGGTTCAAGTCAGGTACTGTGATGGCCACTGTAGAATCTTCCAGGACTTCTTCTCCAACCAAGCCTTGGTGGAATTTGAGGCATGCTTGGGATCATTGTCCTGTTGGAAGGCCCTTTTTTCATAGGATTTCCTGATACTTCAATGAATCCATCTTGCCTTCCATACACTACAGGTTTCCAGGTTTTGCTTAACTGTAGACAGTGTTATTTTCAGCTTCATTATTCTTCCTCCAGAATAACTGCTGATTGTTCTGGGTTGAAAAGTTCCAGTTTTGTTTCATCGCTCCAGAGAACAGAATCCCCAAACTTCTGTGGCTTATTCATATGACTTTGAGCACTTTTCTTGTGCTTTTGGGTCAGTATTGATTTGGAACTTGGAGTTCTGGCATGGAAACCACATGTGTTTATTATGCGCCTTACTGTGCAAGCTGAAACCTCAGTGGCTCTTGCCACCAAGTCTTACTGCGGGTCTTTTGCGGTCACTCCAGGAGTCTAGGGTTTTTCTGAACCTGTCTTCTCAGAAATCTGGTTGCAGCTATTGATAGCTTTCTTTTTACACCTTCCAGGTGTAACCACTGTTACTTCAACTTTTAACTTCCAAACTTTGCTTCCAACAGTCTGTCCAGGAACATTTAGTGCCTTCTCTATCTTTTTTGTACCCTGTTCCTTGTTTGTGAAGGACAATGATATCTTTTTAGCTTTTTAGCTCTTTTACTTAGCCATATTCCTAACATCCTAACTCAACCAGTTCAGATATTTCATGTGTTCTAGCTAAAGCACACCTTGTGCAACTAATGAAGCCCTTGATGAGTTGCATCAGAGACAACACGTTGCAGATTTGTGCAAAACATGATTCTATTCAGGGGGTTGAATAATTTTGAGACTTCGGAAGTCACTAAGAGTCCCATTTTCAGTTGAATTTGGGGAAACCACATGATAGATTTGTTGTGTTCGGCTATTTAAATTACTTTGGTTTGATTTGTCATTTGCAAACATCTCAAAGTCTGTAAATATTAATGCCAATAAACCTGAATTTGGAATCATTTTGATTACAATTGTAGAATGTGTGATATGTTTAAATGGGATTGTAAAACAAAATAGTCTAGAGGAGGCTTGAAAATCAATTTCAGTAGTCATTTAACTAACTAACTAATCAAGTCCTCTTAATCCAAACAACGCTCCTTGAGCAAGATGGAAAACTATATTTTGCTTACAAGTGATAACACATTGATCATATGTGTAATTCATTTTATTTAGAATCAAAACCGCAACCTGAGCTGATTTACAGCAACAAATAACCAGGCTTTCAGATCTCAGAGGAAGTGAACTGTGAGACAGGACCTGCTCAGCTGTGACCATAATACAGTAATGCAAACAAAGCAAGCTTCAAAATATGGCAGCTGGGAATTACTGACATTTCCTGGGAAATGGCTCCTAAACCTCATTACCCATTACCAACATTGACAGCATTTTTTCTTCAATGTAAACACATTATTCCCACATATAGAGGATGCGAGTGGAATAGAATATATTGTGTGGTGTTTTGGTACCACAGCCATATGTGCGACATTCAAACGGGTCTGAATCTCAATAATGTGAGACTCAGTTGTGTATTGCTGGAAGTATTTTCTTAAGTATTTTCCATATGGGTCGTTTTGGTTGCTTTAAGCAGCTCTTATTCACATTCATGAATCACAAATATCAGCAAAAGTTCCTAACTTTATGTTTTTTGATCAAAGAAAAAAAGCAAAAAAAAAAAAAAAATAAAATAAATAAATTATATATATATATATATATATATATATATTAGGGCTGTCAAATGATTAATCGTGATTAATCGCATCCAAAATAAAAGTTTTTGTTTATATAATATATGTGGGTGCACTGTGTATAATTATTTTATGTATAAATAAACACACATGCTTGTATATATTTAAGAAATATTTTCATGTATATACTGTATATAGATTTATATATAATTTATATTATATATAAATATAAATATTTTATATATAAATATTTTTTTCTCTTAAATATACATGAATAATTGTATGTACATGTATGTATATATATATATATATATATATATACACAAAATAATTATACACAGTGCACCCACATATATTATGTAAACAAAAACTTTTATTTTGGATGTGATTAATCGTGATTAATCATTTGACAGCCCTATATATATTATCTCTTAGGGCATAGCATTCTGACAATTTGGCAGCTAAACATAGACATGTATTAAAATTGGTCTAAAAACATATTCTTGTTAAGTCAATTCAGCAGGTTCCCATTGTGAGAAATGTGGAGTAAAACACGTGACGACTAGCCTGGACCTGTACTAAACTGACCAACGTGTCACCAGAAAACTTGTATAAGAATATGTAATCCATAAAAGGAAAAAAAAACAAACATATTTCAGCAGATATATGACAGGCAGATGTCTATTTGAGCCTGTTACTCTCCACACTCCAATGTTCAAAGAAGCTCAGTGAAAACCCTCTTCTATCACATTGTCTGGCCTTAGAATGAGGTCAAAAGCACATCTATCTTTTGTCAGTGAAGGCTAATGCAATATAATGACTTCAAAGAGGTCTGAGGGAGTAAAAAAGAGAGAAAAGTTTAAGTACAGCCTGTTCAAGACAAACAGTGTGCTGCATGAAGGCTGGATACTGTATCCTTTTAGAGGCTAAAGCACCTGGTTCATGTCCAGGTTAAATTATATTTTAAAATTGAATCATTAATATTTGGCTACAAATTAAAATGTTCAATATTTTGATAAAGAATGAAAAAAAAATTGAATGAGTCCCCAAAAATGACTTGCCATATAAAATGCCATGATTTACATTAACTCGATGGATACATACTATATATGTTTGGAAAAAGGGATATCCAAACATATTCTTAAAAACTTAGAGTTTTAAGGAATAAATATCCAATTTGGTCTTTGAGTATATGTACAGCATCCTATACTGTACTGTGTAAGTCTTTGGGCCCTATTTTAATGATAAAGTATCAAGTGCGAAGCGCAAGTAACTTTTTGGGCGGGTCTTGGGCGCTGTTGCTATTTGGTACATTTTTTTTTGAAAAGCCATATATATGTGTGTGTGTTTGTGTGTGTACTTTTAATCTATTTTACTAAATGCAGACCAAATGCACCATGCATTTTCAAAGCTGACCAAACAGTAAGGGGCCGAATCAATGACATTCTGAAATTAAACACATTATCACTTTAAAAGCAGCAATAGGGCGAGAGCGCCGCGGGGAGGACAGCGATGGGGGATCCTCTATGCCATGCAAAATCTATTCGAAAATGAGTCAGGGTGGACTTTTAACACAGAAAACCAGCTTGCCTAATGAAAAGGCCCCTATGAAATGGACAGAATGGGTCCGTGCGCTCGATATCGCCATCTCCGAAGCTCAGGCCTCCGCTATCAATCAAAGTGGAGTGGAAACCCGTAATGTTCCCTCGATGTGATTTGGGGAATGCTGTGTACATCCAACTGTCTGTGGCTATAATCCATTAAATGAAAAAGGGGGGGTTGGATAGCTGATAAAACATATGATTGGAAATTTCAGTGAGTAAAAGTCTTGAAATGAAATTTAATTAATAGCAAAAAAAGTACTTAATGGGAAGCATCTCATTCATTTCCTTCCTGAGCATCCATTTTTGAAATGACATGAAATGGAAATACTATCAATTCACCGATGAGATTGATGTACTGTCAAATGTTAATGGGGACATTGTGATCATACGAGATTCATACATCTGAGATTACAGATTCTCTCTCCTCGACCCTTTTTATTTGATCAGTTCTGTTTTAAAGTCTCCATCTGAGCCGTCTCTATAAGGAAACGTCACTTTAGACCACCAGAGTCCTGTCATATGTGTTTAAATTATGCAAAACCCAGTAGTACCTGCAAATTGAACATTCAGGGTCGACCACTAACCCTACGTCAGTTTCCTTATTTCAGGCACACAATGTGACACTTTTCTCCAATGTGCAGATATTTTTTTTGTTGTACTCTATAAATTATTAAATGTATATTGTGTATGGTAATATACATAATGCAACATGCACATGTAAGCATGATTGCATATGTTATGACTCATAATAAGCCTTTTCAGCAACATGTCAAGTCTTCTGAAGTAGTTTGTCGTATAAGGGGTGATCGGTAAGTCTCTTCTGATCATCAAGTCTGCATTTGTTTAATCAAAAAAGTATAAAGAGTTAAATTGTGAAATATCATAACAATTTAAAATAACTATATATACAGTAATTTAAAATGTAATCTATTCCTGTGATAAAAGTTGAATTTTTAACCAATTTCTCCAAGTTTCAGTGTCACAATTCATGCCGAATTGATGATTAAGAAACATTTCTGATTATTATCAATGTTGAAATCTGTTGTGCTGCTTCATATTTTTGTGGAAACTGTGAAACATTTCTAAGGATTCTGTGATGAATAGAAAGTTAAAATAGAAAGAAAGAGGTAAAAACGCTATAAATACTGTTTATTTTCTCACACAAACTGCTCGTTTTGTGTCTTAGACCATCAATGTGTACTTATATTTACGAGTCATTAAATCATGTTTAATTTGGACTTCTCTGTGCATGCTCTTTGAGGTGGTGACCATAGACCTCCATTATATGACAGACAGACAAGAACGGTTTGACCTAAAAATATCAAAATTGAAAATACTGCGGAAACAAAGACACCTACATCTTGAATGCCCTAAAACATACAAAAAATTAATTTCATAGTTAACTAATGTGTCCTTTCTACAATAAATAAATAAATAAATAAAAATATAAATATATTTCTTACTGAACCTAAACTTATGAATGGTATCCCATTAAATAAATCAGTAGCACTTTACTAAAAGGTTCCATGAAACAATGAAACAAAAAAACAAACATTTTTTTTTCTTAGTTCATGTTAATTTTAACATTTAATAATACATTATAAAATAAAAAAGTTAATATTGTTTAATTGACCTGAGCTAACATGAACTAACTTTAACAAAGATTAATAGCTTAAATACTGTAGCAACTCATTGTTAGGTTGACAAACATTAACCAATGGGAGCTTATTGTAAAGTTTTTAACAATAAATCCTTAAACCTCTACTTCAATGAGTGGAACATATATGGAGGTGAACGTACGTGACTGCACTGCTAACATCTTCATTCAAGTCAGAAACTAGTCTGAAACCTGGCCGTGCTGGTCGTATAGCGAAGCGAGCTGAATGCTTATTCCTTAATAAGTGAGAGTTTGAGAATTCTCAGTATTCTCCAAGGTGTTCCTGTGTCACTAATGTTTCAATATACTCTGACCTTTCTTTCTTCAGAATTATGCTCGATTCTCTAAAAAGAGTCTGCTGGGATGATGATTATCATTCCTGTGTTTCCTACAGTGCTAGATTTCCAGCTAATGTCTGGGATCGCTCTCAGCCTGGCGGGATCAGGACGCACTGGGGAAATCAAACATGCCTCACTCGCTGCTGGGTTAAATCATCTCCTCAACCGGCGGGACCATGTTGCAGGATCAAGTTAAGCAGACTTCATTTTAGCGATTAAAACAATAATGCTGATGGTTCAAGTGTGAGCTTCAAAAAGACGCCTGCTTGAAATGAAGAGTTTTAACTGGTGATTTTTTTTCAGGCCAGAGACTCAAATTTTTTTGAAAGTCAGACAACAGTAAAAAAAATGCTGGGTTGTTTTAACCCAATTTTGGATCAAATATGGACAAACTCAAACATTGGGTTAAAAATGCTGGGTTGTTTTAACCCAATTTGGGTCAAATATGGACAAACTCAAACATTGGGTTAACAATGTAATTTAAAAATGTAACTCAACGGCTGTGTTTGTCCATATTTGACACAAAATTGGGTTAAAACAACCCAGCATTTTTTTAGAGTGCTAGATGTGCTTCTGTGAAGGGTGCAATTAACCAGGAAGGAGATAAAAACAACCTCTCAGTTAAGTGCAATGCTTTATTTAAGGTTATTCAAACTGTAAATATTATTTCAGTCTGGTGGACATAGCTTACAGCAAAAAATAAATAAATTAATAACATCCATTAGTATTATATAGTTCATTCAGAGGCATACTGCATCTAAATCATGATGAGACACATTTCCAGAAATTCAAACTCTTTTTCAAATGTTGAATTTTTATCAATTCATATGAAAAAATTAAATTCCAATATTAACAAATAAAGCATTAGCCAAATATTGCTTTAATCAACCATCCATCATCCATCCATCCATCCATCCATCCATCCATCCATCCATCCATCCATCCATCCATCCACATAGTATCTACATATCCATCCATCCATCCATCCATCCATCCATCCATCCATCCATCCATCCAGTATCTACATTTCCATCCATCCATCCATCCATCCATCCATCCATCCATCCATCCATATAGTATCTACATATCCATCCATCCATCCATCCATCCATCCATCCATCCATCCATCCACCCATATAGTATCTACATATCCATCCATCCATCCATCCATCCATCTAGTATCTACATATCCATCCATCCATCCATCCATCCATCCATCCATCCATCCATCCATCCATCCATCCATTCATCTAGTATCTACATATCCATCCATCCATCCATCCATCCATCTAGTATCTACATATTCATCCATCCATCCCTCCATCCCTCTATCCATCCCTCCATCCATCCATCCATCCATCTAGTATCTACATATCCATCCATCCATCCATCCATCCATATAGTATCTACATATCCATCCATCCATCCATCCATCCATCCAGTATCTACATATCCATCCATCCATCCATCCATCCATCCATCCATCTAGTATCTACATATTCATCCATCCATCCCTCCATCCCTCAATCCATCCATCCATCCATCCATCTAGTATCTACATATTCATCCATCCATCCCTCCATCCCTCAATCCATCCATCCATCCATCCATCCATCCCTCAATCCATCCATCCATCCATCCATCCATCCATCCATCCATCCATCCATCCATCCATCCAATCTAATTTAGCTCACCCCATATTAGCCTGGGTTTCTCCTTCCTTAACTGTGAAGTCTTGTTTAGTTTTGCACTGCAATTCCCAGAATTCTCCTTGGTTTCATATCGCTTGCTTTTCGGATGTATTGCCAGTTCACACTTCTAATATTATAAAATTTTTAATTCAGAGCCATATAATAATCAAAATTAAGTTAGGGTAAATTTCTGGACTTATTATTTGCCCTTAGAGTTTTTTATTTTTATTTTTTATTTTTTTTGTGAACGTTGGGCTTGTGAGCTGGAAGATGAGGTCACATCTTTCGCCCCAGTGTCTGTACTCTTGTGGTTCTTCAGCATTGGCACAAATTCTCGCTGAGACGAGCTGATTGTAGCACACGCGAGGTCACGACGGATCACACAAGAACTGGAATTACATTACACCTTTTTTCAAGGCCAAGACGCTCCTCCTTGATCCATCCATCTTGGTTTGATGCTGGAGGGCAATTGCACGAGTCAATACTGCTAAGTTTGCAGAGCTGCTACGTTGGAACGTTCACTAAAGGAGATATCCAGCTTTGACTGCGACGTAGCCTCAGGCCGCAGACAATGCAATAAAACGTGCTGTCAGGGGAGTAAGAAACTGTGCAGTGCTGGGTTGACATAACACTTAACAGATTACTTGCCTTATGGGCATCAGAAACCGGAAACAAACGTATGGCAATGCAGAGGTCAAGAAGTCTTTATTGATATTCTGGGGGGCAGTGTTTACTTATGCTTTTTGCCTCTTTGCTAAGCCATACAAAGGGCCCTATTTTAACGATCTGAAACGCAAGTGTCAAAGCGCATAGCGCAAGTAACTTTGTGGGCGGGTCCCGGCGCTATTGCTATTTTCCCGGCGGGATAAATGCCTCTTGCGCCTGGCGCAAATCTAAAAGAGGTTGGTCTGAAGTAGCTTCATTATTCATAGGTGTGGTTTGGGCGTAACGTGAAATAAACCAATCCGAGCGCCATCCAACATACCCTTTAAGAACAGGTGCGCATGTTGCATGACGGATTGTTATTATAACGGCGGGTTTACCAGGGGCGCGCCAGGAGCGTTCACAGGAGATGAGACTGACGTTCTTGTCAGGACAGTGAAAGACAGAAGGGACTTTATATGGGGATGGGAGAAACTCTCACACATCAGCGTCGGTTAAACATTATAGCCTATAGGTATGTTTCTTGCCACTATTGGGAAACAGGTCTGATCCTTAGTACTACAATTAGCCTTAAAAAATGGGTAATTCGGTTTTTTCATCTTCATGTAAACCACAATGATTTCCCTCATGTGTTAATATTTTTCCTTGTTATAATGTATGATTTGCAAAAATAAAAACTACTGCATCTATGTTGATGAGAGAATCAGTGTATGCTTGTTGGGTACCCGCTACATTATGGGCAAGCATGCGCGCTTAAAATAGCATTATGAACAACGCGCAACGCGCCACTGACTTTAGACCATTTTTTTTTCTGGTCAGTGGCGCAATTGTGTTCTGGAAGTGTAAAATAGCACCAGGGAATATTTGCGCCGACACACGCCTCCTTTTTGCGCCGATCCGCCCAGGGAGCGCAAGTTCATTTCCTAGTTTACCAACGTGCGTCTGTGGAGAGGAAAATCCCGCTTTGCGCGCGTGCAAAATAGGAATGAGACATGCGTTTGTGTATAAAGTCACTTGCGCCGGGTGCAAGATAGGGCCCAAAATGTTAATAATACTAATAATATGTTAGCCTATAATAAAGCGCCTTTCAAGAACCCGAGGTTGCTTCACAAAATAAATAAATAAATAAATGAAGAGTTCAGATGCAAAAGCCTCTAAGTGCCATTTGAAATTTTCTTCTAAAATGACCATTTTTATCATGCTTGTATATTTAAGTTCAGTAATTTCACTTAAATGGCAATGAAGATTACCTATTAATTGTCATTTAAGTGAAATTACTGAACTTAAATATACAAGTTTGATAAAAATGGTCATTTTAGAAGAAAATTTCAAATGGCATTTAGAGGCTTTTGCATCTGAACTCTTCAAATACAAATAGGAGACAGACAAAAGAAACAGGCAATCTTATTAGCTTATACAGCTTATAAACTACATAGCTTATTAGGCTATATCACGACCTCTTCAACTCCAGCTGGTAGATGCTGTAACTACACCTTCAGTTTCTAAAAATACCAAGGGGGTAATCCATCGAAGCCTCACGGGAGCTGCCATCTTGTAGATGAACTTCACTTAGCACGCGTTAGCATTCCCATTGACTCCCATTCATTTTGGCGTCACTTTGACAACGAATAACTTTACATCTGAGGCGTTTGAAGACCCCATTTGTACTTTATTTATTTCTAAAGAAACACGACAATGTATAAAATGCTCCATTAGCTTGTAGCTTATGTTATGGCCCCGTAGAAGCAGTTTTAGTGAAAGTAGGCTAAAGATTGCATCATACCCACGCGACTCTCTGTCGCACAGTAAAGAGATTACCGTATGGACAGGAGAAGAAGCTCGTGCGCAATCGGGGAAACGTGGAGGCAAAATGACAAAATAATTAATCAGAATACCTAGCAAAATTGTCTCCTTCTCCTAGCTCATAGAAGTGCTAAAAAAATAGCCAAAAACGGGCTTCAATCGTCTCAATAGAGTTCCAATGAGATCGCTCTGTCCATTTCTTTAACTGTCTATGAAAAATACCAATCATGTTATTTTTAGAAACTGAAGGTGTAGTTACAGCATCTACCAGCAGGAGTTGAAGAGGTCGTGCTAACCAGTCCATAGCTTGATATACTATATGAACATTGCAATATAATGTCAACAATATAAGTATTCTGTTATGTATTGTAGAGTAGGCCCTATAATACTACACAATAAAATACTAAAAAAAATATTAAGAGCATTTAAAAGAAACCCTGTAAAATTAACATTTCCTTTTCCCCAGCAGTTGCTTTTTATATCACTTGTTTTCGAACCACTTGTTTGTTAGCATTATAGCTTTTGCATGTTCCTCGCAGTTTGAGAATGTCAACTGCCTATATATCAAACATTGCTTTAGACATATTCTATAGTGATTTTGCTAGATGGAAAGAAAGTATTAGTTATAAAATAACATTCAGTTGCAGTTGTGAACAGGTCCATAGTCACAAAACAGCTTGAATATTGTATTGTCACCAACATGACAGTCAAGAGTCAGTCAAAAAAAGACTCACAAATTCACAAGTCTAGTCAGAGTTTTATCTCACCCAAACACTGAATTATGTAAAATGCAAAGCCCCATGAAATCTCTTGATGAGCACACTTTTCTTTCCAAGCTATGATGTTTACAACACAGCCATGAACCATGATTTGCAACTTTCTGGTGCTATTTGCCAGCAGGTTGTATTAGGAGGGGGGCATTCATATTCTAGAGAGCAAACATTTGCGTACGCCCCTGCATGCAAAATGACCCCTAGAAGAAAATACTGAATATTGTATCGTATATGCAAAATACACTCTAAAAAAATGCTGGGTTGTTTTAACCCAATTTTGGGTCAAATATGGACAAAACAAAAAAAATTGGGTTAAAAATGTAACGTAAAAATTTAACCCAACGGCTGGGTTAGTCCATATTTGACCCAAAGTTGGGTTAAAACAACCCAGCATTTTTAGAGTGTACATTTTAAATTCAACCATACTATGGTATATAGTAGATGACATCAAAAGAAAACTGACTAAAAGCTACAAAGCTCTCCTTTTATGGGGTCTTCAAAAGGAAGCGTAAGAATCAGACTTCAAATGACAAGCATCGAGTCATGTTAAGTTGTGTGTCAGTAGTATAGTACATATAAAATCAATCTCCTTTCACATGCACACATTCAATTTCTCCACTCTAGAGAAGCAAAGCAAGAAGCCTTGTTATGTTTTACACAGCGAAGTGAATCATTCAAGTGTAATATGTACGGCCAGGCACTTTTCATCTTTTATTTAAGCTTGATGTTGTCAGTGTGAAACCGTATACCTGAAAGTGCTTGGAAATGGTCTAAAACACTGCATTTATTTGTCCTAATGTTAATCCACATTTTGTCATGGCAAAGCATGTCAGATTGATGTCTACTTCCGCCCAACTGCGGCCAATGGCTCTAGTCCACTTCTTGACATCTTCAAACCTTGATTCCATCTACCTAGTATTGGCTATCAATACACAAGTCAACTTGTTATCCCCAATGATGCTAATGAGGTCCAAGGTTTTGGCCTGCTGGCAGCCTGACCTCTTAATATGGATGAAAATGTGTTGCGACAGAGAAAGTTCAGAAATTGCTGATTTATGGGTAAAGCCGAAGTAATGGGGCCTACTTCGTCTACACCAGCAGTTCTTCGCTCATTAACTGTATCTAAAATAAACAAGCAACAAACAAAAAGATAAACAAAGAAAACCGCAATAGAAACCAGGCTGCCTGCTGTTCGGATGATCCAGTATCTAGTATCTGCAACTTTAAAGGCTTCAAGGAGTCAATAAGCATCTTGAGAACTCCGCCTGCAACCTCAAAAGCATGCATTAATGAGCACAACGGTCTGAAGTATTCACACAGTTTGCTTGAATAAACGAAACAAGTCCACAAATACTGTACAGAGTTCAGCCAGAACCACTCTCAATCCTTTTTTTCCCATTATGTTTCAAGTTGACTGTAGTTAGCATGCAAGGTAACACTTTATTTTGATAGCAGTCTAGCAGAGTCAGCATTTCTATCAGACTAGTAGTTATTAGTAGCCCCGTTCCACTGACTAGACCTCACTAGAGAAACAAGTTTGCAGCCATCTTTAGAATTTTACATCTTTAGAGCTGCTGAACTGGAGATTTCTCTCGTCTCAGGCGAAAATGAGAGTATTGCACAACCATTCTAGAATATAACTGGGTTTCTAACAATGGAAAGCTTAATGCAAATGGGTGGAGTGTCCCTTTAAGTCAATTATTTTCAACATTGCATTGAATGCTAAATTAAAGAAGCAACTACCAAGCTAACACCAAAGACCATAAAAAGTAGCAACCTGCAAGTATTACCTTAGAGAGATATTTCGGTAACGCTTCCTTTTACAGTACAGTACTTACAGGGTACTTACTTACCTAGAAAGTACTTGCTAATATAAGGTAAGTACATGGAACAGGGGTAGGTTTAGGGGTAGCTTCAGGGTTAGTACTAGTTATTACCCAGTAATTGTAGTTACTAAAATAAGTACATAGTATTTACATGGGTAACTGGACTGTAAAATGAAGCATTACCGATATTTCTGATTGATTCAACCCATACAATGAATTCAGTGGTGTTTAATAATACTTTTGACTTGAATAAAACGAGTTAATGTAGTTGTTACTATTTTCTCAGTGTGCTAGCAATGTCATAGCAACACACCGGCATACTGGAGGGCACTTCTGCATAAAATCACTAAAATCTACTAGTTTCATATTATATATTACAAATGTAAGGATTAAAAAGCAAAACACATCTTCAAGCTTTCTTGATATAGGTTTGCTGTAGCTCTTTATCTCGACTCATTTTCTCGAAATTGTCGTCTCTCAGAAGCTGGTGTTCATTTTCGTTTCAGTTTGTACTCTACAAAAGCTAAAGATTGGCCAATCTTGATAAAATCAGGACTGAGAATGTGACAGCTGCAGAAGAATTGATCCGGCAGCGCAGTCAGCTACTTAGCCGTGACTGCGTCAGCCGGCCGTTCCTGGCAGTAAATTAAGGGGTGGAAACTGTTTCCCTTCTCGTGAGAGATCTGCTAAACGCTCTCATGCGTGGCTCTGTGTTGGCTGATAGATTTAAAGGCATCCACAAAAGCATCAGAGTACCAACACGATTTACGATGGTGAAATATGAAAATTAGAAAGAGAGAGATGTCTCATGAAAGTCTTTTAGTCAATGAAATCGGTGCAATAAAGATATAGAGGTAACACTTTACAATAAGGTTCATTAGTTAACATTAGTGAATTATGTATACCGTATTTATGTTACCGTACCGTAACCATATTTATTGTTTAAATTTCTCTTAAAAAGGACCAAATTTGAAAGTTGAGACTGTAGCAAAAGTAAGCTGGTAAGCAAAGTAAGCACTGAGCATGTGTCCCAATAAGGCAAAATCAAATATTCATACCGAAAGTTCAAAGCAAACCCACTTTACTATTAAACCGAAACAAGTTACTATTCAAATAGAGATGTTTGTCATAATGACTCCATGTCTTTTTCAGCATGTAAAACACATTGCGACTGTTTATGAAGACGTCGTGAACATGCCTTGAGATATCACTGCACTTTTGCACCCTAGTACGAGATAGCATTTGAAGGCATTCACAGATACAGCATGCCGCCAGGTTTGGAAATATCCTGATGATGCAACAAACCTGGAAACAATATATTAATGCTTTTGTAATGAAATCTGCAGAATAATGGCGAAATGTCAATGGTCAGGATGCCTCATCTTTTCCATCCCTGTCTGATGACGTCGGTCGTCTTGTCACTACGCGACTGCTTTATGGATTTTGATTGACCTTTACGGTATTATAATGGAGTATCTAGCGCACTCATACTGAAGTCAACACTTCATTCACTCGCACAGTATTATTTTCCTCCACAGAAGAACCAAGCACAGATATAATAAGTCGATTTTTGCAGTTTTGGAACAAAATTAAGTGTTTTTTGCTCATGCAAATGATTCTAGGCTTTTGTTTGTGGATGTCAGAGCATTGTAGTGCAGTCGCAATGTATTTTGTATCTTGTTTTTAGTGTGTTGCTATGTAGTTGCTAGACATTTTGGTCCAAGAACTTCAATTCTCTTGCCTGTTTTATCACCCACCATTTAAAAATCAAGGTCAATCATAACAACACAATTATTATTTTTAAAGCATTCATACATTAAAGCATTCATTAACACTTTAGCCAGAAAAAACAAACACAATTGAGTGAAAATTGTATATATTTTTTCATTCTATGTAATTTATTTTGTCTGAGAAAATATCCTTACTTGAAGACACAATTGTGAAAGAATGTCTCAAGTCTGTTATTTTCAGATCGATAAATGATTGGCTGTTTTGGTGTTTTCAGAAAATGCACACTTTTTCTCGCTGCCGTCACATTGATGTGTCTGGAGCTGCTCATT
Source organism: Cyprinella venusta (assembly GCA_038021265.1). NCBI lineage: Eukaryota > Metazoa > Chordata > Actinopteri > Cypriniformes > Leuciscidae > Cyprinella > Cyprinella venusta. The sequence goes on along the minus strand of CM075866.1, from coordinate 39,566,791 downwards.
TCTTTACAATGATGCATGTTTTGTGGCACTTTCCAAGATCCATTTACATCGTGCGACGCCAAAAGCGACTTTTATTCTAAACGCAAATCTGCCAACATCGGTTGTTCCATAAAGCAGTTCGGAAATAAAATCTCTGGCGAGTGATGCTAAAATTTAAAATAACATACCCCACACTTATAACTGATAGAGTTAACAATTGCAAAACAGGAGATTTGATCTCTTTTATTGTGATTTGTACCCATGTGCTTCACATCACAATCGCAGCGATGTAAGCTACCATGTCACAAAGCAATTGTATTTACTCAGCATATCTGGATATGTGATGCAAACATCAAAATGTATTAGTTTACAAATCATGCACTATGGGAAAAGTGTTTTGAGGTTATAACATAGTATTGTGTAAGAAAGTGCATGAAAATAAGTCTTTGTTATTGGATAATCTGTCCCTGTAATCATAATATGTGTGAAAATGTATAAAAGTGGTTGGTGTTTTATTTTCACTAGACTCTCAGAAAAAAGATATGAAAGCTGTCACTAGGGCTGTACCTTTTCAAAAGGTAAACTTTTGTCCATTTTAAGTGCTAATATGTACATTTTAGGTGTTAATATGTACATTTTAGGTGCTAATATGTACATTTTAAGTGCTTACATGTACATTTTAGGTCCTAATACATACATTTTAGCTACTAATCTTTACATTTCAGGTGCTAATTTGTACATTTCAGGTGCTAATATGTACATTTTAGGTGCTAATACATACATTTTAGGTGCTAATATGTACAGTTTAGGTGCTAATACATACAGTTAGGTGCTAATATGTACATTTAGGTTCTAATATTTACATTTTAGGTGCTAATATAGCTAATATGTACATTCAGGTGTTTATTTTAGGTGCTAATATGTATATTTTTAGATGTTAAAATGTACATTTTGGGTACTAATGTGTACATTTTAGGTGCTAAAATGTACAACAAAGGTACCAATATGCAACCTTTAGGTACAAAAGTGTACCTTTTTGAAAAGGTACAGCCCCAGTGACAGCTTTTGTACCTTTTTTTTTTTCCCCTGAGAGTGCGTTTTTGGCATGAGTCTATGTTACAACATGGACACAGACTGACAAGGAATCAAACATTTGCAGGCTGATGCATATAGTCAAGTGGTAAAGACTGTCAAGGACTGTTAAATCTGTTCAAAACAGCTTACTGTATTTGTGATATATATACTATATATATATATATATATACTATATAACTCCGTAGATCATTCTATAACTTTACATTTTGTGAAGTAAGCATGCTGTCATGATTTTAGAGTACTCTGAGCGGTGTTGCTTTTGGTTGCTAATATGTTCAGCGATGTCTTTTTGTTTTACTGATTTGAGCCCACCTTCAAATCTCTGCGATATTCTTGGCTATATGGCTGTTTCTCTCATTTTATCAACTCCAATCTGACAATAAAAGACAATAAAAGTATAAGAATGTATGTTTCTCACTCTCGTTGGGCTCTCCAGGCTATATTGACAAATCCAATGTCACTGCGTTTTGAAGCGGGAATCAATTTCTACAAAATATTATAAGATTGGAAAACGCATTCCCTTTAGTGTGGCGGTTAAAACACATTTCCTCATAAATGTAGCAATGCAACCGTTTTAGCTGTTCATTCCTCATATAAAAGCCTCAAAAATGAACCTCTCAGACCTTTTTTTTCTGTCCATGTCCCCTTGACAAAATAGGTAACCTGTCAAAGCAGAAATCCGACAGGTGCCCCTTGTCAGCCTGTCTGGCAGCATCTAGTTCAGCGCACATGGGAGGAACTCCAGAAGCTGTCACCTGCCCTTTACCAGCACACACTTTTAAAGAAAAGTGTCAAAAAGTCTCAAGCAAAGTGTGAAGCAACAGCGTCTGGATGTCAATTTGTTAAAAGCAGCAGTGGGGGTCAAACACATAAAGCTCCCATGACGATTTGATCGAATTTCAGTTCTACCAAATACATAGCAATTTCATTTGCATTTATTAATTTATTTTCTAAATTATTTTATACGAATAAATATGGCTAAATATGAATAGAAAAGACAGCAACATAGTGTCGGCCCAGACCCGGGCCATTGCTGTCTGGGAATTAAACACCATTTTGGGGTCAGAATGCAACTTTAAGTAAGTAATACTTTTATTAACTCTTAGAAAAAAGGGTTCATTGGGGTTCTATATATGAAGCATAGGGTTCTTTACTCAACTCCAAAGAACATTTTATGCTAAAAAGGTTCTATAATGACAAGAAAGAACCCTTTTGGCACAAAGGTTCTTTATAGGATATTATTCATTCATATATTACATTATTCTGCAACATTTTGTAGTTGTAATTAAATTATTATTTATCATGCTGATATTTGGAAGAGAAAACATGAAATGGCACTCTTCGTGTGATATTGAATAACTACATAAAAATGATATAAATATATACATCTTATAACCCCCATATCTTCAATTTTGAGATCATTCACATGCATTCATAAATGCATTTTAGGGTCTTGATGTTTGTCAATATTATGAAATATTTAATCCGGAAAAGGCAAAACAAATGATAATGAATGAACCCAAAATGTTCCGTATAGACCTTTTATCCTGGTTAAAAAGAACCCTAAAGGATTCTTATTATTGGTTCTGTATAGAACCTTTTAGGGGTTCCAAATACGTAGCGCTGATAGAACCTTTTAAGGTTCTATATAGAACCGAATTCTTCTAAGAGTGTAAGGACACTTTTAAATGACCAAAAGAGAAAGTGAAGACAGAATTAATAATGATGAAAATTTAGCTTTGCATGACATGAATAAATTACATTTTAAACTATCTGAAAAAAAGAAACTATTTTAAATGATAAAACTGCTTTTACTGTATTTTTTTTTATAAATAAATACATACAAATAAAAATCTTCATCTTTCAGATACAAGTTATTTACCAGTATAAAACATAAAACAGCAAATTGGCCAAAGGTTTGGTTATTTATTTAAAAAATCATTTTGACCAACATTCACCTAACTGGTCATTAATTTTAATTCAAGCATGTTCATATTGAACTCTTGGAGGCCCCTGACTGCTCGGGCCCCTCCTGCAGTGTATCTGTGGGCATTTCTGCTACACTGCTGGGCTTACTGTATATATTTATTGGGCTATTATGTCATGTGGGCATTAAACTACACCCAAAAACACCGGAAATAATTTGATTGATTTAAAGCAATAACTTACAAATGGATTACAGATGCAGAAACTATAGTTCCTCCTTAAATGTCCTTTATTTAAATGTAACATTTGAATGCATTTGAATGCAAAGGACTCCGATATGTCCATACTGTATATAAACAATAACTCCTCACAGAACTGTTTCAAACTATTCATCTAAATGTGCTGTGATTTTAACCATGACTGACAAAATTCTGCAGAGCAGAAGCCTTTGTAGCATTTTGCCTTAGGTACAGGATGCAGCAAATAAGATCAACTCAACCACTGAACCATACTGTCTTATCAAAGAAGACATCAAGCCATGGGAGCGAGCGGATTAAAATGAAAACAGAGCTAAACATCTTAGATTATTTAATAGAATCACAGACATCAGAGAGAATCAGTAATGTCAGTCTGAATAGGGGAGATGGAGCTCCTGAGTAATTGGTCTGCAGGCAACATTACAGTCCTCAGAATGCACATTTTAAGCGAGTTGGCACCAGGTGAATATCTATAAAAGAAGAAAATGACATCGTAATAGCGTGAGAAGACCTGATTGGCAGGGGTATGATGAATGAACTGTCAGTGATGTAAGAATCGCATCACAAGAAGCAAATCCATTTATTTACAGCGCCCCTGAGGACTAACGCTATTTGCTTTTGAACTAATGTGCCGGCTGTAATTTCAGATTCTGCTTTTGCTCGGCTCTCCCATTTAATTAATGGCTAGTGTCACATAAAACATCCGTTCTTCTTTAACGTCTTCTTTCATAAATGAGCTGTTTTGGAGAGTAGTGACATCTGTTGTCAGTTTAAATTTTCTTTACTGCCACATTGCCTTCTATATGATAAGTATTGTTATATATACATGACTGTTTAGGATTAGGATTATACATATATTATTGAAGGGGTATGTCATATTTAAAACAAACGCACAATTTCCATTGCAGAATAAAATATCGTCTTGGATTATAAAATTTGAGGGAAAAAAATGTGTGGAGCTCCCTTTATACTGTGGTGCCATCACACATATAATACTTTAAGACAAAAGCAACCAAACATCCTTGTAACTAATATTTACATATCAAAGAACTTTTATATGCTCTTGAAACAGCATGCACATTCCACCCACATGAGATGCACTTTTGGGCCGCATAATCAAGGTCAAGACTCAAAACACATGCTTAATGCACATGTCATTTCCTCGAGTATGTTGATCTTTGGACATTGCTAATTGACAATGCTAATCCTTCTTGCTCCACTATAAAGCGGGATTCAAATCAGCGTCTCTGGCATGTCGCCAGAGCACCTCTTGAGATCAGAGGAGTGAGTTTGACCTTCACAACTCTCACTAACTGGCCCTCGTTACATTGACAATCCTAAGACTCATTCCCACCCGGGTCACGGCACCAATGCAACCCCTCCGGTCCTACTCACCCGTTGCGAGCAGGACTCAAACCTGTTGCTAGTGCACCTTTTGAGATCAGGGGAGTTTGACATGCACAACTCTCACTAACTGGCCTTTGTTACATTCACAATCCTAAGACTCACTCCCACCCGGGTCACGGCACCAATGCAACCCCTCCGGTCATGCTTCCCCGTTGCGAGCAGGACTCAAACCTGACTCTAGTGGACCTCTTGAGATCAGGGGAGTGAGTTTGACCTGCACAACTCTCACTAACTGGCCCTCGTTACATTGACAATCCTAAGACTCATTCCCACCCGGGTCACGGCACCAATGCAATCCTTCCAGTCCTACTCACCCGTTGCGAGCAGGACTCAAAACTGTTGCTAGTGGACCTCTTGAGATCAGGGGAGTGAGTTTGACCTGCACAACTCTCACTAACTGGCCTTCGTTACATTCACAATCCTAAGACTCATTCCCACCCGGGTCATGGCACCATTGCAACACCCCGGTCCCACTCACCCGTTGCGAACAATACTCAAACCTGTCGCTAGTGCAACTCTTGAGATCAGGGGATTGAGTTTGACCTGTACAGCTCTCACTAACTGGCCTTCGTTACATTCACAATCCTAAGACTCACTCCCACCCGGGTCACGGCACCACTGCAACCGCTCTGGTCCTACTCATCCGTTGCAAGCAGGACTCAAAGAATATACTTAATTTGAAAATAATTTTCATACTGCATATTTTTCATATTTACATTTTAAATGTTGTATTTAAAGTATTGTAAATACTGGAAAAATAAACTATTCTCAAACTGTAAAGTTCTCATTTAGTAGATTTCACTATGGATGATTTCTCATTTTTTTATGTACAGTGACAGATGCTGGCATGTCAAAAACACAGGTGTTTGATCCACATTACCTATCTGATCCAGGGGATCATATCTATGGAAGGTTTTTTCCATACTGTATGTCGATCACATAGCGCTGAAAAGACAGCAGTTCTCCCTAAAGTCGGAGGGCAAGCGCTTATCCATTACGCCTCATCAAAGAGGCCTCTTCGAGGATATTGACAGGCGAGTACGTCAGTACGTAGCCGAAATAAGAAATGATGGGCCTCGCTGGTGGGTAAGTTCAGCTCTCTGTCGATTTCCAGTGCCTTCAGCTGGATGACGGCTCTGGTTATGGGTAGCGGCAGCCCCTCTTTTCTTTTCCCGGCTACGGATTGACACACTTGCCTGTCAGTTTCTTCGAAGCGGCCGCTTTAAGGTCAGTGGTAAGCTTTTCTTTGAATATTAGCATTTTTAAGACTGTCTTTGTTGGCTCGCCATCTTACATTACACTCTGACACACCGTATTTCTTGGTTGACTTTACTGCGTTTATCAGTCCTGGAGGTAAACACTAGTTTTACTCGTACTTGTTGAGGGTGTAATAGTGACATGTAAAAGTCTAAACCCCTAATATAAGACGACCCCATTTTTTTAGATGTATTTCCAAGAAAAAAACAAACAAACAAAAAAAAAAAACATTGTTTTATATTCGGAACAATACAGTGTATTTTAAATAAAAAAAAATTGCCAGTGAAGTAATTCAAAACACTCATATTAAAGATAAATCCATTGAACACAAGTTTTAATATCAGTGTTCAAATAAAATGGCCTTGTTTCAAGGATTTTAAGATAATTCTACAGGAAAATAAGACAAAAGCGAGTTTTGTAACTGCCTTGACTCTACTAGACTAGACCACCAAACTATCCCTAACCAACATAATTCAGCCTGAAAATCTATTCTGCTCTAAGCCAATCTTTTAAAACAGGCTAAAGTTACCGTTCTTTATTCCATGTTGCTTTGTTCTCTCTCTATCCAGTACATTGTGTGCAACTTCAATATGTCTGTTTTTTGAATAGCTAGATAAAGGTCAGAAGCAAGAGAAATAACTTCATGTATTCATAACCCAAAACCGCACACGAACACACACACACACACACAACTTCGGTTTGAATTCTGTGAAGCCTCTCAGGGGAAAGAATAATATCTGCTTTTATTTCGATCAGTGCCGAGTGAAGTGCAAGTTCTGGTTCGGGCGCTGCTGTTTCATTTATATTAATGTTGTTATATGGTGGGTTAATGTTGTTGTGTTTTTGGCAGGCAGATTTTGTTATGGCTAAAACAAGCATCAGTATCACTATTCCTCATGCAAAGGCTTAAGGGTTTGTTTTTAATCCACTAAACCTCTGTATTAAACTAATTCTTCCCTCACACGTCATTGCAACCACCTAACCAGGACACCCTAGCAACCATATACCAACACCCAAGCAACTAGCAAAAAACAAGTTCAACGAAAACTAGATTGATTTCCAAAAGCTTGTGTTGTTAAGGGATGACTTCACAACTTTTTTTCCCCAGACAGGCTGCGAGAATGCATTCAATGCAATTTATATACTTTAATAAAATGCGGTAATAAATCCCCTGGCTCTGGGTGTCAGGAAACAACCTGAACCAGAACTGTGAGGGAATTATTTGAGCGCTCGGCTTTGCGAGTGTCTCACCTGGGATGCTGTCAGAACCAAACACCTTTCTCCCCTTAGAAAGTCAAGTGCATCATCCAAAAAAGTGTCAACATCTGAAATCCTCCTAACAATCCTCCTGCAATATTCAAGGGAATATCTCTAAACCTCACCACACTGCCAGCAGACTCTCATAAGGATGTGTCACGTTTATCCTGCGCCACCAAAATGTCGTATTCGACTCGTTTCGGAGGAGGATCCCATTAGTTTAGGCTAAACTTTTAGGAGAAGAAGGAGAGAATACATGCACATCCGACTTTAGACGATTGCCGGATCAAAACATCAAGAATTTCAACGTATTAGAGAGGCAGATCTGCACAATGTTGCAGAATTACAGTTTACTCTTAGGATGTAAAGTAGCTTAAAATATGTATTATACACTAATCAACTAGTCATTCAATAACTGACTTCAAATATGGGATAAAGCGGGGCACAACCTAACACATTTTGGTTTTGGCTCAATTATAAAAAAAAATATTAAGTTAGATTCAACTTTTTTTTACAAAAGCAACATACACATCTCTGCTACAAATTAACACTTAAAGCGAGACTCCATTTTTTTTTTTTTGGAAATAGGCTTATTTTACAACTCAACACAGAGTTAAACAGTTGAGTTTTACCGTTTTCGAATCCATTCAGCCGATTTTCTGATATTTAGAAGAATATCAGTAACCAGACAGTTTCTGGTCTCATTGACTTCCATAGTAGGAAAAAAAATAGAAAGATATCCATACATCCATCCCTCATCCAATCATCCTTCTATTATGGATCAATATCATGGATATCATGCACAGTTTTGCAATAATACTAAATAAAATCATAAAATATTGTAATTGCAATTTAATTAGATTTTTGTGTGGCAGCTACATGTACAATTATTAATATTAATAATAATAACCGTAATAATAATACGAATGAGCTTAAAATCAAAATGTAAAGGGTTTATTGCATTAAAAACAGGCCATATTTTTAATAAAAACAAGTGATCAATGCATAGTAAACTCAATTTTAAACATTTTAAATTCCAACATTTTAAAAGTCCAACAAAGTTAAATGTATGAATAAATACTCAAACCTGAAAAGTTGTGTCTCCCTGTTTTCATTTGATTATCATAACACACTTGGCGGCTTAGTTCACACTGTGCAACAACTACACCCGCTGTGTATTACATATTTTAAGCCTAGCTAAGCCTAGTTGCAAGGAATTGCTGACATGTTTCAAAACGTTGCTATGTTTGAGCCAACAAGACAGTGATTAAGGCAATATAAAGTTAGATTTGGAAACGTATACACCCAACTCAGAAACCAAAAAAAAAAAAAAAAAACTATAATGAAAAAATGTACTTGCAATGTGTCAAAACACTCTTTGTACAGTATCTTCACGAAATATTATCAAAACTTCCCGCAAATTCACGGGAGACCGAAAGAAAAAGAGCAGAAAAACAACCTGCTTATATTTAACCCCGTGCTCCCCTATAAGGCAGAAACTGTGTAATAAATCATGTTTTCAATGCATTTATTCTCTTTATAGCTCTTTTTCACAGGCCTATTTTATCTAGTTGGCCTTATTAAAGTGGATTTATAATATGGCCAAAAAAAAAAAGAAAAAAGATATTTTCGCAGAAATACAAATGTCACTTTCGCCATTCAAATCTTTTCATGACTGATAAAGTTTCGTTTATTACTGTAGGTACTTAATCTAGTGGCTGATTGGGAACATCTGCTTGATAAATGACTTGCATAAAATTAACAGCGAAGAAACACACCGGTAAACGCAGTAGGGAGGTGACTAGGGAACCATTCTTTCTCACTGAATATTTGCTCAAGACCCGAAGAAAAGCTGTTCACAGCAAAACAAAAGTCAAACAAAAAGAAAACAAAAGTTAAAGTCAAGTGAATGCATTATGCAAAGTATATGGTTGGCTGAGGATTTGCGTTATTGGTAATTTGCAGAATGCAATTATGAATCTGCCCCAAGCCTTTGAATGGTAGTTCATTTTCAAAGCAATGATTCTATATATATATACACTGTACGTCATTGTTAAATCAACACTTGTGAAGTGCTCCATCCACAGAGATGAAACAAATATGATATTCAGTTTGAACAGAATGATCTTTCAAAACAGTTTCACCCTCACAGCAAGAGAGCAAAGACTGTGGATAATTGCACAGCGGATGCTCCATTGTGATCTGAATCAACCAATGTTTGGACAGTGAACAATATTAAATCTCGCATCAAAGGCATCCAGTTAAGTGACGCACACAATCGGGCCAGATCAGATTACACCTCTCATACTAAGGCAAACACGAGTGATGGCCAGTTTGCACTGGGTTTACATCAATAACTTCCTTCTAAGTCAAACATCACTGTGGATTCTGATTGAAATAATCACCATCAGAGCTTCAGCTACTACAGTGCAATATGACAGCAATTTGCACAATGCATTTTAAAAGGATATGTGAGGGAGAGAGACCTATTATGAGAATAGAAACACACCATAATAATGTGCCCGTCTTGCTGTCGGGGTTATCTCTTGTTTACCCCCCAAGCGACCAAAATGGAGGCTAAAGTTAACTTGCTGAAGACCTTTGCCACAGTTGCGTTGTGTTCTGCCAGGCATAATTAACACTTGGTTGCACACAAACAGATGTTGTCAGCCATGTCAAGGAGATTCGAACTAATTCCCCCCTCACATACAAGCCTCCTGTGATGCCCTCAACCTTTCACACCAATTCGATCCTATTACTTATCCAGCTGCTTTATTGTTGCCTTTTGCATGAGCCAAAATACTGGGGATTCAAATTCTTCACCTTTATTTCTATAGCGCTTTGTACAATACGATTCAAAACAGCTTTACAGTGATGAATGGGAAAATAATGACTCAGTGATGCAAACAGAATTCAATTTTGCTCTAAAAACCAGTAGTAAACAGTCATTATTCAGTTAAAATCAATAGTGTTTATTCATTTTGGTTCAATAACTGTGTAAAGTACATCAATTGTGAAATGAGTTCAATGAGCTATAAAGCAGCTCTGTAGAAAACATGGGATGTCGTCATCCTGCTCATCAGTTCAGTTCTTATACAAATGCAGTCAGATCAATGATTTTGTTGGATATTAAGTGTCCCCAACTAAGCATGCAGAGGCAACAAAAAACGGAAAATTCATCAGGTGACAGAATGGAGAAACCAGGTTCAGTCATAAACATGGTGTGATTATGATTCAGGCAACATCACAGGTCAGATTGGGGATTGGTAGCATTCAAAATATTTCATCCAGCTCTGTATGCAGGATCCAAAAGATATTGCTTGCAACTTGCAAATTGGAAATGCTTGAATTTTTTTATCCAAAAAAGTATGACAAAAAAAATATCCAACATTTCTAATAATCAGAAATGTTTTGTGAGCATCAACTCAACATATTAGAAAGATTTCTGAAGGATCATGTGGCACTGAAGACTGGAGTAATGATGATCACAGGAATAAATTACATTTTAAAAGATACTGAGAAAGAAAACAATAATATTTCATAGTATTTCTGTTTTTACTGTATTTTTGATCAAACAAATGCAGCCTTGATGAGCAAATAAATGGTCACTCTTTAGATTAGGGTCCAATTCTCACTATTAACTAACTATTAACTACGACTTTTGTCTCAATAAACCACTAATTAGTGTTTATTGGTAGTTTGTAAGAAAATTAGGTATTGGGATAAGAAATGTAGAATATGGTCATGCAGAATAAGTCATTAATATGTGCTTTATAAGTACTTATAAACACCCAATATCCTAGTCATATGAAAAAAAAAGGTACATAAGCTGTCACTGGGGCTGTACCTTTTCAAAAGGTACACTTTTGTATCCAAAGGCTACATATTGGTACCTTAGTGGTACATATTAACACCTAAAAGATACATATTAGCACCTAAAATGTACATATCAGCACCTGAAATGTACATATTAGCACCTAAATGTACATATTAGCTCATGAAATTGACATATTAGCACCTAAAATTGACATATTACCACCTAAAATGGACATATTAGCTCATGAAATGGACATCTTAGCACCTAAAATGTACATATTAACACTTAAAATGTACATATTAGCACCTAAAATGTACATATGAGCTCATGAAATGTACATATTAGCACCTAAAATGTACATATTATCACTTAAAATGTACATATTAACACTTAAAATGTACATATTAGCACCTAAAATGTACATATTAACACCTAAAATTGACATATTACCACCTAAAATAGACAAATTAGCTCAGGAAACGGACATATTAGCACCTAAAATGGACAAAAGTTTACCTTCAGCCCCAGTGAGAGCTTTTGTACCTTTTTTTCTGAGAGTGTATCATTTGCATGCTAATAAGCAACTAGAGACAATAGTGAGAACTGGACCCTAAACTAAAGTGTTACTACATATTGTACTTACTTTTGAATGGTAGTGGTTGTATATAATTTTCCTTCTAGGATAAAAAGCAGCATGAGTCCGAGTACATGATCAAATGCAAGAGGTAAAAAAGATTTGTACATAACAGATCTATCTGTAACCTAAAAGCAGCAGAGAACGTTTGCCAGATGGTTGATGCTTTAAAAGGGCAGCAAACATCATTTGGTTGAAACTCTTTGATGGGAAATGTTGAGACTGCGACTCAGTGCCAGCAAGGTCAGCTAGGCGATTGTGTTGGTGGAAATTTGATTTGCAGATAAATCAAGTATTGATTCTGGCCAGTGAGTGGAACTCTTGTTAAATGCGCAGAGTTACCGAAAGGCTGATACAGATTTACTAAGAACTCAGACATGTCAACTGTGCACAACGGTGTTGTCGGGGATTTCAGCATGTTCAAAACACAACACTTTCAGTGATTCAGGAAAAAAGAGTTTGAAAATGAACCATCATGCAGAAATACACATTGAGTGATACTGATGATGGTTATTTTGCATTATATACAGATTTTAAATTGGTAAAGTCATACAATCAATGGATAGACAGACAGACAAATAAATGGATGGATAAGTGTGTCTAAACTAATATTTAACCCCTTAACGCCTGAATTTATATAGCTGTATAAACCATTTCAAAAGATGTAAACAACACTGGCCCAGAAGCACTTCCTGTTTCAGTTTTTTAACACTACATAAAAGCTGGGATAAAATACAACCAACGGAACATTTAAAACTGAATCAAAAGTTAAACAAACATCTTTAAAAAGTTTTCTTTACATGTGAAATAAAGAAAACAGTTACAAACTGAAACAGGAAGTGCTTCTGGACCAGTGTTGTTTACATCTTTTGAAATGGTCTATATAAAAAATGTTTTATGTGTGTTTTTGCCTTTAAGTAGATGGTAAATAATGTTGAGATTATCAATTTCACTTTTGCACAACAAATAAATCGAAATTTTGGTATGTTGCAAATCTGCAACAGCGGGCATAATGGTCAATTTGGTATGTTGCAAATGTTCAAAATTTTCCTGTCCGTGCGTAAACAGGAAATAAGTCCGTCACTTTGCGGTCCCACTAGAAACAAGTGCTTGCCGAAGGTCCTAGGTCCGTAGCGAATATGCACTGACTGGCATTGGGGGAATACAGACGTTATCTCGGCTGATTGACTGAGTCAAACGGTTTGTTGCATATTTGCGACATTGGGCGTTAAGGGGTTAAAGGGATACTTCATCAGGATTTAGCATTAAGCTTTGTACTAGTATAAAACCTGTAGTACTTTTCGAATTACCACCCTCATATCCCCCTGAGACGAGAGCTTTATGTATTTTTTGTCTGGAAAAATCCTCCAATGATGCAAAAATCGTCATTTTGCGTCATCTGAGGATTTTTTTTGTCAACTGCAAAATTGACAGTTTTATTGATCACTGAGATTGACTTGGAATGAAGCTGGTTCACTATAAAAATGACATCGCTTAGATGTAGTAAACTACTTTGGCCATGTTTCTCTCGCTTGGCTTGCTACATCAGTGTAGTGATGATTATATTATTAGAATAACTGCTAATTTAGCTCACTATATTTTCCTTGTAGATTGCCCAACATTGCTAGAAAGACGCAAGTTATTATAAGAGCTTTGTTTTCTTTTGTGCAACACACACTGATGAATCCTTCCCAATAAGATCAGGAAATTGTGTAAAAGGACTAAATTATGCTTCTGACTTCATGTCGACTTAAACCATACAAGAAAGGGGAACATAATTCTTTTCATAAAGAGAAAACCAAATACTCTCCTGATTGCATGGAGAGATTGTGCTATGCAGTTAATAATGATTGTTGGTAAACCTAAGCACTTTGTTATAGAAATTTTAACAGATAAGGATTAATTATGTTAACTAACCATAAAGTTTTGATTTTATATTTTTAACCTATGATAAAACCTATCATACTTCCACTTCTTTGTCTCAAGGTGACTAAACTTTCTAATCTGGATCTAACAATAAAAAAAATAAATCTTAGTTCCTTCTATTTAGGATGTAGCCATGAGACGAACTTTCAATATGAACTAACCATCTAACAACTTTTCGACTTAATGTAACCCTGTTCAATGTAGCTTTGACAGTGAACTGAACGTTTTACTATATTAGGACGTGATTAACTGAAATGTTAACCTCTTACTAACTGTTTTTTGAGGATATAGGATATTTTGCTGACGTTGCTAACCAAGGATGGGGCTTGCTTTAAATAGTGTAACCAATCATATTGATAGAGTGTGACCTTAACAGTCATAATGAAATAATTAGTCATGGTGATTCTTTTTTTAATGTGTCTGGCATTATCATATAAAACATGTGTACTTCTTCTTTTAAGTTGAGATTCTCTGAGAACTGCTCGAGAACTCCCAGCTGAAATAAAGAGCATCTGAAGGACATTTGCTGAAGTCTGTCTGTCATTTAAGCTGCGCAGCAAGAACAAGTAAGTTAGAATTATTAGTACCCAGCCAGACGTCGACTGTAGACGCGCTGAGGTTAAAGGATTAGTACCCAGCCAGACGTCGACTGTAGACGCGCTGAGGTAATAGGATTAGTACCCAGCCAGACGTCGACTGTAGACGCGCTGAGGTAATAGGGTAGGTTTATAGCTCAGCCAGACGTCGACTGTAGACGCGTTGAGGGAAAAGTATAAGACTTGGCCAACTAGAGTGAGTATTAGTGTAGAGTAGTCAGGTTCAGGGAAAGAAAATCTACCACAGTTTTGGCGAGCCAAGCAAGGAGCCCAAGGACTGGTCCTCCGTCGGCGAAGGGACGATCCGGAAGAGCGGACCACAAGATATAAGTTCTGAAAGAAGGAACTTGTATTTGTTATGATATTTCATTTCTGCCAACTTGTAGCAGACTCTACACCGACGGGAGGACCATCCTAGACGGGCAGAGAAAAAGAATTTAGGAAGGTAAGATACACAGACTTCAGTTTTTGTTTTCTTTTGATGTATAAAAAAGAGATATATATATATTTTTCTTAAACGTCTGAAAAAAATTTATAATTTTTTTATAATTTTAGGAATTTGGAACGTGTGTCTTTTAGTTGTTCTGTGTAATTTTTGTTTGTGTGTTTTGTTTGGTTGTCTGTTGATATTGAAATTTTTGTTGGTGTGTTCTGTTTTGTTGTCTGTTGATATTGAAGTTTTGCCACTTTGTAAAAAAAAAAAAAAAAAAAAAAAAAAAAAAGGGGCGAAAGAGATCTGGCTGTACCCAGGGTTAAAAAAGAACTGGCTACACTCAGATTTAAACGGTGTATCCCATTATCCTATGGAGAAGACGAAAGTCAAATAAATTCGCCACAACGATATAATTTCTTTTTAACAAGATATACATATTTACAACGACGTATAGGGTTGAGATTAAGTGGCCAGATAGAACAAATATTCGAGGAGGATCCTGCCGTGTTGGGGATTGGATGCACTAGAGCGTGGCATCAACCTCAACCAGGACCAGAGTTATTAGTTGGACAAACATCTCTATATTTAATTACCAAGCCTCATTTAAGACCTTATATAGACAGAGCCACAGGCGAATTAGGATTAATTTCTATTCCTAAGATTCCAAGATACCCACAAATTTGGGCTTGGAGATACACATCTGACATATACCCAGTAAATTGAATTTATGTTTTAATTTTTTTTCTTTATGTGCAACGAAGAACTTGCTTTTCCTTCATTTGCATATTAGTTTTTATTCTATGTTTTAATTTTGTTTTGCTGATTTTTCTGCAATTGAAGAACTGCTTCTGACTAAAAAAAAAAATGGGGAATTGTTGTGATAAAGAGAAAACTGAAAAAACTGAAATTCAGGGTCCGTTAAAAGAATTGATCAGGAAGTGGAAGTTGGGAGAGGAGCAGATTGCTCAAATTAAACTCTGGTCAAAATTAACAAAGGGTCAGTTTGCTGATTGTGGGACTTTGAGTGTGTCAATTTTAGGAGAAACACGACGTCTCCTTGAAAATTTGCCACCAAAGAAACGAAAGAAGATTGACTGGACACTGTTTCGGAAATGGGAACGGGAGGCTGAGATGCGCTACGAGAGCCAAAAAGAAGGTGAGCGAGCTGCACATTCTCTGATTGCTTTGCAGACAAAAAAAAAGGAAGCAGGAATTGGATGATATTCAGCCACCGCCCATCTCAAGGCCCCCTCCGTACACCGCAGCTGCTGCAAAAGTTGAAGGGGAAGTTCGCCAGGCGTTAGGAGATGGAGGCTCTGCAGGACAGCCCCAGGACAAAGAGGAAGTTGAAAAGGAGGGTGAGAGTTCGGATGAGGATATGAGTGAAGCAGAGGGCATCTACAAAGAGGTGAGAAAACTGTTAGATGAAGCAATGACACCAGAACTGAAAACGCCGCTCAAACGTGTGTTTAAAAGTGTCAAAAGAAAGGCAGCTGAAAAACCACCTCTCCAACACCCAATGAAAACTCGAGCAATTTCTGAAACGGGGAAAAGATCTAAAGAAGCTTACAATCTGCCTATGCTCCAGTTTCCAGGTGCAGATGGTCCCGTGTGGCTGGAAAGGCCGTGGGATCTGGAGGAACTACGAAATGTGACAGCAGCCCTCCCAAATCCAGAAAAGGGAGTGGAACGTTTTATTACCGCAGTAACAAATGTTGATGTGACTTATAAACCCACAGGTCGAGACTGGGCTGCAATTTTCAGTGGCAAGATGGGTCTGAAGTGGACTGAAATTCGTGGGACTGCTCCTGCTGCAGCATTCAACCCCGCCCTGCCACGATTGGATGAAGGAGGAACTGAAACTCAAGAGTGGAGAAATCAGTGGACAGCGATGGTTGAAAGGCTGAGGTTGGCTTTCCCCATAAAAACTGACTGGGCTGCTATCACTAACACAAAACAATTGAAAGGTGAGACAGTCTCTGCCTATCTTGCACGACTAAAGACTGTTGTTGAAGAATGTGCAGGTCTTCCAGAAGGAGCTGACAACAGTGGGGTCCTGAAACATCACTTTGTCAACGGCCTCCTTCCAAACATTCAGGGAGCCGTACGACTGACCTGTATTGCATGGGAAGCACAGGATCTTGAAGTGGTGATGCAGCACGCAAAGCATGCCGAACAGAATGATGAGAAGAAGAACACAGAAAAGGAAAATAAGTTGCAGACTGCCCAGTACATGTTCTACCAAAGCCAATCCAACAACCAACCGTCAAGAAATGGTAGGTGGAATCAGCAGGAGAGAGAGAATCGGACGAAGACTGCGGGCAGGTGCAGAATCTGTGGACAGAGAGGACACTGGGCTAGTAGCTGTCAGCAACAACGCCATCCACAACAGCGCTACCCACAGCAACAACAATATCATCCACAACAGGAGAGCTATCAGACAAGAAAGCAGAACTACAGAGAACAGAAAGCTTCCTCATTTCACCCGCCCCCACCGACGCCGTATCGGACTGCATAGGATGAGGAGAGAGACACTCAACCAGCCACACATCTGACAAACTCAAACTCAATGAAGACAGACACTCAATTGCTACAACTAACAAAAGACTCAAACTCAAACCCAATGATGACAATAACTATTCAAGGACTTCCAGTTGAATTTCTTGTTGACACCGGTGCGATTTTCTCAATTATCACAGTCAAGACTGCATCCAGGTTTGACAAACTGACACTTTCTGATCAAACTCGCACAACATATGGTATTTCAGGTTTAGCACAAATTGATAAACTATCAGAGCCATTGACAGTGATAAACGGAAATAAAACATGTACACACCCATTTTTAATTTCTGAAACATGTCCTTTAAATTTATTAGGTAGAGATTTGATGTCTAAATTAGAAATGACAATTGATGTAACAAGTGAAGGAATAACAGTAACACCAAAAATTGGAAATTTTGCTCAAATATTACCAAATATGTATTATAACTGGGCTATAACACCCGAATTTGATCCATATTCAGAGTATGAGTTTTTACCAGCAGATCATGAAAAGCCACCTCATTTCCATTGTACATCGTGGTTTGTGGGCCCCGAGAGGGACAGTGAGTATGAGGAAAAATGGTTAAGTGAGCTTCTGGGTGAGAAATTAACTCTTGAATATCTTTTAATATCACAACAATTCTCTGCATTTACTGTAATTTTAACAAACTCTCAATCCATTTTCTTTCGACAGTTGCAGGTCCAGCCTCATGTCTCAGTGGGAAAGAAGGGAGGCTCTTGGGCGGAAGTAGGAGTGTGGCTCACAGAGCAGGTTGAGAAAGGGGGTTGGACTTGGAACGATGAGGGACATTATCAAAATGATGCAGGGGTAAGAGCGTATCCAACAATGCAAAAAGTAGCAGTTCACAGGATGTGCAGCGAGGAAAGAAAATTCATTCCTGATAAGATTGATAATGACTTAGATTTATTGTCAGGAATTCCAGAAACCCTTTGGGCTAAAGATAAATTTGACATTGGACGGATAAAGAATGCAATGCCTCTCGTTATCACGCCAAAGACGCAATATAGGCCATTTAGGTCTCAATATCCTCTCAGCAAGGAGGCTGTCGAGGGAATTTCGAAAGTGCATGCTGCGCTGGTTGAGAAGGGTGCTATTGTGCCTTGTCAAAATTCACCCATAAATTCACCTATACTTCCTGTGAGGAAGGCATCTGGTGAATGGCGTTTTGTTTTGGATTTACGATTGGTAAACGCGGCTATTCAACCGCGCTCCCCAATCGTCCCGAGTCCATCAACAATTTTATCTGAGATACCTAACAACGCTAATCATTTTACCGTGATTGATTTGGCAAATGCATTCTTTTCAATTCCAGTGCATCCAGATAGTCAATATTGGTTTGCGTTTACATTTAAAAATAAACGCTGGACCTGGACTGTGATGCCACAGGGCTACACAGAGTCTCCAACTGTATTTACAGAAGAACTTTCTAGAAATTTGGAAAGTTTCGTTCCACCAAAGGGGAGTACATTAATTCAATACGTTGATGATTTATTAATCTGTTCTCCAGACAAAGCCTCCTGTGAATGTGATACACGTGCATTGTTGAATTTTTTGTCACAAAATGGACATAAAGTGTCTAAAAATAAGTTGCAGTTAGTTAAAGAGGAAGTGAGATATCTGGGCCACCTTATCTCAGTAAATGGCCGAGCTTTAGGCCTAGATCGAATTGAGGCGATCCGAAAAATTCCGAAACCAATTACAAAGTCACAAACGCTGTCTTTCCTAGGGGTAACGGGATACTGTAGACCATGGATTCAAGATTATGCTGAAATTTCAAATCCTCTGCTCATGGCAGCTCATGAGGTTCAAAAAATGACTGATCCAGTAACCTGGACAGAAGAGCGTAGAATGGCATTTGAAAAATTAAAGTTATCACTCACCACTGCGCCTAGCCTAGGGTTGGCTGACTATACGAAAGTTTTTGAACTATTCGTGTCTGAGAAAAAGGGGTTTATGTCTGCAATTCTAACACAACCTCATGGCGATCGTCGACGTCCAGTAGCATACTATTCGAAACGATTAGACACTGTCGCACAGGGAATGCCACAGTGCCTACGGTCTGTAGCCTCTGCGGTCGAAGCAGTATTGGCATGTTCAGATTTGGTGGCTTTCCATCAGCTAATAGTGTATGTTCCACATGCAGTACACGCTTTGTTAATGCAGTCAAGGACAGCTCATCTTAGTGCTGCCCGATCACTGCATTGGCAAAACGTCCTACTCACAATGTCAAATGTCACATTGAAAAGGTGCACGGTATTAAATCCATCTACACTGCTACCAACTGAAGAAGATGGGGAACCCCATGATTGTACTCAGGTGGTAGAAATAATGACAAGACCGCGGCTCGATTTACTAGACACACCATTATCAAATCCCGATCTGGTTTATTTTGTGGATGGATCGTGTCTTCGAAATCCACATACAGGACTGCTTTCCGCGGCATATGCAATTTGCACAAAATTTGAGATCATTGAGACTGGATGTTTACCACAAAATCATTCGGCTCAAGCAGCAGAACTTGCAGCACTTGCGCGCGCATGTGAATTGGCCAAGGATCATTCGGTCACTATATATACCGACTCACGTTATGCATTCGGTGTATGTCATGACCATGGGGCAGTTTGGAAAAATCGGGGTTTTCTCACAGCTAACGGAAAACCGGTGGCACATTCAAAATTGATTGATAAATTACTCGAGAATTTGTTGCTGCCAAAAGAAATTGCTATTTGCAAATGTGCAGCACATATGAGAACCGGAGATGAAGTATCAAAAGGTAACAATTTCGCTGACTCAGTAGCAAAAAACACAGCCCTGACCGGGTGTGGACTGACTGACTTTATAGGTTTCGCATCCCTTTCTACCGACAGTATGCAAGTACCACCGTCATTAAACGAAATTCAGAGACTGGGTACTAATCGGGAATTAAAGTACTGGTCAGAGAGGGGTGTGAAAAATGACGAAGGTGTCTGGAATGATACTAGAACGAATAAACCATTTCTACCTAAACAATTATATCCTAATTTTGCTAATTGGGCTCACGGATTGGACCACGCCTCGAAAGGGGCTATGAATGATCTGATAAGTACATCCTGGGTGGCTCCAGGATTTACATCAGTGGCAGAAAAATTCTGCCGAAATTGCCATATTTGTGCAGCCAATAATGTGGGAAGACAGAGTAAAAAAGCTATTTACTCTGCCCACCCCACACCTGATCTTCCTTTTCAGCATCTACAGATGGACTTCATTGAGTTGACGCCTTGTCAAGGTTATAAATATTGTCTTGTGATTGTTGACATGTTTTCAAAGTGGGTTGAGTGTTTCCCATGCAGAAAAGCTGATGCTGCGGCTGTAGCAAAAGCTCTGATAAGAGAGGTAATTCCCAGATGGGGGGTACCTGAAAAATTGTCTAGTGATAATGGGACTCATTTTGTAAATAAAGTAATAACTAAATTAGCAGAAGGACTTCAAATAAATTTGAGAAAACACTGCTCCTACAGGCCGCAATCAGCAGGAGCAGTTGAGAGATTGAACCAGACAATAAAAAATAAATTGTGTAAAGTTATGGCTGAGACTGAAATGACTTGGGTTCAGGCTTTGCCCATTGTTTTAATGGCCATAAGAGCCCGAAAAGGGACGAGGACAACCCTCAGCCCACATGAAATTCTTACAGGTCGGCCCATGCGAGTAGGAATCGAACCTCCTCCCCAGGAGGGTTTGGCGGGAGTAGATGAGCAAATGAGGAAATATATATTGTCACTAACCAGAACTATCAAAACAATTCATTCCCAGGTCAAAGCTGCTTTGCCGGTTCCAGGAACGGAGTCACAGCACGATTACGAGCCAGGACAGTGGGTCTGGATCAAGGACCACAGACGTAAGGCGTGGAACAACCCGAGGTGGCTGGGTCCATATGAGATTATTCTAACGACAAATACAGCAATCAAGGTTGCTGAGCGTGACGCCTGGGTTCACGTGTCACATTGTAAGCCCCACCAACCGCCATCGAGTGAAAAGTAGGGGAAAAAAGGACGTGCTGGTAACGTACCTCCTCTGCCGCCGAGGGAAAGACCCTTCTACGGCTCGCAAAGAGTCATAAGGGTGAAGATGGAGCGTTTCAGACGTCTGTGGGGCCAACAGGACGACCAGTACAACTGGGAGCGAATGTGGTTAAACAAAGTGTTCAAGTACAGCATGTGTGTTGTTATGTGCTCAAGTGTGTTGATGTTGATCTTATTTCTGTTTCTTTTTGAATTTCCTCTAGGATGTGACCAAAGTAGAAAGAAAAGGGAAGCTTTGCCTGTTCATCGTGACTACTCATCTGACACTGACAAAAATCACTATGGGTTAAACTTGTTCTGGAAATATGCTAATTACACAGCTAAAAAACTCGCACCTAAAAAAAATTGTTATGTCTGTGCCCACTCCTCCTTCTCTGCCGCTTATCCGTATCCTCTGTTGCCAGAGCCAGTAGAGGGTCACCAATTGAAGTGTATTCTGTCTCAGATTGCTGGGCCGGGGTCAGTATGTTCTCAGGAAATTTTCCGTAGAAGATTTCCTCCCGATTGTTACAACGTAACTGTCCCAGTGCCAATTCTTTCTCTCTCCACCGAGGGGAAGAAAAGGATCTGGCCCTTGCCAAACCAAAAATTTAAAGAGTGTTACAGGTCAAAAAAGGGAAGTAAATTTATGGGGATACTCAAGGGATGTGAAACAATCCATAATGTTAGCTGTAATGATCCCACAGGTATGAGTGATCATCTAGCAGGAGGAGCTTACCTCATCCTGGACCACTACTGGTTGTGCGGTCATACTGCATATCCCAGTTTGCCTGTATCATGGCATGGTCTCTGTGCTTTAGTTCAGCTAAGAGCAAGAATTAGAGTTGGTTATGTGGGGAAGGGAAACAAAAGAGGAGCAAGAGCTTTAAAAACGAGGGATGACACTTGGTGGAGACATGACATTTCTGACATCCCTGAGGAGAGCCGTGTAATTTCCAAAACATCTCAGTTTTGGAAGGCTTTCCTCATCCATAATGCTGTAACTGACTCAATGAACTGGATAAACAGAATCCATTATGAATTATTCCGATTTGCAAATGACACCCAACTAGTCTTAGAGCTCTTGAAAAATGAAGTGGGGGCCCTCAGGCAAATGACTCTGGAGAACAGAATGGTATTGGATAGAATTCTTGCGGAGGAAGGGGGAGTTTGTGTTAAACTTGGGAAAGAATGTTGTACTTTCATTCCAGCTTATGATGAGGATGGGAGTTCCATCTCAAAAGTACTGGACGATATGAGAAAGGTGCGGGATGATCTGTGGCAGGATGAACAGGCAAAGAACAAACCAGTAGGATGGGACTTAGATTGGATCACTGATGCCTTCCGCAATGCTTTTGGTAATATTTTTGGACCGATACTAAAGCTTTTGTTGCCAGTAATTGTTGCCTTGCTCATGACAGCAATTATTATTGGATGTTTGATTAAATGTATCCGAGCTTGTCTAGGAAGGTTCATCAGAAGCATTGTCTGGGGAGGCATTGGGAGGAGAGATATTGTTGAGGAGGGAGAAGGAGAAGATGGATATGAGCGGTTGCACCCTAATAATCGGGGACCATTGCCCCAGATAAATGTAAGGCGGTTGAGCCCAATTGAGCAAGCAGAGGCCCAATACCGTAATTTTGCTATTATACGTGGTCTGCCAATTGCAGATGCGCAAAATCAGCCGGTCAGAGAATCAACAATTTGATGCTTTTCCAGAATTAAGGGGATGATCTTCCAAATTTAAAATTTTCTTTGTATGGTCGTGGTAATTTACGACCAGAGAGGGGAATGTTATAGAAATTTTAACAGATAAGGATTAATTATGTTAACTAACCATAAAGTTTTGATTTTATATTTTTAACCTATGATAAAACCTATCATACTTCCACTTCTTTGTCTCAAGGTGACTAAACTTTCTAATCTGGATCTAACAATAAAAAAAATAAATCTTAGTTCCTTCTATTTAGGATGTAGCCATGAGACGAACTTTCAATATGAACTAACCATCTAACAACTTTTCGACTTAATGTAACCCTGTTCAATGTAGCTTTGACAGTGAACTGAACGTTTTACTATATTAGGACGTGATTAACTGAAATGTTAACCTCTTACTAACTGTTTTTTGAGGATATAGGATATTTTGCTGACGTTGCTAACCAAGGATGGGGCTTGCTTTAAATAGTGTAACCAATCATATTGATAGAGTGTGACCTTAACAGTCATAATGAAATAATTAGTCATGGTGATTCTTTTTTTAATGTGTCTGGCATTATCATATAAAACATGTGTACTTCTTCTTTTAAGTTGAGATTCTCTGAGAACTGCTCGAGAACTCCCAGCTGAAATAAAGAGCATCTGAAGGACATTTGCTGAAGTCTGTCTGTCATTTAAGCTGCGCAGCAAGAACAAGTAAGTTAGAATTATTAGTACCCAGCCAGACGTCGACTGTAGACGCGCTGAGGTTAAAGGATTAGTACCCAGCCAGACGTCGACTGTAGACGCGCTGAGGTAATAGGATTAGTACCCAGCCAGACGTCGACTGTAGACGCGCTGAGGTAATAGGGTAGGTTTATAGCTCAGCCAGACGTCGACTGTAGACGCGTTGAGGGAAAAGTATAAGACTTGGCCAACTAGAGTGAGTATTAGTGTAGAGTAGTCAGGTTCAGGGAAAGAAAATCTACCACAACTTTGATTTTTATAATGTTAACTCTATTGTGCCAGCTGAGCACAGCTGGCATGGAAACCTTGAATTGAATTTCTTTGCCCATAACTCTGTTTGACACACAGACAAAACAAAATGTCACAACTAGTATAGCTGAGGTGCAGACGGAGGTTAAGTGGCTTGCTCAAGGGCACAATGGCAATGCTCAACTAAAGTGCACATGCTGGAACTCAAGCAGCTACTACTCCATTTGTGTTTGGAGATGCTTTTAACCTTTAGAAACATTTAGGAAAAAAATCAAAAAAATAAAATAATAACTAGTGATTATTTTGAAAAATGGACAACTTTGAAGCAAGAAAATGCTATGGCGCTATATGAGCTGGTGGGTCGTAGCCAAACCAGTGCCAAGATTCATGAATAAAGAATGAGCCAAACAAACAATACGGGGGGATTTTTTTTTTTCTTTAAAGCCGCTCAGTGTAGCAGATTCAAATCCAACGGGGAAACACATCAGATAGGAATAGTTGAAAAGGAAAATGCTGTCTTTTGTACTCATGCTCATGTTGTTATAAAGCTGTATGCTGCACATATTTTGAAGAACAACACTGGACCCCACTGACTTCTCAAAAAACACACTGATACATTTTATGAAATATACCCCCCCCCCCCCCCCCCACAAAGGTTTCATTTGTTAACATTATTTTATGCATTAACTAACAAGGACCGATACAGACGTATTTATTCATGTTTGTTAACTAAAGGGTATTCAGCTAGTTGTTATCGCAGAATAAACCCCGACAAGGTGATCAGGGCCCGATGCAAAGTGGACTGTAACTGTAATTATTTATGTTTTTGTAATTGCTATAGTACATTGGGAAGAGGACTGTAAAATAACGTGCAACACGAAATTGCTTGCAAATTTTACAAACTATAACGAAGAAATGGCAATTTACACACTGAATTTGAAATCACTGACTTAAATACTACTTTTAGGTAACACTTGATTTAACATGAACAATACTGTTTAACAAAATTTATTATTTTGAACATTTTTAAGATGAACGGTTGTATCTGTTAACATTAGTTAACGCACTGCGAACTAACATTTTTATGAACTAACATTAATACCGGTAAATGCATGTTGAAATAAATATAAGTCATTTGGTTCATTCAACGAACGGAACGAAACGAACGAATTGACTTGGAAAAAGATTTGTTTGTTTTGATGAACGAATTCGAACAGGAGAGTCACGAACATGCGTCGCAGAACAGAGCAAGGCGACCATTTGAGCTTATAAAACTTAAACTTTGCTATTTATTTATTAAATGAGCGATCTTTTCGCTTGATAAGACCCTTATTCATCGTCTGGAATCGTTTAAAGCCCTTTGAACAGTTTGCACTGAAACTGTCTTTTGGACCTTGAATCGTTTGGTTCCCATTGAAGTCCATTATTTGGAGAAAATCCTGAAATGTTTTCATCAAAAACCTTAATTTATTTTCGACTGAAGAAAAAAAGACATGGACATCTTGGAAAAGACCTAAACCATTGCAGTCAGAAGGGGCTTTAAATTTAAAGACTCTCCTCCCATGTTCTTAACGATACCTTAAATCTGCACTGTCACTTTAAGCTCCAGTCATTGCTGGTGGAAATGCAGCTGAGGAAGGCAAGGGAGCGTTGGACTCCGCGTGTGAAACCAAGACAGAGAGGAAACTTATTCATATTCCGAACTGATCAGGGGGAACCAAATGAGCAGGACAGCCTGCTGCGCACACCGGCGCTTAAATTAAACAGGGTGGAGAAGGAGAGAGGGAAAAAAGAGAGAGACAGACAGAGGAACGAAGGAGGCCTTAAATGAAAAGGAAGGGAGGATAATGGCGAGACTATAATGATTAGATGGATGAAGCTGGTGTAGTGAGTACTGCGTGACTGCTTTCAGACTCAGTGCTTTCTTTCATAGCATGTTCTAAGTATCAATGTATATTATTTAAATATATTACTGATATACTGAAATCTGATTCCAGACATATGGGTCTGCCTTATGCATGCTTAAGAGAACTCAAAACTGTAATGTGAATTGATATTTAAAAATATAAATTGATCAACTATTCTGATACTATTCATCATGTTTTTGACAAAAAATAGTACGTTTTCAATAAGCAACAACTCATTATATTAGAACGATTTCTGAAGGATCATGTGACACTGAAAACTGGAGTAATATGGAGGAATATATTACATTTTAAAATTACAATTTATAATTACAATATTTCACATTACTGGTTTGAATGTATTTTGAATCAAATAAATGCAGACTTTTTTTCCCAAAACAAAATATAATTCCAGTCCACGAGAAACTATTGAGATTTTATATACTTTTTCTTTCTTCCGAAAATGTTTGAGTTGAGGAGATGGAAGGGAGAAAGGGAAGAAAGAAGGAAGGAAGGAAGGAAGGAAGGAAGGAAGGAAGGAAGGAAGGAAGGAAGGAAGGAAGGAAGGAAGGAAGGAAGGAAGATAGGAAGGAAGGGAGGATGGATGGAAGTAAGAAATGAAGAAAGGAAGGGAGGATGGATGGAAGAAAGGAAGGATGGAAAGATGGATGGATGGAAGGAAGGAAGGAAGGAAGGAAGGAAGGAAGGAAGGAAGGAAGGAAGGAAGGAAGGAAGGGAGGATGGATGGAAGTAAGAAATGAAGAAAGGAAGGGAGGATGGATGGAAGAAAGGAAGGATGGAAAGATGGATGGAAGGAAGGAAGGAAGGAAGGAAGGAAGGAAGGGAGGATGGGAGGAAGGAAGTTAAGGAAGTTAAGGAAGGAAGGAAGGAAGGAAGGAAGGAGGGAGGGAAGGAAGGAGGGGGAGGGAAGGAAGGAAGGAAGGAAGGAAGGAAGGAAGGAAGGAAGGAAGGAGGGAGGGAGGGAGGGAGGGAGGGAAGGAGGGGGAGGGAAGGAAGGAAGGAAGGTAGGTTGAGATCTCCAACTTTTTGGCAAACATGCAGTATGAGACCTTGTTGAATTCTATTCTAATCTATTCTATTCTATTAAAAAATAAATAAATATTTTGTTTTTATAAAATAAAATAAAAAAATAGAAAAGCAAGAGGCAAAAAAGTAAATTTTTGCTCCTAATTTCTCTTTTTTTTCTTTTAGTGAGGCAAATTCAAACTGTAAGCAGTCTTATGCTAGTTAAATTCTCTAAAGCACAGTGTTATATATGTTTACTGTAAGCTACACAGGCTAATGAAATGTACACTGCCTAATCCTTCTTTTATTTCTAATGGGAAATACATCCGAATCTGCCTGTAAACAAACCACAATGAATCACGTACAGAACACAACGGCCAAAAGGTGTCTCGACACAGATGACAAATCTGACACGCGGTTCTGTGAAATCACAACGACAAAGATTTCATTACACGTAACACAAAGAAGATCACGGTCACACATTTTCTCACAGCTTCCACAGGCTTATATAATATTGATTTGGCTGTCACACTGTTAATGCAAGGACATACCAGTCTAGAGCAGAAAGACACTGATTACCCATGAGGCCGTCTGATTATCTAAGGGATCTTTTCCTGTTTTATGTAGAGCTCTAATTCTCTCTCTTTCATTTCTAGGACTCACATTCTTAGTGTTTGCCATGACAAGTCTGTTCCTACATACTCACACTTTCTTTTCAATGCTATACATATAGGCGTTTTCACATAATCGGTAACACTTTCATTTTACAATCCTGTTCTTTATGTACAGTATATTATTGATTACAAGAACTGAGTACATTGAACTTAAACCTTAACCTTATATTATTGGGTGCTTTCTTAGAAACATTTAGAATATCAGAAAATATTTCCATTTCAAATAAATGCTAGTCAGTTTCCAATATAATATGAGGCAGCACAACTGTTTTCAAAAATGATAATAACAAAAAGTGTTTCTTGACCAGCAAAAATTATCATGATCTCTGAAGGTGTGTGTGTGTGTGTGTGTCACTAAAATCACAACTCTAGATAAAACATGAATCAACATTTCTTGTTTTCTAAAGAAATTTTCCGAATCTGCCAGGCAACTGAAATGCAGCAGAAATAAATGTCTCTCAGACTCTCTGACATTCATGCCTTTTGCCAGCAGGTCTCAGTTACGTTGTTTTGACTATGTTGGAGGCAGACGCTCATGAGTGTGAGTGCTGTCCTGTACGTCGCTGGAGGGCACAGCTGTGAAACTGCACCTCGTGTCCTCACTCTGTGCATGCTTGAACGTCTCTGATACAGTGTGACAACAACACAGCTTGTCCTGCACGCAAGGGGAACTTTCAACTTTCCTTCCTCTGACATACAATGAAGCCAACCAAACACAAACAGGCACTACTTGTGTATGGCTCATACCTTCACAATCCCTTTCAGCCTTTTACCATGCAGTCTAATGTGCACAACAAATGACTTCCCTTGAACCTGTTTTAACCCACATAGACATTATAGCTAAGCTATTATTTAGAAGGATGGATGGATGGATGGAAGGAAGGAAGGAAGGAAGGAAGGAAGGAAGGAAGGAAGGAAGGAAGGAAGGAAGGAAGGAAGGAAGGACGGACGGAAGGAAGGACAGATGGATGGATGGATGGATGGAAGGAAGGAAGGAAGGAAGGAAGGAAGGAAGGAAGGAAGGAAAGGAGGAAGGACGGAAGGAAGGAAGGAAGGAAGGAAGGAAGGAAGGAAGGAAGGAAGGATGGATAGATGGATGGAACGAAGGATTGAAAAAAGTAAGGAAGGAAGGAAGGATGGATGGAACAAAGGAATGAAGGAAGGAAGGAAGAAAGGAAGGAAGGAAGGAAGGAAGGAAGGAAGGAAGGAAGGAAGGATGGATAGATGGATGGAACGAAGGAATGAAAAAGTAATGATGGATGGATGGATGGATGATGGATGGATGGAACGAAGGAATGAAGAAAGTAAGGAATGATGGAAAGATGGATGGATGGAACGAAGGAATAAAGAAAGTAAGGAAGGATGGATGGATGGATGGAAAGAAAGGAATGAAGAAAGTAAGGAAGGAAGGAAAGATGGATGGATGGAACAAAGGAAGGAAGAAAGTAAGGAAGGAAGGAAGGAAGGAAGGAAGGAAGGAAGGAAGGAAGGAAGGAAGGAAGGAAGGAAGGAAAGATAGATGGATGGAACAAAGGAAGTAAGAAAATAAGGAAGGAAGGAAGGAAGGAAGGAAGGAAGGAAGGAAGGAAGGAAGGAAGGAAGGAAGGAAGGATGGAAGGAAGGAAAGATGGATGGATGGAACAAAGGAAGTAAGAAAGTAAGGAAGGAAGGAAGGAAGGAAGGAAGGAAGGAAGGATGGATGGATGGAATGAAGGAATAAAGAAAGTAAGGAAGGATGGAGAGATGGATGGAAGGAAGGAAGGAAGGAAGGAAGGAAGGAAGGAAGGAAGGAAGGACGGAAGGATGGATGGACGGAACGAAGGAATAAAGAAAGTAAGGATGGATGGAGAGATGGATGGATGGATGAAAGGAAGGAAGGAAGGATGGATGGATGGAAAAGTATCTTTGTGACAATAAATAATAATAAAAAAGTAATAAAAGGATGAATAAAAAGGAAAGTTCTGGGCTATCTTAAATACAGCCTGTAGTTTTGTTCATATTTTTTATTCTGATGATGCCATTTTGCTAAATTACTGCACAGTAGCAGTATTATACTGTAAAATAAAATTTAAAAAAAGACAATACGAAGAAAGCCACGGCTGTCCTACAACGAGACACTATTATTTTCTGTTTACTGTTTAACTGACACAAATTAAAGTGAACAATGTGTTTGGATATTGCCTTCAGCACGCGTGAGGCGTTCACAATCCCAACATCATTCAAGACAGCATTTCCCCGAGTCAAATGTCACCTTTAAATCATAAAACAAAGAGCATTACGACCTTAATGCATGTCCCCCGATGCAGCCGTACTTAGGACACGTACACTCACTCTGCATTATTTCACACTATTTGATTTCTCTCAGACTTTTCCATTACATAATTTGACACAGAGACTGACAAGTCATGTTTACCACATTCTTTTCAACCATCCCGACTGTGTTAAAAAGCAACATAAATAATGTCTGTTCCACATCATTACCATGTCAGAAACGCTCCAGACGGCTGGGTTTCATTGTTACCAAGGTAGCATCTTCTCCAAAACATATCAGTTTGTTTGTGTTTATGGTGATGTTTATTCGCCACTTGATGTGCCCGTCAAACTCTTTGTCTGGACAGAAAGATGATTTAGTTTCATAACACATCCCGCACTCTGAGCATATGACAAGTCTCTCACGGAGAGCCGCGAGCCCTTCATAACTTTATGATCTATAAGGCATGAGGGACAAAAGATAATTAAAGGAAAAACAGTGCAACTTTCAAAGACTTTCAGGAACTGTAGCTACTAACTTAGCAGTGGAAAAATACTGGCAGAAATCCCCGAGACTCGACAGTTTCCCACAGGATTTACTGTTAGCCTGACCATGGAATGATGAAGACCCAGCGGAGCGAAGGTCATGAAAACATGGAAATAGAGCAGAAGAGACAGAGACGAGTACAGTGAGAAGTGCTGTGCAGTTATTGTCCTTTCTCCACGGTTTGCTTCAAGGATAACTGTGGCTTTCCAGCAGGAATGGATTCAGCTTCAGTTCATGGTTGAAAACAAGGTAATCTCTGACTTCTCTATAAGCCGGGTGATGTCTCGAAGAATATGTGGGTCATATACAGGCCATGATTTAGGGTCCAATTGGGTGAAAGAACAAATCTAGATCATATTTCACTATTCAAACCAAAAGAACAAAATAGCTAAATTATTATTATTTTTACTACTACCTACCACTTACCTACAATTGTATAATAAAATCCCATCAAACTGAATAATCCATTTATATATTATTCCTATATTAAAGGTGCACAACGCAAGTCTCTGAGTTTTTGCAGAACTACACCCCCTCTGGCGACAAGCGAAACTTTGCATTCAAAACGTCATTATTAAGTTTGTCATAAACATGCATAAACCCTTTTTCATATTCAAGACATGTGCAGTCTCATCCCAAGACGTCATATAACTGACGTTTTGGGACGTCTTTTGACCATACGTCAATATTCGCCTTTTTAGGGCCCCCTTAAACGTCGGTAGATGAGGTTATGGGATCCCAACTCTACCCCAGACCTAAACCTAACCCTAAACCTAACCCGTCACCTAACTGACGTTAAAGGTAAAGCGTCAGTTGTATGACGGCCCGGGATCGCCATCTACCGACGTTTAAGGGGGCCCTAAAAAGGCGGATATTGACGTATGGTCAAAAGACGTCCCAAGACGTCAGTTATATGACTTTTTGGGATGA
This sequence comes from Cyprinella venusta, assembly GCA_038021265.1. Taxonomy (NCBI): domain Eukaryota; kingdom Metazoa; phylum Chordata; class Actinopteri; order Cypriniformes; family Leuciscidae; genus Cyprinella; species Cyprinella venusta. The sequence continues at coordinate 39,535,585 of CM075866.1, read as the reverse complement.
GACAGTGTTAGTCATGTCATGATTATGAAGGTGTCATGTCAGTCTTATGCACAACCCTTCAAGTAAAGTGTTACCGCATAGATAAATGACAGTGCAAAGTAGGGGTTGAACCGACTAGTCGATTAATGCGATGCCATGACGCTTTAAGCTTGACGTCGACTAGTCGCATTGATCATGTGACACTATTTGATTGCGCTAATTTTGAATAATATATGGCAGCGTTGCAGACGACAACAGTTGAAGAGCACAGAGGGTCATTGAAGTAAGAAAGCAGCACTGGTAGGCTACATAAAGTGTATGGAAATACTTTACTAGCTTAGCATTATATTGTTGAAAATTAAAGTAAAAGCAAGATGCACGCTCACTGATTTACCGGGAAATGACAGCAGTTTTTTTTAAAAATCATTCGGTAACACTTTACAATAAGGTTCATTAGTTAACTACATTAGTTAGCATGAACTAATAATGAACAGCACTTACACAGCATTTATTAATCTTTGTAAATGTTAATTTCAATATTTACTAATACTTTATTAAAATCTTGTTAACATTAGTTAATGCGCTGTGAACTAACATGAACAAACGATGAACAGCTTTATTATTATTTACTAACATCAACGAAGATTAACAAATACTGTAACAAATGTATTGCTCATGGTTAGTTCATGTTAGTTAATACATTAACTAATGTTAAATAATGAACCTTATTGTAAAGTGTTACCAATCATTCAAACATTATTTTTTTCCTTATATTTATTTAAACATATTAATGCATATCTAATTCACCCGCAGTTATTTTTTTCTTTTCATCCTAAATGATGATGTAAACAGCGGGCTGTTTATCTATATATGGCCACTTCATGTGTTTGATTGCTATCCGATCATGAAAAGACCAGGAGTAGGCTAAATGCCCTCCGAAACGCATTTGAGACGGATTTAAATCGCATTCGAGACGGATTTTAAATTTGAAACCGCATAAGTAAATTGGTCTTCTCCCGAAAATGCTGAAAAAAAAAACGTGCGAGAGCGTCAGCTTATTATACGACGAAGCTACAGCACGCATCACCGCAGCTGAGCAAATATTCATAAAGCCAACGTGCAAACTATCGTAAATCAAAATGAACGTAAGTCACAGACGCTTAACACACAATCATCTCAGTCAAAAGTAAAGTTAAAAAATAATTTCAAATTAGTCTTTGATTTTCAAACTAGCTGATGATCAAAAATGCAGCTCATTAAAGTTGCTTTCGGTGACATGAACGAAAGCGCGTTGTTTGAAGATCGGATTTACATCCGTTATGCGAAAACATATTTATGTGACCAGGTGTAAATGGAATCGTTTTGATAAATCAGATCAGTAAAAAAAATAGGGCTGTCAAACGATTAATCGCGATTAATCGCATCCAAAATAAAAGTGTTTACATAATATATGTGGGTGAACTGTGAATAATTATTTTGTATATATATAAATACACAAACATGCATGTATATTTAAGAAAAAAAAAATTATTTATATAAAAAATATTTATATTTGCATATTATATGAATTATATATAAATCTATATACAGTAAATACATGAAAATATTTCTTAAATATATGAAGAGTTCAGATGCAAAAGCCTCTAAGTGCCATTTGAAATTTTCTTCTAAAATGATCATTTTTATCAAGCTTGTATATTTAAGTTCAGTAATTTCACTTAAATGGCAATGAAGATTACCTATTAGTCATTTAAGTGAAATTACTGAACTTAAATATACAAGTTTGATAAAAATGGTCATTTTAGAAGAAAATTTCAAATGGCATTTAGAGGCTTTTGCATCTGAACTCTTCATATACAAGCATGTGTGTGTATTTATATATATATATATATATATAATTATACACAGTTCACCCACATATATTATGTAAACACAAACTTTTATTTTGGATGCGATTAATCGCGATTATTTAATTAATATAATTAATTTTCTGTAAATTAATTGCAAAATGTTGCAAAGCAGTCACATCTCTTGTGTTTTTATAAATGATGTCAGCCAGCGACTAGTCGACGTCGACTTTGATGCCATAACAGTCGACTTCAACAAATCTGAAGTCGTTCAACCCCTTGTGCAGATAAATAAATTCATACAAGGATATATGAAGAATTGGTCCTCTGTTTAACAATGCTGAATGAGACTTGTAGGTTTTTCTATCTGCTTGCTTGTCTTGGCACAAAACCCATCTCTGTACCCCTGAATTATTTTCCTTCCAAAGACAATGCAATATGTTCAGTGAACAAAACAACAACACTATTTATTCTGTCTCCAACAAGCATTCGGCCAGCATTACAATAAAGCAGTGCCACCCACAAGCTCAACTGTGTCAGAAATCAAATCTATTTTGGCGCATACTTCTACGGTGTGCTGTAATCACATGTGTGGATCAGAGATATGACACAACGTCAGGAAAACAGGCCTGTCATCGATTATTCGTCGCAGCTTTGGCCAGAGGCTTGTTCTGCAGATCAAGACGAGCCATAGAAACCTTCCTATTAGACCTCTGAAGCATGTTTGGGGATCATAAATAGACTTGAACCTGGTCGACCCCCATATTACAGTCAAAGGGGAACAAAGTTGGCCTTTTACTCTACGGCACCGCACGATGCTGCATTGCTACATTTGCGCTTTCAGCAGCAAAGAGCCGAGGTTGATGTGTGTGGCACAGCTTGAAGGAAATATCAGACAGAAATATGAAGAAGGAAGCCGAAGAAATGCTTCCACGCCATGAACTTTGAAGACTTCTCCATGAGAGGCCTTGAGCGTGCAGCTTTTCTAATGGATTCAGAACATGTGTTGTATTCGGGTCCTTCAGTTTATTCTCATATAGACACGTTCTAAGCTGTTGGAAAGTGCAGATGAATTCACACATAGCTGAATGAATATCATTCGTATAGAATCGTATGTATGCAATCCTACATAGACTGTTGTATTCAGTTCAATAGTTTAGGTTCACTGAAATGAATCATAGATGATCACTAGAATGGTCTTAACACAAACACACATTCGATTTTCTCTTTATCTTATTGAAATTGAATTACGATTCAAAACAACCTTTTTCTCAGGCCATATCCATCACAGAAATGTTAAATAAATCATTTGTGTTTTTTAGATCATTTTGGTTACACGGTAAAAAATAATCGTAATTTTAACGGTAATAGACTGTAAAAATGCTACAGTGCAAAACTGTTAATTGGTTAACAGAAAGTTTCCGTACACTCTAAAAAATGCTGGGTTGTTTTAACCAAACTTTGGGTCAAATATGGACTAACCCAGCCGTTGGGTTAAATTTTTACATTACATTTTTAACCCAACATTTCGGATTTGTCCATATTTGACCCAAAATTGGGTTAAAACAACCCAGCATTTTTTAGAGTGTACTATATAAGGTAAATAACTGTGATATAATTTTACTGTAAAATACTGTTAGTGCAGATGAATTTCACATAGCTGAATGAATATCATTCGTATAGACACGTATGTATGTAATCCTACATAGACTGTTGTATTCAGTTCAATACGATCCAGTTTAGGTTCACTGAAATGAAGATGATCCCTAGAATGGTCTTAACACAAATACACACAAATGCAACAACTCGTATAATTTACAGTGAAAAAAACGTAAACTGACATTCCCACAATTCCCTGCGTCACACTTCACATTTGATGTATTTTTATTGAAATAACTGTTTCCTCATAATTTTATTGTTTATTTTTTTGTTTCAGTTATGATGTACATAAGGGTTTTATGTTACATTTAATGTTGTTCAATTAATGTTTATTGCATTTTTTTTATTTAACGTGTGTTACCAAGATTTAATGTTTGTGTGAATGAGTATTAACCTTCTAATGAGAGACAACTTCTGATGAGCTTTCATGTAACTCTCATCAATACTGTGATGATTGATGGTTGTCAGTGTATTACAATGGTTCAAAACAGAAATCAATTTTTCAAAAGGTTGGTATATCAACAGATTTCAGAAAATGAAATACGGTTTATTACTGTAAAGGTGATTATAGTTTTAATATATATTTTTTTACAGAATTGTTCTGGCAACCAAAGTTGCTAGCATTATTCCATAAAGAATACCGGATTTTTTATTTATTTATTTATTTATTACAGTGTAGTCATTCATGCATGATATGCAAACTATTGATAAATAAAAGTTTTGTATTTTATGGTTGCTGAAACCGTCCTGTAGTCTCAGTCTTAGTTTATTCATTCCAGATTACTTGCAGCATTTTTGAAACAATTGAAGCAACAGTTTGCACACAAACACAAGGACATGATACATCTATTTACTTTTGCTTTATTGTCCGAGTCTCTAAGAATCAGCACACTATATCTCCATATTTCCAGAGCCTGTTGTTATGTAATCTCCATAAACAAATAGCAGGTGGAAACCATAAGCATAAAGGCACAATTTCAAGTTTTTGTTATGCTTGACTTGGAACATTCACATACAATATGACCTCCAATAAATGTGTTCTTCTTACGTGATTGTTTTCCTCTGATGGGATGGAATTAAATTCCCCACTGATTAACATGTTCACTGTTTCCTCCTAATTAGTCTGCTAATTGCCCCCTTTCTCAAAAATTCATCTGTGCATTCGATTGGTATTGCACACAAATGGGTCCCATCTGTTAGAATAATGGAACGTAAAACTATGTGATAATTACAAAAAAACAGGCATATAATTTAACGCTATGACCACCATTTGGTTGAGTGTAGAAATAGAAATGCGTAATTATTTTCTTCCTTGCTTCACCTTCCAGATCTTTATGTTGCATAAAACATCCAGACAGAGCCTCAATCTCTCCACAGCGTTTATCAGTGCAAATTACTGTTTTAAAAGGTCAAAGCCATTTCTAGCAGATTTCTACTACTATCAAAACATAAAAGAAACATAGCTTACAATAAACATGAGATTATGTTTAGTCCCCTTCTGGTCAATACACTTGTAATTTTATATCTTTGGAAAAATATTTTTTTTTCTCTCTCTGACCCTAGTCAATACTGGTTTATTTTTGGCAACAAAAGCTCCCGTCACAAGAGGAATGAATTATAGAAAACATTTTGCACGCTTCCTCACTTTTTTTACTGATGTTCTCACAATTCAGTTAATTTTTAATATCTGTCAAATAATATCTTACACTTTCCAGCTTGTCTGTGACATCACTGTAATATTGTCAACATAATCAATCCATCATCCATCCATCCATCCATCCATCCATCCATCCATCCATCCATCCATCCATCCATCCACCCATCCATCCATCCATCCATCCATCCATCCATCCATCCATCCATCCATCCATCCATCCATCCACCCATCCATCCATCCACCCATCCATCCATCCATCCATCCATCCATCCATCCATCCATCCATCCACCCATCCACCCATCCATCCATATATCCACTCACCCTCCCACCCAACCACCCACCCACCCACCCACCCATCCATCCATCGATCCATCCATATATCCACTCACCCTCCTATCCACCCACCCATCCATCCATCATCCATCCATCCATCCATCCATCCATCCATCCATCCATCCATCCATCCATCCATCCATCCATCCATCCATCCATCCATCCATCCATCCGAGTTATAGTTTTTATTGAAGTGAAACACATTTAACCGTTTTCACTAAATAAATAAAACTTGCTAATTTTGATAAGGTAAAACAATCCTCAAAGCATTCAAATGATTTATATTCTAATTTACCACTTTGCAAACTTTAATTATACCCTTTTTAGGGTTCTATTAAAATATGCTTTTATCTACTGAGCCATGGACTGTATCTAAATGAGATAAAACAGATGGAAGGAAAAGCACAATGATGAATAAAAGTCAGAATATTCATTTTTGAGTGAATGATTTATTTAAACCACTGAAGTCAATGTAGGCAGTGGCACTATTACTTGCCGTTTATCTTTAAAACAGGAGAAAGAACTTAAAGAGGCCATATTATGCCCTTTTACAATCACAAAGTCTTAATTTTTGGGGTCCAGTTCATGCTTGAATGTTCAAAATACATTATTTTTCACATATTTCATATTGCTGCAGAACCTTTCTTCCCAGTCTGTCAGTAACACTCTGGGGTGTGTTTCCCGAAAGCATCATTAGCCAACTATGGTCGCAAAATCCGTCGTTATCAGCATAGTTCAACGAGTTCAGCCCTGTTCAGGATCAGCCCTGTTTGCAACCCAAACTAACACCCCAAATTCTTCTAATAAGTCATGCATTTGGGAAGTTATTTAGCAGGTCTATTTAACAACTAGTTAAAAAAGCAGACTGCGGCCGTGTCCTTTCCCCACTTCTAAATCCAATTCGCTTCTGTTGCTCCTCAATATCTCAAAGTCTCCGCGATAAGCCTCGCTTCTAGTCAGGAACAAATGAAGCCACTAACCCTACTAAAAAGGCCATCTCTTTAGGTTTTCCCATTTATCCTCCAAACAATTAATGCGTGATCTGGGGGCGTTGCGGCATTATTCATCTCCAGAGTAAACCACTCTAAGTATGCAATCTTTAGGAGCTTTGTGAAAGATTACATATCACTGCTTTCATAAAGGCGCCGTTACTGTCTGGAGAATAATGGGACCCGCTAATTTGGCGCTTTGACCTTAAGCTGTTCATCATAGGGCGCGGAGATACGACGACTGCGGCGAGAGAGAAAGCGCATTATCATTTGGCCATAGGGCCCGGGAGGCTAATGCTAACATAACACACCAGAGAACAGATAACAGTATTCTCTGAAGGCCATGACTCAACATATAACACCAGCGCTTAGCGGCTAAAGGACCGCTGTCATTTCCCAGAAACGAAACCGGAAGGTGGAGTACAAAGATGACGACCTGGATATCACAGAGAACCAGATATGATCCGAACCTACTGGCTAAAGAAATTAACAGCACAGCATGAACACAGAGCAGCTCAGATGAATGAAATCCGAGAAGAAGACTCCCGTTCTGATTGGATAACGCAAGACCGGACACCACCAATCGCGACAGGGCCGTTCAAACATGGCAGTGTAGTCACCATTCATTGAAACTAACAGAAACACATACATGGGGATGTTTTTGGGCATTTTTATGACTCTGTGAAATAAAATTACAAAGGCAATAAATTAATTTGAATTATAGTAAATGTTACACTACCATTCAAGTTATAGGGGTCAGTATGATTTTCATTATAACTTCTATTCAGCAAGGAGGCATACATTGTTCAAAGCTGACTAAAGAATTTTTTTTTATAGTCAACTTGATTAAATATGAAGCAGCAGAACTCTTTTCAACATTATAATTAGAAATGTTTCTTGAGCAGCACATCGGCATATTATAATGATTTCTGAAGGATCATGTGACACCAAGACTTGAGTAATAATGCAGAAAATTCAGCTTTAAACATTACATTTTAAAAATATTTAGATACAAAACAGTTATTTTACATATATTTCACAATATTACTGATTTTACTGTATTTTTTTATTATTTCATTGGAAATTGGATGTTATTTATTTATCTTTGTGAAATAAAAATCTTCCATGCTAGCAAATTGAACATGATCAAACTTTTCAAGGACACAAGTTAGAACCTTGACAACCATAAATATATATTAAAATAAATAAATAATAATAATAATAATAAAATAAAAAGAAGTAGAATATTAAACCTAAACTAAAACTTGAAAAAAAAAATTAAGAATACAAACTATAATAACCCTGCTTACAATAAAGCAAACCTGAAGTTCAAATTAGAGGTTTTCCAGTGGCCCTTTAAATTTTTTTCTGAGTAATTTTTGGCTGGTTTGGCTGATGAACATCTGAAATTGCCATCTAATTCACCAGTATGATGCATGTTTTGAGCGCTTTCATGCTGTTTTTGGCTCGTCACCCAGAATGACCAAGCTGGTCAAGCTAGTCCTCCATCCAACAATAACTACAAAAGCAACATGAAGCCCAAAAGAGTTAAGAGCATCTCAAAATTCACTCCGGTCCAAAAAAAAAAAAGAAAAGAAAAAAGAAATCTATTTATTTTATCATACTTTAATAATAATATATATATATATATATATATATATATATATATATATATATATATAAGAAACCCTGTGTAATTTATTAAGACTTGTTTCAGAGAAAGTGAAAAAGAGTGAAAAAAAATCAATGTGTAAAAGAATAGTATAGATACATACTATAGTATATAGTATAGTATCTGAATAGTATAGATACATTCTCAGTCTTAATATCTGAGTAGTAAAAAAAAAAAAAATTGGGTATTACAAACTTTTTTTTTTCCAAGAGGTATAAATCTCAATAAATCTTAAATGCTCCTAATGGGCTCTGCTTTATCTCTGCTGAGTTCTAGACCTTCAAAGACTCAGTGACACCGACTGTAGTCCCGGACATCATTAAGTGTCCTCTGTACTGGGATCCGTGATAAATCCCACCCGTTCGAACAGTCATTTAAAGCTCGCCTTGTTGTACATTCTCCTGACCTACCCGTCCGGCTCCAATCCCAACAACGGTCGACTGATCTAATCTAAGTGACCTACAGCAGGCGGGAATTGATAGGCGTTCCTGGTGAGTAATGCATTTTGGTCTTCGTGGACCTCTCTTCCAATGAGCTCTACATGATCTAGTAGCAGGGATTGTAATCTCACAGATCAAATTTGCCCAGATTTCCGCCGCTGAAGGAAAGTAATAGAGCTTTGCTTAACAGCTTCAGAGGAGTGCTCTTCCATCACGGAGAAAGCTCGGCTTAATGATTTAACTGCGCTCTAGTAAAGTTATCAGATTTCCTCGCTGTGTGACAAACCCATGCCAGGATTCTTCAGCGCTCTGTGACACTTTCCAATTAAAGTACAATTGAAAGCTTGTGTATGTGCTCCTTTCTTCCAGGACAGCAGTTTGCACAACTCTTAATCTGATTGAACCTGAAGTCTTGTTCACAAGTAGTCTAAAATTACACCATCATGTTAATCGGCCATGGTTTTGATCAGTGGGACTTTTGGCTGAATTTGAAATTCAGTAACAATTCAACACACACAAAAAGAGTCAAATTCAAAAGTCATTTAAAATTTTGTAACTATGACAATTTTTTTTCGGCATATAAATAGATAACAAAAAAAAAGATATTCAAAACATATTTGAGAACTTTTCAAGAAACTGGAATGACAGGAATAAAGAATAATCCATCAATCCATCCATCCATCCATCCATCCATCCATCCATCCATCCATCCATCCACCCAGCAATGAATCCATACATCCATACATCCCTCCATCAATTAATCCATCCATCTATCCATCCATCAACTCATCAATGAATCCATCCATCCATCCATCCATCCATCAACCCATCAATGAGTCCATCCATCCATCCATCCATCCATCCATCCATCCATCCATCCATCCATCCATCAACCCATCAATGAATCCATCCATCCATCCATCCATCCATTAACCCATCAATGAATCCATCCATCCATACATCCCTCTATCAATGAATCCATCCATCCATCCATCAATCCATCAATGAATCCATCCATCCATCCATCCATCCATCCATCAACCCATCAATGAATCCATCCATCCATCCATCCATCAATGAATCCATCCATCCATACATCCCTCCATCAATGAATCCATCCATCCATCCATCCATCCATCAACCCATCAATGTATCCATCCATCCATCAATGAATCCATCCATCCATCCATCCATCAACCCATCAATGAATCCATCCATCCATCCATCCATCCATCCATCCATCCATCCATCCATCCATCCATCCATCCATCCATCCATCCATCCATCCATCCATCCATCAATGAATCCATCCATCCATACATCCCTCCATCAATGAATCCATCCATCCATCCATCCATCCATCCATCCATCCATCCATCCATCCATCCATCCATCCATCCATCCATCCATCCATCAATCAATAAATCTATCCATTCACCTCTATTTATCTAGATAAAGTGAATGCAAATGCAAGAATATAGGTGTGATTTAAAAGTCATTCTCAATTATAATTGGACTGGAACACAACATTTCTATTTACCTCATGTCATTCCAGCCCGTTCTCATCCCAAGTCGACATATACTGATGCTTTTGCCAAAGCGTATACATTCAACACACATGGCACCCTTTAGCGTCAATATGAGACGTAGATATATATGGGCTAGAAGAAGCCGCCTAGTGGTCTAACCCTAACCCTACCCCAGACCTAAACCTACCCATAACCGAAGCATGTTATATTGACGCTAAAGGGTGCATTGGATGTATACGCATTGTCAAAAGCGTCACTATATGACGTCCTAGGATGAGAATGCATTGGTCATTCCAAACCCTTTCGCATATTCATACTTGGTTGCAAAAATGATGCAATAACCAGTGAAGGTATCTTGACATTTTGCCCAACATGTCTTTTTGTATTTTGGGACATGAGTAAATAAAGAGACGATTATAATTTCTGGTTGAACAATCCCTTTAGTCGCACCACTCAGAAAGTTAACACCCACTGCAGCGAATATTGGAAATAATTCTTGCCCAGCTACAGACCTCATGCAAATAAATTACTGAGCAATTAATTCCAAGCACCACAGACATAACTGTTGGGCAACAATTAAGGTACCATTTACAGGATTTAGCAGAATTGTTTGCTTTCCAGAAAGCCCTTGTAAAGAACACCAATCAGCGATAGGTGTTGCAGCATCTTTTGGCTCAGACGTATTTTCCACAAACTGATCAAACGCATGAAGGTCGTCATTTTCACAGACGCTCACATCATGCCCGCAAGTTCACTTCCTTTGTACCGGTACATCATGATTCTCCTCCTCGTGTGTCGGGCTTCTCTTTTATCACTAAGATTTCGGGAAGCGTGGAGCAGTTAATGGCTGTTGTTGTTAAAATATTGGGACATTTCTGCGTGATGTACTTTTATCAGTAGTCCTGACAGCTTTAATTAGCGAGAGTGTGTTTGGCTGTATGAGAGAGAGAGAGAGAGCAAGAAACAGGCGTTGATTCTTATTTCTACAACCATGGATAAAGCTTGCGGCTTTGTTCAGAGTTTGGCCTGAGAGACAACAGGCTTCAAAAGGCCTGACAAGCGTGGAAGCAGAAATGGGATCATTAATGAGGGCGAATTGATCCCCCAGATATGCTTTCATACTCGTCATCCTCTAGAGCATTGTTTACTATTCTAAAGGCTCAAAGCATCCCAAAGGTTTTTTCTTCTCTTTCTGAATTATACTTTATACTAGATCATCACAGCACGAAGAGTTACTTAAAAAAAAAAAAAAAAGTCCAATAGAGAAAGTAGGGCTGCACGATTAATCGCACGATGTTGTTATGCGCATCTAATCAGTAAAGCCGGTTCCTTGATTAGTAGTAAATCACCTTCACCTGCTTTCAGATGGAGCGGCATTTACTACAACGAGCCGTAGATCACTGACAAGCTGAGCCAAATCGCGTTAAAATCGAGGACATATCGCCAACGATATTTAATGCGATTTGGCTCAGCTGGTCAGTGATCTACGGCTCTTTGTAGTAAATGCCGCTCCATCTGAAAGCAGGTGAAGGTGATTTACTACTAATCAAGGAACCGGCTTTACTGATTAGATGCGCATAACAACATCGTGCGATTAATCGTGCAGCCCTAAGAGAAAGGCAAAGATGAAGATGGAAAGATGTGGCATATGGTATACAAACTATTCTGTATTCTTTTACAACAAATGGCCACTGAAAGCTCTGATGCTTAAATGTAAGATTACACTTTATTTCGATAGTCCACTTTAGACATTCTACTAACTATAAGTAACTTTGCAACTACATGTCAACTAACTTGTATTAGTAGACTGTTAGGACTTGTAGTTATCAAGAATGTCTGTCGGGGACAGAGAAATTAAGCAGACAGTCTACTAATATTCATTCAGCCCGATCACACTAAATGCGTCTTTATAGCATGCATGTGTATTGTCGTGTAATTTATACGCTAAAGTGAGTTTTTACGTGCATATGATACGCATTGGTTGGTTAGGGTAGGTTGGGGTGCATGTGTATTATACGTATGGGTAGAATTAGTGAGTGTGTTTGTATTACACGCAAATGAACTACGTATCAAATGCACGTGCAAAACGGCGTCTCATATGTGCGTAAAAACTAATTTGCATGTATAAATTACACGACAATACACAATGCGTGTTATAGAGACGCATTTACGTGAGAACAGGCTGATTCATTAAGTTGGCGTAGCTGCAAAGTTACGTATAGTTAGTAGAATGTCTAAAGTGGACTATTGAAATAAAGTGTTACCATATTTCTTTTTGTTTGTCTTTCAATTTGTATTATATGAAAACTGTAGCCAACGTTTTGTAACTTCTTACAAAAGATTTGCAACATTCCTATTCAATGGTAAAAACCCTGCTTTGAGTAAATTAGTATTTTGTTTCAATAAACAATAAATAAAGTAAATGCAACTAAGCTAAAGTAAACTAAAATAAATAAAGTTGGACCGATCACAATTTTCTAATCTAGGCCGATTCCGATTTTCATTGAGTTTGACCTGCCGATACTGATTTTAGCCGATTCCGATTTAATCGGTGCATCTATCTATCTATCTATCTATCTATCTATCTATCTATCTATCTATCTATCTATCTATCTATCTATCTATCTATCTATCTATCTATCTATCTATCTATCTATCTATCTATCTATCCATCCATCCATCCATCCATCCATCCATCCATCCATCCATCCATCCATCCATCCATCCATCCATCCATCCATCCATCCATCCATCCATCCATCCATCCATCCATCCATCCATCCATCCATCCATCCATCCATCATTTTTTGTAAAACCCCTGCTTTTAGTGAATTTGTATTTTATAGCAATAAAATAAAATAATAAATAAAATAAAATAGTTAATAGTTAAAATAGTTTTAACTAATAATAAACTAAAATAGTTTTGGACCAATGTTTTTTTTTTGTAGCTATTGATCAATTAATATTTACGATACATTTAATGGCTGAATGTAATAAATACTATAGTGGGCATTACAGTAATTTGTCATGTTTAAAAAAATGTACATTCCAGACAACCACGGCACAAACAGTCACTGAAAATCTTGCACGTCGTCCGGTAGAAAAGCAGAGAGGAGAAAGCTCTCGTGACCTCCTCTTCCTCTGCCCTTCACTTCTCTGCATATCAAGAAAGAAACCAACACAATTTCCCTTCCTTTATGAGACTGATGCATACAATTTGAGACCCAGTCAACCTTGCCATATCTTCCTGCTTACCCCAGCCAAATCAAGACCAAATCCTTTTCAGGGGACTCTCTTTCCATGAATTTATTCCCACTCAGAAAGACACTCATCAAGTTTACAATATGGCTTCTTATCAGCAGTGATACATACGGTGAAATGACTCAACCTTGGACATTTACGTTTATATCCCCCCCCCCATCTCCGTCAGAGATTGAAAACGTATTTGGGTGTAATGTATAGACCATTTTGCAAGATGTAAACAACACTGGTCCAGAAACACTTCCTGTTTCAGTTTGTAACTGTTTTCTTTATTTCAAATGTAAAGAAAACATCTTAAAGATGTTTGTTTAACTTTTTGATTCAGTTTTATATGTTTTGTCGGTTGTATTTTATCCCAGCTTTTATGTAGTGTTAAAAAAACTGAAACAGGAAGTGCTTCTGGACCAGTGTTGTTTACATCTTGCAAAATGGTCTATATATTTCTCTATATGTATGGCATATAACCAAACAACAAAACAACAGCACTTTGTAAAACCATAAGAAACAAAATAGCATTACTCTTATTTGAAATAAAAAAAAAATAAAAATAAAACTTAATCTTATTTTATTCAAGCTAGTTCCCAAATAAAAATAAAATTAAAATAGCTTGATGTACTGAAATAACTCAAACTAAAACTGAAATAAAAATTAATAACAACTAGGTATACATTTTATAAAACAATAAATAATAAATAGGACAGAAACACCCCAAAAAAGTGAAAAAAAAAAATAAAACCTAATTCAAAAAAGCTACAAAAGTATTTCAGTGATACTAACACTGCACCAAACATGCAAACTATTTAAGTGTGAACAACTTTACAGGCGTACAGATGTTTTAAAAGTTCACCAACAGCACTCCGTTACAGAAGTCCAAGAACTTATTTGGAGAAAGTGAAAAGTATCATTGAAGTTCGACTCCAAAGACCTCGGGCACGGGGCCAGGCACAGACTCAAAATACATCTGGTATCTCTGCGTGCTACACAGCTTGGAAAGCTTCCTTTGCATGTGATTGAGATGTTGATACATCCAAAAGGTTGCTGAATTTGACAGCAACTCAATATATAACAAATAGTAATTAGTGGTGCTCGCTAAGGCAAGATTCGCTATTACTATTCCTCATCCGTACGGATAGGGACTTGCACTGCTCCAAACCCTAATTATTAAACTTGTTGAAATGCAGACAACAGCTATTGCTTTACCAAAGCATCAGACTGACAATTTGTCATCTAGTAGGCAATAAAGAGGCAAAGACATCTCTTCAGCCCTGGTATTAACCCAGCAAACACAGAACGTTCCCCTAACGTTCCCGAATGGTCCCATGAGGTTATTTTTTGGGGGAACCATACAAGAACGTTATAGGAACGTTCCATGAAGGTTATTTTTAGGTTCTGTTTTTATAACGTAAGGAGAACGTTCCGGGAACGTTCCCCTAACTTTAAGGGAATGTTCTGGGAACCAACGGAACGTTCCCAGAAGCTAAATTTGTTTGCTGGGAAGATACGTTTTGTTCGATCGGATCACAAGTGGACAAGGGAGACACATACCCGTTTACACCAGGTGTTTTAATCCGGTGTTTAAACCATTTATGTCCCGATTTCTTCGAGGGGAGAGTCAATGTACAGATCTTTTTATGTAATGGATAAAATAAGCTTGTGCAATTTACAATTGGAGACGACGGAAAAACACAAGAAGAGTATCAGCTTTCATTTCTGTTCTGAAAGCCACAAGAGTAGCAAGAAATCACAATAAATCAGAAATGGTGAGAGAACATTGTGTTTGGTACTGTAGCCTACATTTTTTCCTCTTCAAACCAAACATGGGTCTCAGCCAATAAATTTTAAATCCCGTCTGGCTAGCGCGCTTCCCATAATGTTTCCGCATTAGGTCAGTTGACAGAGTAGATGGTCTTTTGTGGCTGTTTGAACGCATTCGACAACATTCGAGTGTTTACACTACAGCAATCCGGTTAGATGTGTTTTCAACTATCTCTGGAAGTGGTCAAAATTGGACAAGCTCAAAATGTTTTACCTTTGTTTACACCTGTATTTCACATCGTCCACTACCAATGCATCTTAAAGGGTTAGTTCACCCAAAAATGAAAAATTCTGTCAGTATTTACTCACCCTCATGTTGTTCAACCCCGTAAGACCTTCGTTCATCTTCGGAACACAAATTAAGATATTTAAGATATTAAGATCACTCCTGCATACTAGTCCATAGGCTTCTTGAGGGAATGACACTTGCTGGCATCGAAAAGTCATTAAAGACATCGTTAAAATAGTCCAAGTGACTACAGTGGCTCAATTTTAACTTTATCAAACAACGAGAATACTTTTTGTGCGCAAAAACAAACAAAAATAACGACTTTATTTCAACTTTATTACAATATGCAGGATTTTTCGCCACTAGGGGTCGCTAACCTTTTCCAATAACAAAGGCGTATATTAATGACGTATATTCCGCATTAAGTGGAATTATGGATCTTGTTGTCAAGCTGATGGATCTAAAAATAAGTAAATAAATGGAACTAAAAATAAATAAATTTAATAAAATATTAAAAATTAATTACAAATATGAATAAAAACTATAATAGTATTCCAATGATACATAAGCTCACATTTTATTCTGAAAACGTAAAACATTTTTAGCCGATCTACATTGGAATTTAACAAGAACAATTTGTATTTCGTCGTTACCAACCAAATATTTATAAATCGACACGAGCACAACCCTCCCACGCCGTTCTAAAAATGAGTGTTTAGTGTATAGCCTGCATGCAAATATTTACAGTCATTTGTGTCTCAAACACTAGTTTGAAACAAGCAGAAGCCCACTCATGTTGCTTCAGCATTTGGTCTGCCAGTGCAGGGAGAGCCAGCTTGACATCACTGCCAACTGTGCCGTCTCGCCCATATCCTCAGATCCTTCCCATCAACGCCGGAGATGAATCAACTCAAGGTGCTGTCTAATCTCGGCTAGAGAATGAAGAGTGAAGATACAAACAGGCAGAACGGAGGAGTAAAAGAGAAAGCAACAAAATTACGGCAAGATGCAGAAATGTCAGCTCAGGTTTTTCTCAGGTTTTTGCTGGTTCAGCTAGAGAGGTCTATCCGTTGAAATTGGTTCTGTGTTGTGTTATAGATCTCAATATGAACTCAAATACATCCCTCTAAAGGATTATTAGGAACACCTGTTCAATTTCTCATTAATGCAATTATCTGATCAACCAATCACATGGCAGTTGCTTCAATGCATTTAGGGGTGTGGTCCTGGATCTCCTGAACTCCAAACTGAATGTCAGAATGGGAAAGTAAGGTGATTTAAGCAATTTTGAGCGTGGCATGGTTGTTGGTGTCTGAGTATTTCACAATCTGCTGAGTTACTGGGATTTTCACAGTCAACCATTTCTAGGGTTTACAAAGAATGGTGTGAAAAGGGAAAAACATCCAGTATGTGGCAGTCCTGTGGGATAAAATGCCTTGTTGATGCTAGAGGTCAGAGGAGAATGGGCCGACTGATTCAAGCTGATAGAAGAGCAACTTTGACTGAAATAACCACTCGTTACAACCGAGGTATGCAGCAAAGCATTTGTGAAGCCACAACACACACAACCTTGAGGCGGATGGGCTACAACAGCAGAAGACCCCACCGGATACCAGTCATCTCCACTACAAATAGGAAAAAGAGGCGACAATTTGCAAGAGCTCACCAAAATTGGACAGTTGAAGACTGGAAAAATGTCGCCTGGTCTGATGAGTCTCGATTTCTGATTTCAGACATCAGTTGGTAGAGTCCAAATTTGGCGTAAACAGAATGAGAACATGGATCCATCATGCCTTGTTACCACTGTGCAGGCTGGTGGTGGTGGTGTAATGGTGTGGGAGATGTTTTCTTGGCACACTTTAGTGCCATTTGGGCATCGTTTAAATGCCACGGCCTACCTGAGCATTGTTTCTGACCATGTCCATCCCTTTATGGCCACCATGTCCCCATCCGGCTACTTCCAGCAGGATAATGCACCATGTCACAAAGCTTGAATCATTTCAAAATGGTTTCTTGAACATGACAATGAGTTGACTGTACTAAAATGGCCCCCACAGTCACCAGATCTCAACCCAATAGAGCATCTTTGGGATGTGGTGGAACGGGAGCTTCGTGCCCTGGATGTGCATCCCACCAATCTCAATCAACTGCAAGATGCTATCCTATCAACATGGGCCAACATTTCTAAAGAATGCTTTCAGCACCTTGTTGAATCAATGCCAGTGTATTTCTCATCAAATTCTCCCATTATCAAAAAATATACTATCCACTCTCATTTATAACTCTCTATTATTACCCTACTTTATGTCAATAATCGTCTGATTTGTGTCTATTATTTATTTCTTCTGGACATTTTAGGAGAAACATCTAAAACAAAGATAATGCTCAAATGATGTTTGGTGAAACAGCAACTCCGGAGCAATAAAATGTCCCTCTGGGATATGTTGATGACTGATCATCTTCAGCATCAGGACATGTAAGAGTTAACATGCTATTTCGGGCATATATTGCTCCTGGCAGACACAACATGAAAATCAATTCCCAGCACATTCAAACACATCTCCTGTGGTCAGCGGACTCGAGCGCTGATTTACCAGGCATTCAGGAGTTAAGCAGAGCATAAGTGGCCATCTATCTGTGTGCCCAGTCTTTGCGATGGAGCTTGGGAGGTGTATTTTTCTCAATCAGAGGAGACAGCCATGTGGTCAGAGGAAAGGCACAGATGGAGGGGAGGGATGTTGGAGACCACAGCACTGAAACTCCCTGCTGGGAACTACAGGAGACTAACAGCCAAATCAAAAAAAAAAAAAAAAGACAAAGCAAAACACCATTTAAACAGCAACATTTTCAGCTCACTGCAGGCCAACCTACAACATCGACTTCCTGATTACATTGACTTCTTTAACCTATTAATATTAGGAAGATGTGTTTTTTTTATTAGTATGTAACGTCAACTTTAGATCAATATATAAATCTCAAATATTATCCTTCTGTTTTATTCATTACGATCACAAGCCGTAATCATTGACTGTTCATGTTCATTTTGTCTACTTTACTGAATGCATGATGTTTAGCATAACTTGTGTCATCTCTTTGTCATTTATTTATTTATTTTTCCATTTTTCATATTACCATACAGGAACATATGGATAAAAAGGGAAGGAAAATCGATATATTGACGGATATAAATTACATCATGTTGAGATAGATAGATAGATAGATAGATAGATAGATAGATAGATAGATAGATAGATAGATAGATAGATAGATAGATAGATAGATAGATAGATAGATAGATAGATAGATAGATAGATAGATAGATAGATATGGATGGATGGATGGATGGGTTTGGATAGATGGGTTTGGATGGATGGGTTTGCATGGATAGATAGATAGATAGATAGATAGATAGATAGATAGATAGATAGATAGATAGATAGATAGATAGATAGATAGATAGATAGATAGATAGATTTTATTTTTAAGTCCTTATTTTTGTGGATGGATGGATGGATGGATGGATGGATGGATGGATGGATGGATGGATGGATGGATGGATGGATGGATGGATGGATGGATGGATAGATAGATAGATAGATAGATAGATAGATAGATAGATAGATAGATAGATAGATAGATAGATAGATAGATAGATGATAGATAGATAGATAGATAGATAGATAGATAGATAGATAGATAGATAGATAGATAGATAGATAGATAGATAGATAGATAGATAGATAGATAGATAGATAGATATTATTTATTTTATTTTTAAGTCCTTATTTTTGTTTGTCTTTTAGCCCACAAAAAGTATTCTCATCGCTTGATAAAGTTAAGACTGAGCCACTGTAGTCACTTGGACTAATTTAACGATGTCTTTAATAACTTTTCAGGGAACAAGTTTCAATCCCTTAAGAAGCCTATGGAGGAGTGATCCAGCTCTCAGATTTCATCAAAAATATCTTAATTTGTATTCCGAAAATGAACGAAGGTCTTACGGGGTTGAAACAACATGAGGGTGAGTAAAAACTGACAGAATTTTAATTTTTGCGTGAACTATCCCTTTAAACCAAAATTATTCAAAAGACAGTGAATATCAGTGGATTCACACTAACAATGACGGTAAAAGTGTTAAAGGTCAAAGGTCTTAGAAATGACCTTTTCTGAATTCCCCAGGATTTGTTGTGTGCTTGGGTGTTGTTTGCTGAGCACTAGCTTGTAAAATCCAACTTCAAACACTGTGACAGGCAGCAGATCTGCGGCATTTGCAAAAGGACGAGTTCAAATCCAGCTCTCTTTTATTATCCCGATAAGGGGGATGTGTTTGGTGTTCCTGAAAATAACAAATGCTCAGCAAGATACTGAATGTAAAGAGGTGTTTTATTCATGAAACTACCAAGAGCAGCGCTTCCTTGCATTTAAAATATTGCGAAATGAACTAACTTTATCCCGATATACCTGGACTGGATGATAACGCACTTAAAACGATATGCAAAGCAAATCACAACAAGCTTTTTTCCCCGGTGAACTGCCTGTGGTCTTAGTTTACCTGACAGCCTGTGACTGCAGTACCACTGTACGTGACATCTTTACATTTAGAGGGATAAAGGGAGGTTAGGGCTGGAGATAAGACTCCAGTGTGTGTCACCCTTGAATGTTAAACTGCATTGCCAAAAACGAGAGAGAGAGAGAGAGAGAGAGAGAAAGTGCATGGGCTGATCTTTTTATGCATCACATTGCTCCTCACCTCTAAAATCAGAGGAAATAAAAGTGGAAAATAAATAGAGAAAAGTGGATTTGTCTGGATTTCTCCACTCAGAGTGTGTTCTCATCCATTATATTTATGTAAAGACTCCATGAACTCAAAATTAGTTTTGCATCTTTCAGTCCATATCTGTAGCTGAGCTAGTGTGCTTATAAAAGTTGCAGAATTATTTCACTATCTATGTATTTGAAAATCAGCATTTTTATTCCAGGGAAAAGGAGCACAATTCAATGACTCTTGTTAGAAAGGACAATAAAGTTTTTTGTCCAATCAAATTTAGACATTGAATAAACAAACAAACACTTTTCTTTATCTGCATTTCTGTCTTGGTTGTGTCAATACAAAACGTCATTGAAAACTCATTTCAACTTCTCTTAAAAAGTTCTCCAAATCAATTGTTAGACACAAAAACAAGTAAATACATCTTTAATGATAAAAGTTATTATTCCAATTCAAAATGTGTCTATTTAAATCATTTTTCGTGAAACTTGCTGATGGGCCATTTGGCTGAATGAATAGTAAAATCTTTCTTAAACATTTTAAATAAGAAATGTTTTCTAACCGATTTACACTAAACTTCATTCTGCTCATCTTTTATGAATTAGGCTCGGTGTTTTTCTTCCCTATTGATGGGAAACATGGATGACTAAATACTGTGCACTAAAGATATTATTTTGGACTAAAATGCAATTTAATAACACTGTGAGGCCACAGCACATGCTGCAGATTATTGATGCCATTTAAAGTGATGATAAAGCAAAAAGGCAAATAAAATAAAATCTCAAAAGTCACATTAAATTAAAAGTAATATTTAATCTTTTTTAATCTATTACAGTATTTGATCCTGAAAATATCGATTGAACCTCTTCGCTTACATTTTAAAACATTAAGTGCATTTCTTTCCTTCCTTCCTTCCTTCCTTCCTTCCTTCCTTCCTTCCTTCCTTCCTTCCTTCCTTCCTTCCTTCCTTCCATCCATCCATCCATCCATCCATCCATCCATCTTTTCATCCATCCATCCATTCATCTGTCCATCCATCCATCCATCCATCCATCCATCCATCCATCCATCCATCCATCCATCCATCCATCCATCCATCCATCCATCCATCCATCCATCCATCCATCCATTCATCCATGAATATCTCTGCTGCCAGTCCTGGATGTCTAATGGACATGAAATATCTCTAAATTAGAAGTACACAACAGTAAAAAGCTGTGGATCAGGGAAGACAATCTGTGATTTGATGAATTCGTCATAATCAAATGTGTTCTAGTAGTCTTGTACATGTTTCAAGGCCTTGAGGAGTCCTCATTACACTCGCAGAAAAAAAAGGTACAAAAGCAGTCAATGGTGCAAAAGTGTACCCTTTCAAATGGTGCACTTTTGTACCCAAAGGCTGCATATTGGTACCTTAGTGGTACAAATTAGCTCCTAAATATTAACACCTTAAATGTACATATTACCAACTAAATGGACATATTAGCTCATGAAATGGACATATTAGTACCTAAAATGTACATATTAACACTTAAAATGTATATATTAGTGCCTAAAATGTACATATTAGAATCTAAAATGGACATATTAGCGCCTGAAATGGACATATTAGTACCTAAAATGTACATATTAGCACTTAAAATGTACATATTAGCATCTAAAATGGACAAAAGTTTACCTTTTGAAAAGGTACAGCCCCAGTGACAGCTTTTGTACCTTTTTTCTGAGAGTGTATAAAGTTTTCAATAGCAACAAGGATATTGCCACATGATTTGTTGGGGTTGTTATCGCTTGATGTAGTGTGTGAACGCAGCAGTGGGTCCAACAGACTGAATACTAGATTACAAACTAAAAATAAAATAATTAACTAGATCGCTCCTTAAAAAAAAAATCCACATGCTTTTTCAGCATTGACCATCCAAAATATTGACAAGAAAACATTTGCACTTGTCACGTGTCATATTAGCAAAACATGCATGCTATAGTGTGACTGATATTATGTTAGATATGCTCTATTTCAATCGTATTTCTTGCTGTTGAAAGTGAGCATATGGTAAAAAATGGTGTTAGCGTGCTATATTTCCAACCCTGTGCTATTTGACCTCAGAATTTACTGTAGCTTTTACGGTACATTTCCACGAGAAACTGGAAAACAGAAAGTTGTCAATGAAAGGTGAAGCGCAGGAGAGTCCTTTATTGCTTTTGAGAGGTTACTAATCTGCACTGCAAACAGGCTTTATCCCGGCACTTTCAGCGTGACCTGGAGCAAATAAATAAATAAATAACTGTCGATTTTTTATTTATCTTCTTCCCGCCACTGCATTTGTGTTGACAGTTAATTTAACCGGATCAAGGAGTCCACTTGCCTTGTCCAAAGAAAGTATGACAAATGGCATCCGGTAAAGCCTTAAGACCATCTTCAGACTGCCCTAAGGCCTCTCGCTGTCCATGGAGATTAACCTTTCCAACGCCACTGACACAATTTTCCATTTTCGTGCAGAGCTCTCAGGAAGGTGCAAGGATCTTGACGTTGGCACATATCCATGATTGACTTTAAAAGAGTGGAACAAGAGTGGACGGTGCTCAATATGTGAAACCACTCATGAAATCCACTTGAATTTAAAGTGATTTCTTCCACGCTTCAACTTCACGTCGGCCTCTAGTGTCGAATGAAACCGTTTATGGAGTCAAAAGACATATATAGTGGCAAAAGTAATTTTTTATATGTTTAAATAAATAAATAAATAGCACACAGTTTGTGCACATGGGAGAGTTGTGAATTATAACTTGCAATACGGAATTACATGAAAATGCAGTGCTTTTATTCATGCAGCAAAACAAATGAAGAGTTCAGATGCAAAAGCCTCTAAATGCCATTTGAAATTTTCTTCTAAAATGATCATTTTTATCAAGCTTATATATTCAAGTCCAGTAATTTCACTTAAATGACGATTAATAGGTAATCCTCATTGCAATTTAAGTGAAATTACTGAACTTAAATATACAAGCTTGATAAAAATGATCATAATAGCACATAAAATGTACATATTAACACTTAAAATGTATATATTAGTACCTAAAATGTACATATTAGAATCTAAATGGACATATTAGCTCCTGAAATGGACATATTAACACCTGAAATGTACATATTAACACTTAAAATGTATATATTAGTGCCTAAAATGTACATATTAGAATCTAAAATCGACATACTAGCACATAAAATGTACATATTAACACTTAAAATGTATATATTAGTACCTAAAATGTACATATTAGAATCTAAAATGGACATATTAGCTCTTGAAATGGATCTAAAATTATAATTTTTATCAAGCTTATATATTCAAGTCCAGTAATTTCACTTAAATGACGATTAATAGGTAATCCTCATTGCAATTTAAGTGAAATTACTGAACTTAAATATACAAGCTTGATAAAAATGATCATACTAGCACATAAAATGTATATATTAACACTTAAAATGTATATATTTGTACCTAAAATGTACATATTAGAATCTAAAATGGACATATTAGCTCCTGAAATGGACATATTAACACCTAAAATGTACATATTAACACTTAAAATGTATATATTAGTGCCTAAAATGTACATATTAGAATCTAAAATGGACATATTAGCTCTTGAAATTGATCTAAAATGATCATTTTTATCAAGCTTATGTATTCAAGTCCAGTAATTTCACTGAAATGACGATTAATAGGTAATCCTCATTGCAATTTAAGTGAAATTACTGAACTTAAATATACAAGCTTGATAAAAATGATCATTTTAGAAGAAAATTTCAAATGGCACTTAGAGGCTTTTGCATCTGAACTCTTCAAATGTTTACAGATTTTTCAAATAACCTCAAGAAAAGCACTAAAAAAACAGCAAAAGGGTTTGGAGCATCAAGAGTGAGTAGAAGATGACAGAATACTTGTTTTTGGGTGAACCAAACCTTCAAGGCTGTAAATTCACATTTTGCTACATACAATGAAAGTGCTGTAAAAAGCCTCTCTGACCTGCTGATGTCATCGCTCTGCACACGGGGTGACACGCTTTGTCATGTAGCGTGTGTGAGAAGAATAGCTTTTGACAGCCGGCAGTGAGATGTGTCTGAGTAATGGTTTGAGCTTAACGTGATTGGGCTGAGAGCCGGCAATCGTGATGGACACATGACATGGATAAAAAAATAAAAAAAAATCCCATACGCAGGAATAAAATGACACATCTGCATGTCTGTCGTAATAAACGCATGCCATGAGCTTCAAGCTCACTCGCCCACTCAACACCACATGATGTAGCCAACTAGGACATGTCCCTGTGTTTATCTTGGATTGAGTTTCCTATTAAACATTCACAGCCCCAAACCTCCATGTAACTCTAAATTACCCCTAAATGCAGAGGGAAAAGATTACAAAAGTATATTCTGAAGAGTATTAAAGGGATAGTTCACTTTGAAATACATTTTCGGTGTGTTTTAGCTTACCTCAAGGACATCCAAGATGTAGGTGTCTTTGTTTCTGCAGTAGTTTCAATTTTGATATTTTTAGGTCAAACCGTTCTTGTCTGTCTGTCATATAATGGAGGTCTATGGTCACCACCTCAAAGAGCATGCACAGAGAAGTCCAAATTAAACATGATTTAATGACTCGTAAATGTAAGTACACATTGATGGTCTAAGACACCAAACGAGCGGTTTGTGTGAGAAAACGAACAGTATTTATATCGTTTTTACCTCTTGTAGCCACAGCCACGTCCAAGTGATCTGAAGTCTGCGCAAGCACCAGTATTGATCTCTCGCGCGTGTATCTCATCATTTACACTGAGATTTCGGAAGTGTTACATTTGACTGTGAAGATCTTCACATATTTAGATACACAGGAAATCGCAATGGAAGACGTTTTCAATATATCAACAGAAGTAAATATATCATGATATGTCAATATATCATGAATGTTTCATGTTTTGTGACGTACGTTTTGTGACTTGGACGTGGCTGTGATTACAAGAGGTAAAAACGATATATAAATATCGTTCGTTTTCTCACACAAACCACTCATTTTGTGTCTTAGGCCAACAATGTGTACTTATATTTACGAGTCATTAAATCATGTTTAATTTGGACTTTGAGGTGGTGACCATAGACCTCCATTATATGACTGACAGACACGAACAGTTTGAGCTAAAAATATCAAAATTGAAACTACCGTGGAAACACCTACATCTTGAATGCCCTTGAGGTAAGCTAAAAACATACCAAAAATGTATTTCAAAGTGAACTATCCCTTTAAGGAACTCAGTTTCAGAGAAGAGAAGAGATGATGCTGCAAGATGGAGGAGAAGTCATTTCGATTCAAGATTACGAGGCACATTATAATGATGTGCACAGATAAATAATTTATAACAAATATGGCAATGTATATGACTCCTAAAAATTTCTTCACACTAAAAGAGCTGCGTACTGAAAGGTTCTATGGGAAACCACATTTTTTATGGCATTGTCCATTTGGAAACTTTATTGTAAAGCTTTAATGTCTGCAAAGTAATGCATCCTTGCGAAATAAAAGTATTATAATTTCTTAAAAAATCCCCATGAATCATGAATAGCAATGCTCCTAAACCAAACCCTTACAATATTATTAGCTGAAGGAAATGCTGACCCAGCAACACATTTTACTCAAGTCTTGTAAAAGTAAATATTTTTAATGAAAAATGTCAGTGAGAAATTTTATTGAGCAAAATCGCCTGTGTTGCATAAACAAACAAACAAAAAAATCAGGATTTATCAGAACTCTGAATTGATGCAATGCAAATGAAAGCATCATTTCATCTCCCACCATCTCTCTCTCTCTCTGAATAGTAAAAGAAGCCAACCCAGATGGCAAAATGACATAAGTGAGGATCTGTTCCAAATCTATCCCAAAATGTGGTTTGAAGCAAGCAAATCTATTCAAACTGGCACGGATTTGCACCGCAGCCCAAACTTGGCATGATCTGGGTTCCTGATGTGGGCACATCGTTATCTGTAACAGTTGGCATGACAAATGCAACTTCAAAATTAAAGCTTCAAAAGCATTAGGGGAGAACGGGCCACAACGTAACGCTTTTTGACTTTCTCAGTTTGTGTAAATTTACTGCACTCATGCTGCACTCTTAGAAGAAAAGTTTCTATAGAACCTTAAAAAGGTTCTATCAGCGCTACATATTTGGAACCCCTAGAAGGTTCTATACAGGAGCCTTTTTAGGGTTCTTTGTAACCAGGAAAAAAAGTTATGGAACCTTTCGGGTTCATTCATTATCATATGTTCACTAGATGAAATAAAATGATTAGCTGAACACAACTTTATCTCCGCCAGCCACATTTCACTAGATACTCTAGCTAGCTAGTACATCATGACTGACAGCAAAACTATGCTGAAGAAATCTGACCTTCAGACAGCAGCAGGATCCAGCCTCACACAACCAAAACTTGATTGGAGCTGAAGATTTGAGCACTGCAAGTCAGAAATTCATCTGGCTGATTATTGCAGCTTTTTCTCCCACCGAGAGAATCAGTTAGGGCTCTTTTAACAGGTGCCATCTTCCGTAATAAGACTGTTGCACCAGGTATCAGACACGGGACCCTCATCAGATGTCCTCATGCATGGAGCCTTTCAGTGTGATGAAGTGCCCGAGGGACGCCTGAGACAATGTCCGAATCGATCCTGCCTTCATTATCCGCTTCCCTTCTCTTTTAACGAGAGTTCTTTAGAATGTACAGTTATTCTGTTGTATGTCAAGGTTAAGAGTCAAATAAACTGATTAAGCAGGAGGGAGACAACATAGTATCGATACAGTTCCCTCCCTTTTATTTGTAAAGCATGAAATAACACTTAATACTCACACAGAGGGATATACTTGTACTTTTTTTAACACGTTAATGCTGAAAACACTGTAAAAATATTGTTGGTTTAACTTAAAAAATGAAGTAACCTGGTTGCCTTAAAATTTTAAGTTCATTGAAATGGAAAAATTTAGTTAATACAATGAAGGAGATTGATTTAATCATCAGAAACTCACTATATTGTGTTATCTGAACCACATAAATTATTTAAGTTGATTTGACAAAAGAAAAAAATGTTGTGGCTACAAATCATGAAAATATTTTACAGTGTAAGATATTAAAACAATTAAATACATTTAATAATTAAAATTATATATATATATATATATATATATATATTATATTTTATAAAATAATATAAATATAAAATATAATAAAATATGAATATAAATATAATATATATTATATACATTATGTATAATATAATAATATAAAATTTTATTTTTAACTATAATTTATTATATATATATATATATAATTTGTTTTTTTACAGTGAAACATTGTAAAAACTTTTTTTTTCTTTAGTCAAATCAACTTAAATAATTAGTGTGGTTCAGATAACATAATATTTTGAGTTTCTGATGATTAAATCAATCTCCTTCATTGTATTAACTCAATTTTTCCATTTCAATGAACTTAAAATTTTAAGGCAACCATTACTTCATATTTTTAAGTTAAACCAACAATATTTTTTACAGTATACACACACATAACTTTATATTTTAACTTTTCAAATCTATATGTATATCTATTGAGGTGTGGTGAGGTATAATTTCAGTGAACAATGTTTATTGTGTAATTATAGGAATATACATTTCATATAAAAATGACAGATGTAAATTATACAATGAGCTAGTAGGGGAGATTGTAAGCCAATATCGTCATAAGATATTGTGCCTGAAGTGCCATTTCTCATAATGAGGTTAAAGAGTGTATGCAGTGATTTAACTCACAGTACAGTGAATTACAGCACAGGACTCCTCCCCTTCCATTCTTACTTCTGATTACATTATTCATCAGATGTGATTAGACCGTCGCGTGTAACTCCGAGAGAATTCCTAATCGAATGGAGGGCATGCTTCTTTTTCAGAAACACAGTTACTGTGCAGTGAAATCAATCTAGTCTTCATAAATGAATCAGCACTAATGATGCAGAGCGACTCACATTTGTCTAACAACCCACAGCCATGCATCAATGCTCAACCAATGGAGGAAAACACCCCCGCCTGCAGACAGTAATCGTCACCCTTCATTGGTTGAACTCCATGAAAAAGAAGGTAATGGTCTTCGGTACATACCGTGATTTTGTTGGTTTTCGACAATGACCACATGCAATGAAAACAGCTTATACATTGAAAATGTATGAAGAGTTTAGATGCAAAATTTGAAATGATCATTTTTTTTATCAAGCTTGTATATATAAGTTCAATAATTTCACTTAAATGGCAATGAAGATTACCTATTAATTGCCAAGTGAAATTACTGAATTTAAATATACAAGCTTGATAAAAATGATCATTCTAGAAGAAAATTGGATGGGTTTTGGAAATGGGATGGAATGTCCTCACTCTAAAAAATGCTGGGTTGTTATAAAAAAATTCAACTTCTCCTCAATAATTATTTATCTAGAGAGTCCAGAGAATAGTCCTATACTGGTTTGGTTTCAATGGGGCGAAAAACCAGGGACTAGTTCGCAAAAGTACGTTTTTAACATATTCATGAATATTTAATGAACGATTTGATTGACAGCAATGGTTCTAGAGACAACGTTGTTCAACATTAGGAGATCTATCAAATGATATGCATATTGTGGGGATGTGTACAACACCACTTGATTACAGAGCCGTAAAACTCGTTAGCGCCAACTAGTGGCCGATTTCATTCAAAATTCTTACAGACCTCTAAGGCCACGAGTCGAACACGCCCATCGAGTTTCGTTTCGTATATATGGGTCAAATATGGACAAACTCAAACATTGGGTTAAAAATGTAACTTAAAAATGTAACCCAATGGCCATATTTGACCCAAAATTGGGTTAAAACAACCCAGCATTTTTTAGAGTTCTCACAAATGCAAATTGCAATATCCGAAGTCCTGGTCCTGGAGGGAACATTTCCCAGCATTGACTATTTTTGTTTGTTTTTTAGCTTATAAATCAGTTTTAGCTTATAAATCAAATCAAAGTGATGTTTTTTGAAAATGTAAAAATGTCGAAAGTTTTCTGTGATGGGTAGGGTTCACTCTAAAAAATCCTGGGTTGTTTTAACCCAATTTTGGGTAAAATATGGACAAACCCAACTACTGGGTTAAAATTATCATTTAAAAATGTAACCCAATGGCTGGGTTTGTCCATATTTTACCCAAAATTGGGTTAAAACAACCCAGCATTTTTTAGAGTGTTAGTGTAAGGGGATATAATATACAGTTTGCTGTATATTATCTAAAAATGCTGGGTTGTTTTAACCCAACTTTGGGTAAATTATGGACAAACCCAAACGTTGGGTTAAAAATGTACAGTGCAATTAAAAAAATGCAACCCAATGGCTGGGTTTGTCCACATTTGAGCCAAAGTTGGGTTAAAACAACCCAGCAATTTTTAGAGTGTATAGTATAAAAATCATTGCGTCCATGGAAAGTCCCCATACAACACAGAAGCCCAATGTTGGTGTGTGTTCCCTGTGATATTGGTATGAAATGAGACTAAAATCATGTTCTTGACCCTTTATAAGTTTTTTCACTTGTATACTATATTGTTAGAGATGAGCATTATACTTCATAGCAGCCTATTTTCTGTCTGTATGCTTGACTCAGAGAGCAGACAAAAAAAGCATCAGGACAACATGCCTTTGATGCAATGAAGAATGTGAAGCGAAGAGAGAAGGTTGAGCGAGATAAAAACACACTGACCGGGGTCCCTCGGGGAGATGCAGACAGTGGGCCTGTGGTTACAGCGAGTGCGTGTCTCCTACTAATGCTAACATGTTTCTTCGGTACAGAAGCAGAAAAGCATTTCAAGCTCTACAGAATAGTGTCCAACTTGCACCATCTAGATAGTGACAAGGACTCCAACTCCCCATGGAACAGCCTCAAACTTCTCTGAGATGAGGGTGCTTTGAGATAATACTCGTGAATAGATATTACAGGGTAAGAAACCAATGGGAAGCTACTCACTTCATCCCTAAAGGCCTGCAGGTGGAGAACCCACCACTGGCTGTTTGATGTAAAGTCGAGTAGCGGGCCTGCAACATCTAATATTCAGTTTGTTGATCTTCCTTGTGGCTCATAGTGGTGTAAGAATTCTTATTTGATCTTTAATGCTTGGACTATATATACAGTAGGGTGCAACAGTCATCAGCTGTGTTCGTTCCAGAAATACTTTTTCCATTTACTTTCTCCATGCTAATTCAAAAGACTGTTTAATGAGATGTATCACATGGTTCATTAAAAATCACACCAATAGAAAATCGAGATCATGTGACACTGAAGATTGAAGCTGAAAATTCAGCCTTTGTATCACAGGAATACATACGATTTTATTTATTTTTATTTTTATTTTTAATTCGCTGTATATTTGATCAATAAATGCAGTCTTGGTGCGCATAAATAAACCTTATACACCCCAAGCTTTTGAATGGTAGTGTATTCATATGCTCAGAGCTCACAATAGGTCTTTCTCAAATGTTTTCTTGGTTATCGTTGAACATAAATTCATCTGCAGATTTTTTTTTTTTTTTTACATCCGTGAACCCCACAGTTACACTCCGGCCTTATATTAAATACTTGTTCCAGTTTCAGACCGAGATTGAGTTGCACAACTGTTGTTTTTGGTTGTTTTCAAGAGACTGAGATTATGATGCGATGGTACTAATGACGTCTATAGTATTATGGCCCCGGGTCTCTCTGCACGTATGCGTGGTTATGCGTTTGTCTTTAGAGATGGACTCTGCTTTGCTATTATGTTACACTGATGATTGATGCGCTTTTTGAGAGGCGATGCGTACTTTTTCACTCGACGGTACTATCAATTTCTGCATTATTGCAATACAGCTATAATGAGAGCAAGTAATTTAAAATAATCCATCAGTGCTTGACCTTTACAAAGAGGCGAGGGAGAGCGATCGAGAGAGAGAGACACACAGGGCAAAGAGTGACACTAGTGTCCATATCAGATTCTCTTCGATCCTAGAGGGTGATTTAATGGAAGACATAAAGGCGACACAGTCTCAACATACCTGTCAACATTTGGATTCATTAGTACGGGAGATCTGATGGCAGAGGCAGGCTATATAAAGATTAATTACGCAGATATTAACATAAATAAATATATAATCTCTGTATTACATACATGATAACCTACATTACATACATAGTCTAGATAGATAGATAGATAGATAGATAGATAGATAGATAGATAGATAGATAGATAGATAGATAGATAGATAGATAGATAGATAGATAGATAGATAGATAGATAGATAGATAGATAGATAGATAGATAGATAGATCTATCCACCTATCCATTCACCCATCCATCCACCCATCCACTCAACCATCCATCCATCCATCCATCCATCCATCCATCCATCCATCCAGTCACCCACCCACCCACCCACCCATCTTTTACTATGTATTATGAATACAGGTCAATACCAATACTCATCCATCCATCCAGCCATCCATCCACCCATCCACTCACCCATCCATCCATCCATCCATCCATCCATCCATCCATCCATCCATCCATCCATCCATCCATCCATCCATCCATCCATCCAGTCACCCACCCACCCACCCATCCACCCATCTATCCATCCATCCATCCATCCATCCATCCATCCATCCATCCAGTCACCCACCCACCCATCTATCCATCCATCCATCCATCCATCCATCCATCCAGTCACCCACCCACCCACCCACCCACCTATCCATCTTTTACTATGTATTATGAATACAGGTCAATACCAATACTCATCCATCCATCCAGCCATCCATCCACCCATCCACTCACCCATCCATCCATCCATACATCCATCCAGTCACCCCCCCATCCATCCATCCAGTCAGCCATCCATCCATCCATCCATCCATCCATCCATCCATCCATCCATCCATCCATCCATCCATCCATCCATCCATCCATCCAGTCACCCACCCTCCCACCCACCCATCCATCCATCCATCCATCCATCCATCCATCCATCCATCCATCCATCCAGTCACCCACCCACCCACCCACCCACCTATCCATCTTTTACTATGTATTATGAATACAGGTCAATACCAATACTCATCCATCCATCCAGCCATCCATCCACCCATCCACTCACCCATCCATCCATCCATACATCCATCCAGTCACCCCCCCATCCATCCATCCAGTCAGCCATCCATCCATCCATCCATCCATCCATCCATCCATCCATCCATCCAGTCACCCACCCTCCCACCCACCCATCCATCCATCCATCCATCCATCCATCCATCCATCCATCCATCCATCCATCCATCCATCCAGTCACCCACCCACCCACCCACCCATCCATCCATCCATCCATCCATCCATCAAGTCACCCACCCATCTTTATATTACGTATTATGAATACAGGTCAATACCAATACTTTGATTTTTTTTCTCACTTTCTGGGGATGAAATTAGTAACTATAGTCATTCAGTATAACTGAGAGCCATCTTTTATAATAAATAAATAAAACAATTTTAATTTAGATGAACTTAAAACAATATTCATATAAACCCATCATAACATACAAGTCTGTTGATGGCCATTCAACAGTATCCGACTCTAACCTTTACCCGGCCTCGGAGATTGTGAGTGGATTGATTCAGGCTCTATTATTTTGACAGGATATCAGTCCAGAACAAGAAAAAAAGAGACTTGGAGTGAGGGCAGTGAGACAGAAAGAGTGGATAGAAAGGAAGATGACCTCAGCGAAAGTGTAAAAGAACAGGCTCGCTCACTCCTGCAGGTGCATCTTTCTCAATAAAGAAATATAAGAGAGAGAGAGAGAGAGAGAGAGAGAGAGAGAGAGAGAGAGAGAGAGAGAGAGAGAGAGAGAGAGAGAGAGAGAGAGAGATCGACCTTTCAGCAAGAGCAGTGAGAAAGAAAGACCTTGGCTCCCCTCGAAGAGTCCATAAAACCCCCTGTCTCGGAGAAAAGATTGGATGTGGCGCCATGTCTGGATGCATGGCCTCTCCGATAACAGGCTAGTTTCCCTTCATCAAATCCACACCATGAAGGAAATGAAGGAGGGGAGGGGGAAAAAATCCAGAATGTCCTGTGCCCTCATGTTCCGTCGCAGATTGAGTTGTGCGCCAAGGAAAAGAGGCACAGCGAAGCCAAGAACATAGAAGTGTTGCTATCAAAGCCTGGCCTGAATTCCACTCAACGACTTGTGGGTCTTCACAGCCGTATTGACTTAACCGCTGTAGCAGAAACAAACAACGGTAGATAAAGGTATTAGTTCCACTTGCCTGCCACAATTTCTCCACTCTTCTTAAAAGGAGAGACTTGATACGGACGAAAGCTCGGTGTATAACGGCGACTGTCAGCCTGTTGTCCAGAAAAACCTTCATGACAGATAACAATTAACTCATAGATCAATGACAAAACACCGGAAATGCAAGTGAAGCGTACACGGACTGACACTCGAGCAGTCTGGCAAACTAAACATACATATTTTATTGACTTTCAATTGCAAAGCGCTCACTAACAGCCGGATCTGTTTCACAAGGCTAGACTTTGTCAGTCGAGGTGACATTGAAACTAATAAGCCAAATCAAAAGTCAAACTAAATCAATTTGGGGGTTACGAGAAATGAACTCAAAACAACTCAAAACGAAATATGAGGGTGTTTCCAATCACGTAATTGAAATATCTTGACAGGTCAGATTAGGTGTATACATACATTTTTTAAAACTTGCCAGTAAGACAAAATGCACTCAAAGTACAATTTCTGAAAACATATATTTGATATAACTTATACTGTGTTGCTTCTGAAATAGATGTATCTTGTTTGAAGGATATTTGGAAATGATTTTAACTGGAAAAAATAGACAAAAATAAAATAATTTACATTAGAGCTGCACGATTAATCTCATTCCTAAACGGCAATATTTCTCCTGTGTCTTTTAAACCTTTGAAAAAATCCATGTATGCCTTTAGGTTTGAAACATCTTCACAAAGTCTTATCAAAACAGTCAACCATGCAGTATCTGTGTTACAAATATTCATATAAAT
Source organism: Cyprinella venusta (assembly GCA_038021265.1). NCBI lineage: Eukaryota > Metazoa > Chordata > Actinopteri > Cypriniformes > Leuciscidae > Cyprinella > Cyprinella venusta. The sequence goes on along the minus strand of CM075866.1, from coordinate 39,501,252 downwards.
CACAGCAGAGCTGATACACTTTGCAGTTAAAATATAAAAACTAGGGCTGTCAAACGATTAATCGCATCCAAAATAAAAGTTCATGTTTACATAATATATGTGGGAGCACTGTGTATAATTATTGCATGTATGCACACATGTATTTTTAATAAAAAAAAAAGTATTTAAATGTAAAATATTTATATTTATATATAATATAAATCTATATACAGTTTATACATGAAAATATTTCTTAAATATATACAAGCATGTGTGTGTGTATATACTGTATATATATATATATATATATATATATATATATATATATATATATATATATATTTATTTATACACAGTGCACCCACATATACTATGTAAACACAAACTTTTATTTTGGATGCGATTAATCGTTTGACAGCCCTAATAAAAAAAAACTGATGTATGCAAGCGATCAAAATAATGAAAATCTGTATCGACTGTATCGATTACATCGTTACGCCACTAGTTGGCAACAAATTACTGTTAAAAAAGGCATTTGTCATTCAATCATTCATTCAAGTATTTCATAAAAAAATGCTGATTCATCCAGTAATGAAACAAGTGAAGTATGTATGAGTGAGTTATTGAATCATTCATTGAATGATCCATTAAACATTTTAAATAGACTGTAGTAATTTGTCAGAACCTCTTAATGACATATTACTTTGTTTACTTGTCTGTTCAAAATCGTGGGAGAGTCGTGATCTCTGTTCGGAACAAAACCAATGAAATAAAGTGATTCTCAGTTTCGAGAATCGTGCAGCTCAATTAGAAGCTGATGTCATCATGATCACGTGCTTGTTTCTCTTTTGCCCCTGAGCTTGACCAACCAAAAGTAATTTGTGTATTCACTCTTGACCTGCAGCAATCAATCAGGCACTCAGAACATAACGCCTGCATCCAAATCCTGTACATATCCAAGCTGTTATGTTTTGAAAATGCGGGCTTTCTAATCAACTCTCAACTCCCTGATGAGATGACAACTGTTCTGAACTCTTCTGAACTCTGCATTTATGAGTCTAATATACATGCTTCCAATTTATATGTAGATGAAGGCAATGTACAACAGACATGTTTTTCAGGCCCTATTTCATACTTGAGAAACTCAAAGCGGAAGATTATACAGAGAGGTCAATGAAGGCTAAATATAAGAGACCTTGACTGAAAGAAGCAAACAGCCTCTTTAGCTAATTTATTTGGCGCCCTGCGTTATGACTTTATTTTGCACGTCCTTTAGAAAATGCAGAAGGGCCAAAGGTTGAGATGTAGAGAGTACAACGTGAGGCATAGTGTTGGGTCTTAAATCAGGCAATTCTTGCTTAATCTCTGAGCACATGCATTGTTCAACCCTGCATTCAAATGATGCTCTGTTCATTTTTTAAAGTGTGTTATCATGAATATCTCAATTGTTACATCAATGTACAGAAAAATGTTGTTTTTTTCAGCAGAGAAAACGACTTTAGTAATCTCCAACGATCTCAGAATGTCTTAAATTCAAATTATGGATGGATGGATGGACGGATGGACGGATGGACGGATGGATGGATGGATGGATGGATGGATGGATGTCTGGGTTTGGATGGATGAATGGATGGATGGATGGATGGATGTCTGGGTTTGGATGGATGGATGGATGGATGGATGGATGGATGGGTGGATGGGTGGATGGATGTCTGGGTTTGGATGGATGGATGGATGGATGGATGGATGGGTGGACGAATGGATGGATGGATGGATGGATGAATGGATGGGTGGATGGATGGATGGGTGGATGGATGGGTGGATGGATAGATGGATGGGTGGATGGATGGGTGGATGGATGGATGGATGGATGAATGGATGGGTGGATGGATGGATGGGTGGATGGATGGGTGGATGGATGGATGGGTGGATGGATGGGTGGATGGGTGGATGAATGGATGGATGAATGGATGGGTGGATGGATGGATGGGTGGATGGATGGGTGGATGGATGGATGGATGTCTGGGTTTGGATGGATGGATGGATGGATAGATTAGCTTATTATATGGGGAATGCTTGTTTGGAGAAAGTCGCTAAAGCAATGCGAGAGCAACATTTCTCTGGGTTTGACCTTTTTTTTAGCTCTCCCTTTATTGTCAAGTCACCTTCCTCAAAGTTCCTTCCATCTCTTTATTATGCATATACGGTATTTGTTTCCAACTATAGATTTATCAAAAGGATTCCTCAGGTCCAGCTGAGGTCACCTGGGCAAACTCATTAAAAGTAAGTAAATACATTGAAAAACATAAGTTGTGGAATTGTCAAGTTTTTTTGTAATTAATTACGGTTTCCTCACTACTTTTAAGTTAAGTCAACTGATCACTTTCTATAGTACAGCGTTAGTATTGACAGCATGCACAGTGATGGAAGCTGGCTTACAGTGCCAAGCCTGATAACATTTTAATGAAGTCCTAAACAAAAGAAAGACAAAAAAAAAAAAAAATCTAAAAGTCAACACTCTCTTTTGTCACAACCAGCACAAAAGCAAAAAAGACAGCCTCGCAAATTAGTGGGACACACACAGCGGGAGACTGCAAAGCCCATTCAGTCTGCTTCGAGACAAGAGGAGATTTTATTTCATTTGGATTCGAGGACACAAGCTGTGTCCTTTGACGTCAATTCAATCATTAAGGTCTTAATGCCAGGTCTTAATGTCACATGAAGGTCAGGTCTAAACATATAGAGGTTAGGTGACCTATTACACAGGACGCCCCTTAAATAGGGAGAAACTATATTTGAAGTAAATTATAGGGCTGCCATTTGCCAATATTGGTGTCATTTGTGCGAAACCCAGGAGGTTAATGATATGACCCATTGGAAAAGGTTGCTCGTGAGACTCAGTCGAGCGCTCAGCTGTGATTCATCGAAGTATCAACTTTTCTGGGATGTTTCTCCTAAAATCCCTTGGGTGAAACAAGTCGAAAGTTACAAGACACACAGTTAGACTATAGAGTTATAAAATAATGCAGATAGCAGCTCAGATCATGAAGGACCACCTTCTCAATTGTCAATCATCTAAACTAAAAACCCAATAACTTTATTATATTTAGTGCACGAATTTAGGCCTCTAAATAATCAACATGGCGATTTTTTTTAGAAGGATCCATCAGGCGTTGAAGAAATATTTATTTGTGCATCACTCTCAATCATCAGTGCATTATATGGTTTCCCCCCTACAATGAGCACTACTAATATTCGATTATAAAACTAAGTTTTTAAACATATTCTTCTCACTTATAAATTTTTTGGGAGATAAAGACTGACAACTGATAGTTATTTTCATGTTACGTATAACACAGTTTCACCCAAGTCGTCATATAACTGACGTCTTGGGACGTCTTTTGACCATACGTCAACATCTGCCTTTTTAGGGTACCCTTAAACGTCGGTTAATTGACGATCCCGGGCTATCATACAACTGACGCTTTACCTTTAACGTCAGTTAGGTTTAGGGGTAGGTTTAGGTCAGGGGTAGGGTTAGGATCCCATAACGTCATCTAACTGACGTTTAAGGGTACCCAAAAAAGGCGGATGTTGACGTATGGTCAAAAGACGTCCCAAGACGTCAGTTATATGACGTCTTGGGATGAGACTGCGCTGTTATGTAAGTAGTCTGCTTTTCTGTTATAAAGATCTCAGCACCAAATTGCATATTGCTTTCTCAGTTTGCAACCAATAAAAATAAAATTGAGGTGTTTCTTCTTCGAATATACGCTCCACATTCTCAATGTATACCAGCCTGGGAAAACCAGACAACTTCCGGCAAATTTAGATTTGCTCTGAAAGTTAGTCTGGCAAAGAGCTCATTCAAGCCCATTTCCAATCTGTCAAAATCGAGGCACCAATCAGAAACGTTGGGGCGGGGTTTACACGATGACAACAGTGCTGGGATTTTGAAGTAGATTTTGTAGCCTACATTACAAAGATGGACGCCACCATCGAACAGCATTCGTTCGAATCAAAGCGATTTGAAAGCGTCCGTTGTAAGCGATTTGAACGTTTCTTTTTTGTTAAAAACCGAGCGAAGCACAACATGTTTCTCCGCCGGCCACCGCTCTGCATACGTCATCTCCTTCAACGCTCTGATTGGTTTTAGGTCTATCCCCGATGTCCGTTGGTGATGCCCCTCTGGAAATGATTTGTCTATGAGGCTTTGCCAGACCATAAATCAGTTTAAACTGATAATGGTCTTGTTTTAACCAGGCTAACTGTATACAGAATGAGCTGTAGAATCCTGCTTTATCAAATATGATACTCAAATGCAGTTTTGCAAAAAAGTTCAGTAAATGGTTCCATTTAAATAAATAAAAGTTTTTCAGGTTAGTCAGGCTTTACAGGGTAAAAGTAAAATGAAATGTGCATTTAGACACGTGGAATACTTGCTACACACAATATTGAAGGCTAGAAAGACAAAAATCAATAAAAACCTTCTTTGACAACCCGACTAAAAGACGCTTTGAGATAAATCCTAAAACCAGACTTTTAGTTCACTGTGGTATTTTTTTTGTCTCTCTAAAGAAACATTCGAGAAGCAAAACACTCGACAAGAACTCCTTTATGATTTTTCTTTCTTTTTCATTTTTGCAAGAGAAGGCAAAGGAGTTATGGTGACATCAAACCTGTCAATAACTGCTTTTAATCATTTCTAATGACTTTGAATTGTAAAGTACGAGTTATGTGGGTTACAATAAGAATATTGCACTGTAGATGAAGCCTTGATCCAGTGAATAGACACTGTTCTCTGTTTACTTAGATCAATAATAGCTCTGAATTGTGTTTTGAGTAAGCAATAAGGTATGAGAGGCGGTGCTGTATCGTAAATAAGAAACGGCAGAAGGGCGTTGTAAGGGAGATGGTTCTCACTGCAGAACATAAAATCCACGGAGAGGATTCAGATACAGATCCAACTCGTCCCACCTTACAAATAACTAAACCTACCCATCTCCACCCTCTGATCCCTAACCCCACCCCTAAACCTACCCATCTCCACCCCCTGATCCCTAACCCCACCCCTAAACCTACCCATCTCCACCCCCTGATCCCTAACCCCACCCCTAAACCTACCCATCTCCACCCTCTGATCCCTAAACCCACCCCTAAACCTACCCATCTCCACCCCCTGATCCCTAAACCCACCCCTAAACCTACCCATCTCCACCCCCTGATCCCTAAACCTACCTCTAAACCTACCCATCTCCACCCCCTTATCCCTAACCCCACCCCTAAACCTACCCATCTCCACCCCCTGATCCCTAAACCCACCCATCTCCACCCCCTGATCCCTAAACCCACCTCTAAACCTACCCAGCTCCACCCCCTGATCCCTAAACCCACCTCTAAACCTACCCAGCTCCACCCCCTGATCCCTAAACCCACCCCTAAACCTACCCATCTATACCCCCTGATCCCTAAACCCACCCCTAAACCTACCCATCTCCACCCACTGATCCCTAAACCCACCTCTAAACCTACCCATCTCCACCCCCTGATCCCTAACCCCACCCCTAAACCTACCCAGCTCCACCCCTGATCCCTAAACCCACCTCTAAACCTACCCAGCTCCACCCCCTGATCCCTAAACCCCACCCCTAAACCTACCCATCTCCACCCCCTGATCCCTAAACCCACCTCTAAACCTACCCATCTCCACCCCCTGATCCCTAAACCCACCTCTAAACCTACCCATCTCCACCCCCTGATCCCTAACCCCACCCCTAAACCTACCCATCTCCACTCCCTGATCCCTAAATCCACCCCTAAACCTACCCATCTCCACCCCCTGATCCCCAAACCCACCCCTAAACCTACCCATCTCCACCCCCTGATCCCTAACCCCACCCCTAAACCTACCCATCTCCACCCCCTGATCCCTAACCCCACCCCTAAACCTACCCATCTCCACTCCCTGATCCCTAAATCCACCCCTAAACCTACCCATCTCCACCCCCTGATCCCTAAACCCATGCCTAAACCTACCCATCTCCACCCCCTGATCCCTAAACCCACCCCTAAACCTACCCAGCTCCACCCCCTGATCCCTAAACCCACCCCTAAACCTACCCAGCTCCACCCCTGATCCCTAAACCCACCTCTAAACCTACCCATCTCCACCCCCTGATCCCTAAACCCATGACTAAACCTACCCAGCTCCACCCCTGATCCCTAAACCCACCTCTAAACCTACCCATCTCCACCCCCTGATCCCTAAACCCACCCCTAAACCTACCCAGCTCCACCCCCTGATCCCTAAACCCACCTCTAAACCTACCCATCTCCACCCCCTGATCCCTAAACCCCACCCCTAAACCTACCCATCTCCACCCCCTGATCCCTAAACCCACCCCTAAACCTACCCATCTCCACCCCCTGATCCCTAAACCCATGCCTAAACCTACCCAGCTCCAGTATATGACGCATTGGGATGAGAATGGGCTGTCATGTCAGTGTGTTAGTTAGATCACCATCCTCATTTGAGCTTTTTCACAGTCACACCGTATTCCCACAACTACCAACTATTGATATATTTTAGTTATTCCCCCCATAACAAAAACAAACAAATAAATAAATAAACGCAGAATAGTGGATGCAGTCCATCTGGAAGGTTTTACAAAAAGAGAGCCAATTGTTCTTTTAAATAATATAATTTTAAATGTGTTGTAATTACATCTTCAAGGCAATTACCATAATTAGTCATCCGTGTTTCTAAATGCAATGAGCAATAAATGAATTTCAGCACAGTAGCGGTGAGATGTAGGTTCAGTCCTACAGGAGCATGTGGAGAATTTATCCTCCGTTAACTAGAAATTATAATCAACAAAAAATGTTCTACTTGAGATAACTTTGTTTCTAATGTTTCTTGCATGTCCCTCCCACTATTCCCATGGCCAACTGTTTTGGTTCATTAAAGTCAGCTTATTTTCACACTACTCATTAAAGGGGCTATATAGATATCATATATATTTACGTTCCTCAATAGTTTCCACCCTTCCACAAACATTAAACGAATGATATTTTTGTAAGTGTGAACATGAGCTCTCAAATGGCTGACTCAGTTGTCCAGTTGCCTATAGTCTCTCGCCGCACTACAGACACATATTTCATGTTGCATAATGAGTATCTATTCTACAGTGCCTATACTTCAGCCCAGATGATGTATGATTGCACCCAGTGTTTCTCTATGTGGAGATACACTATAAGTGCAGATGTGGCTGCTATTGGAATTATGTGCTGTTGCCATCCCAACGAGAAGCAGCCTTACAGTATATGGCATTTCTCAAACCCATTTACATCCAAAGCCATAATTATTTATTGTACTATATTTAGCAAAAAAAAAAGTGTCTCAGCAAGATGTAAAAATGTAAAACTGTAAAATGAATGCGCTTTATCTAATGAATAAAATTGTAGCAACAGATTACAAGCAATATTATTAATTAAATTTAACAAATTAGAATTGAGTAATAATTAATCAAATTATTCCTTAAAAATTCCTTAAAAATTAACCATTTAAAATGAGTAGAGTTTAAACAAAAAAAAAAAACAAATAAACAAAAATATCTGAATAACAGACAGATATCAAAGATTAATTAAGACCTCTTCATTTTATATTGCCAACATTGAAGACACCTGATGTTAATAAGCAGAATCACTGAAGGAGAAAAATGTAAATTTAAAACAAACATAACAAACTGATCACCATAATGGTGACTTAACACGTTTTTTTTTTTTTCATTTTCAATTTTTTAAGTTTTACTCATTTTAAATGGTTAATTTTTAAGGAATTCATTTTCACTCAATATTAATGGGTTAAACTGAATTAATAATATTGCTTAATCTGTTGCCACAATTTTTTTTTTTTTTTTTATTAGATAAAGCACATTCATTTTTACAGTGTACAATTCGGGTTGGGTATAATCAAGAGACAATCTGTTGTTCTTTGCAATTGACAGTTGTAATGATTTGGGATTGCAGTTGACATTTTGATTTTGGAAACAGCAGTTGTTCGACTGAAAATAATGTAAAACACAAGAGTATGATTTGCACCCCGGCCTATGATCACGAATTTAAAACGTCTGATTATTCACATTCTTTTCTCAGAGATCAGTCTTCCCAGAAGCTTTCTAATATTCCTTTGATCCAAAATTCCCATGTTAAATCACACAGAGTCAATTTCATACCATCTAGGAATTAACAATCTGAAAAAAAAGGAAAGACAACTCTCACAACCCCACATGCTCTACATTAACCACCCCCAAAAAACACTAGTCATAATTGCACTACCTTTCTATAAATAAAGAAATAAAAGCAAACTCAACATCAAAGTGATACACAGAGGCAAGTAATCACTTGGAAATGGAATGGTAATCTCTTAAGGGATGGCAAAGTAAGGTATTTTCAGTCAGTTTTCAATTAAATGTATTTTTTTTTATCCAATTTGCAAATCACCTATGGCTACACTTGACTTGAGCAAATTTCTTGTGAAACTCTTGCATCATCAGGAAGAACACACTATAAGAAATGAAGGAGTGTATCTAATGTCAGACAGCTTGACTGACAGCACTCGTTCATGCAGACCTAGAGTTGTTTGGAAGTGAACAAAAATTCAGCAATGACATTAATTTGACCTCACAGTACACATCTGCATATATGATGTGTGTGTTTTTTTTGTGTTTTGTTTTTTCGGCACATCACATCTCAAGGGAATGCTTAAAGGTAAATTTAGAAACTCACAAGCTGACATCTGTTCTGGAGCAAATAGACTGCTAATGTGTGTGTTCTACCGAGCAGTGTGGGACAGAATAATAAAAAACATATTCACATACAATATTCATTTTACAGCTAATACATTGTATTACCACATGGCCACATCATATCTCTACTGACAATTTTGCTCTTGCATTAAGATGTTAAATCAATATTTAATGATAATTACTCCCCAATGCTATATATATATATATATATATATATATATATATATATATATATATATATAATCGCGATTAATCGCATCCAAAATAAAAGTTTGTGTTTACATAATATATGTGGTTGCACTGTGTATAATTATTTTGTATATATATATATATATATATATATATAAAAACACACATGCATGTATATTTAAGAAAAAAAAATATTTATATATAAAATATTTATATTTATATATAATATTAATTATATATAAATCCATATACAGAATATACATGAAAATATTTCTTAAATACATACAAGCGTGTGTGTATTTATATATCTAAAATAATTATACACAGTGCCCCCACATATATTATGTAAACACAAACTTTTATTTTGGATGCGATTAATCACGATTAATCGTTTTGACAGCCCTAATATATATATATATATATATATATGACATATGACATATGACATATGACAACATACAACAGGTAACTAGGGGCAACAGCATGACAACATCTATCACTTAATCTGATGAATAACCATGTGAAGGTGGATATCAAGCCATATGTACAGCCTTCAGTTCCCATGGGAACCCATGCGATTTAGTCTTCTGTCTTACACCAAGCTTGAGTCTCTGATGTCTGAAGCCATAATGTAAATATAACGAGACAAAAGCGATAAAGAAAGTAGAGAGAGCCGAGGCTGAGGAGGTCGACGTGACCTCACCGCATCACAGGCTGATCCATCTAACTTCACCCACTGTGCTTTATCACATCTGAGAAACGCAGGCTTTGGAGAGTAGAAAGATATAGCTACATTTGAGCAGTGCAGGGAAACATCTACAGTCAAATCCATCAGATATAAGTAATAAGAAAATGTTTCCGAAAGAAGAAAACAACAGAGATACATTATATTATGAATGATCTCTGGAGAACAGACATGCCTGAGCCTCAGTCTGAAAGATAACATACACTGATGGCGTTTATAAATCATTTCTCAACAGTGTGTGTGGAGGGGGGCTGAAGCATGTGTTTGTGACCAAACATGTTTTTTTTTTTTTTCAAAATACCAAGAAATATCAAAAGAAAAGACAAAGAAAAATAAATAAATGAATAAACAACCCTCTTCAAACAGATTCCCCAAAATATTTATATAAACCATAAATGAATTACAGTAGAACTAGTGCAATAAACTTTGCTTCAATTGTGTAAAGATGATACCTTTTTATTAATTCTACTCAACACAGCCTATATCTTAAGAAGAAAGAGTATTTGTGATGTAAATTTGTATAATCTTTTTAATGAGCATGAGGGGATGTTGGATTTCATAATGTGTGGTTTTCTGCTTGCTTGATATGTGCATGTTTAATGACGTCGAGGAATAGCTGAAGATAGCAGGAAACTCAAACACTTTGAGAGGGAAAAAAAAAAGATTAAAGGTTGAGGTGAAGATCAAGGCGCTATCTGAAAATGGGGTAACTTTCAGAAGTCGTGTCACTGTGACTGTTTTGATGAAAGCCAGGCGATGCCGTTCACCTTTGATATCCAGGCTGGATTCTGCCATCCGGCAAGAGTTTTTTGGACGGCTAATTGACAGAAAAAGACATTTTGCCTGACCATACACCCCAACACATCCAGATTGTACAAGATCATGTGTATTGTATATATATATATATATATATATATATATATATATATATATATATATATATATATATATGTGTGTGATGTGAAGTCATTGGAAGTTACAAACAAGAACAAAATAATTACTGAGACAGTCTGTAAACACACTGATACAGAACAACAATACAAATGAATACTACGCTACATTAAGCCAAAAGCTGCTTAAATTAATAATACTACTAATCATAATATCCTCAAAGCAAAATTTTTAACACGGCTTCACTCCTAGTCGTATTGGATAAAAGTATCCGCTAAATCAATTAATGTTAATGGATGAATGATGCAAATGTTCAACAGCAAACATTTTGATATTTTCTTCTAGTTCTAAAAAACATGCATGAATGTTCCTATTAATGTTGTGTTTTCAGCGAATGCCATTGTGTTATAGTACTGCTAATAACACACTGGAGTCCTTTCCTCAATGTTTTCCTGTTTTTTTTCCCATTCATTATGTTACTAATATAGTTGTGAATATCAGAGGGAAATCACTCTTTTATTAAACATATTAAAGAGCACTCCATCACTGCTGGGAAGGCAGATCTGCATTCATTTACTGAACGCTGTTTTTATTAAATAAATAGCTACCCCAATTTTGTTCGTGTAACATATTTACACATCTCTTTTACATTTTACATCTGTCAAGCTATTAAAAGCAAAACACACTCTAAAAAATGCTGGGTTGTTTTAACCCAACTTTAAATATGAACTAACCCAGCCGTTGGGTTAAATTTTTACATTACATTTTTAACCCAACATTTCGGGTTTGTCCATATTTGACCCAAAATTGGGTTAAAACAACCCAGCATTTTTTAAGTTTAAGTTTAGTTAATTTATAACAGGACAATGTGCAGTTACATTAAGAAGATGGCTGCACCAGATTTAGCACTATGCTAATTTCCATCTGTAGTCCTACACAAATACAAACACATAACAAGATAAAATCACATTACAAAACAATTAGCATATAAAAACGATGTAACAGTGATGGTTATTTTAATACAATATATATATATATATATATATATAAACAATTTACTAGAAAAGCACGGTATACAAAGCATAGAAAAAAGTAAGTAAATAAATAAATAAATAAACAAAAACAAAATAATAATAATTAAGGAGAGAAAATAATAATAATGAAAAATTAAAAAAAAATTGTTTTATTTTCTTTTTCCTTTCAATATTACATATAAAAATACAATACAATGTAAAAGCCGTCAGATGGCACCCACCAGGGTATTATTGGCCAAAACACCCGTCTGGTTCCTTTAGAGTGCATAAGTCATAAAAGTAGATGTATGCCTTCTTTAGTCATATAGCTTTTGTGTGAAAAAACAGACTGATATTTAAGTTGGAAAAATAAATATATAAAGTTTTCTTTTTGTGGTGGATAGCGGAAAAAAGTGTGGAGAAAAACAATGACACAATCGTGGAATCACAATCAGGAAGTGAACTATTCCTGAAGCAAGTGTTAAAATTCTACATAAACATTTAAACTCGAACGAGATAAATAAAAATGCAAATATAACTGCAGAATCCATAATCCAGATACGTTTGGAAGCAGTTTCCAACTCAAACGCGACTCCTATGGGGACTGAAGAAATAGTCATGCATTACTTGTTCTTCATTCAGAAAGGCCCCTTGGCACCCTTCCCAATTCAGAACATTAAGAATCTCTCTCTCTCTCTCTCTCTCTCTCTCTCTCTCTCTCTCTCTCTCTCTCTCTCTCTCTCTCTCTCTCTCTCTCATTGCAGTGCCTTGGATTCAATATTTAAAGCACTTTAACACAAATAGGCCCTCCATCATTGCTAAGGTAGGCGAAAGTTCAGACAACTGCCTGGTGTTTGGCCTGATAAATGAACACCCTTGGCATTTACTCGGGGATGGGAACTCGAATGAGAATAATCCATGTTCTAAAGGGAGAATGTCCTCCGTGTTCAACACTGAGTCCACACACGATGATGGGGATGTGGGAGTGACCTACCGATTGCTATATGCAAGATTGTGGGATAGTAAAAAGATGGACGGGGTGGATGCAAAAGCGAGATAAACCGAGGACCGCCCGAAATACACACTGGGGCCTCTGGAAGTTAATGGTATTCAGTCTGCATACACATGACAAGGTCAACATCCCTAAAGGATTAAATTGTGCGTGTGTGTGTGGGTTGGGGGGATCTCATTCCACTAAAGGCCAGGGTATACTATATTTTTTGCGGTCTTCTGCGGTCTCGTGCATACACGTGTTTGCAAGTTTACTCGAGCACAGAGTATGTGTCATTAACAGGACGTTTGCAGCAAGCATTGCATCAATTACAGGGCTCCAGACTAACTTTTTGCCTTGGTTGCACTGGTGCGCCTAACTTTTTTATTTAGGTGCACCAGCACAAAATTTAGGTGCACTCAGATTTTTCCTCATCTCGCGTCGCCTTTAACGCCACAATTTCAAGGTCACCTTTTTATCACACACCATATATTCATATATGTAAATGCTTTTAAACAAAAATAAGATGTAGTTTTTTCGTTGTTGTTTTTTAAGCACAGTTATACTGTATATAAAAATATAAATCTTAAAAAAAAATTAAAGTGCTGTTTTTACATTGTTCAAGTAAGGGCAGGGTATTGACACTAATTTCACAATTCTCAAGGAAAACAAATCTCAACTAGGCTAATGCTGTAAACTGGGAGTCAGTTGTAGTCCATTGTTTCATTACCCTTCTATAATATTGAAGGTAAAAATGACCTGATTTGTACACAAACACTTAAATTAAACTTTTATTTATTTTATAATAATAATGTTATATGAATTATAAACAACATGGATTAAAACAACATGGATTAAATATTGAAAAACATTAAAAATGCACCTCTAGAGTTAATTTTTCTAGCTAGCTAACAAGTTTATGGTCGCTGGATATGTTTTTTTCTGAGGTGAATGTGACGTTAAATAACATTGTTTACAACCGTTTTACTGACGTCTTTCCACGGTTGAAACACTGATTGAGCAATTACATGTGAAAGATACGGATTTCGATAAGTTGTACCCTATGTTTTCATGCTCGTTCATGTTTATTTCGTGCTGTAACTGGTATTATTAAGGCTGCTGCTTCACTTGAGCTGAGCCAGAGCGATCTCACGCCACAGCGTCAATACACTATTTATGTTTTTGAATTTCGTAAGAAAACGGACCTAATTTGAAATCTGAAACTTTGTTTCAATAGTAACAAAGCACAAAGATTATTGCGATGTATTGAATGGGATGCGCGTTGCGTGCTACAATCTTCCATTCATTCATCAACTGAACACAGCATAGCCCAACGGGTTCGTAAAAGGAGAATTAGTTTTTGAATATGAGGATATTTTTACCTAGCCATAAAAAGTAGCCTACATTTTTAAAAGCTTCTTCGTCGTCTGTTTCTTCTGCTGCTGATTGCCGTAACTGATTCTCTGGTGTTCACGTTCAGGTCGCAATTTATTTCGTATCACACAGCACGGAACATTTTAGTCCTACAGGAATAGCTGAACCACAGCCAATCAGAGGCAAAGACCAGCCCAATCTCTATCTCTGATTGGTTTGACCACGATATGATCCAAACTTGCGAGCAAAGAGAACAAAAGACTCGCTTTTGGAAATTGAGCGGATGCGATCATAAGAGAACGTTAGGTGCACTGGTGCGACCTAGGAAAAATTTTAGTCGCACCCTTACAAATTTTGGTCGCATGTGCGACCAAAATGGTCGCACTCTAGAGCCCTGAATTATGATGCATTGCTTGCTGTTCTGTATCGCTCCTCATGCCTTCTTATTCGAATACTGCACATCAATGTGCATATGAAGAGTTCAGATGCAAAAGCCTCTAAGTGCCATTTGAAATTTTCCTCTAAAATGACCATTTTTATCAAGCTTGTATATTTAAGTTCAGTAATTTCACTTAAATGGCAATGAAGATTACCTATTAATTGTCATTTAAGTGAAATTACTGAACTTAAATATACAAGTTTGATAAAAAATGGTCATTTTAGAAGAAAATTTCAAATGGCATTTAGAGGCTTTTGCATCTGAACTCTTCATATAGACTCTTCTGTCTCAACATTCACCATATATACGCACGCACTGAGCGTCTGCACAGTTAGAAAAATGACGTCACGCGGACAGTGTGCAGACCGCCGAAGTATACACTTGGCATAATTCAGAGGTGTCCGGTCATGTTTAGCTCCTGCACACTTGCCTGAAAGTGTCTTGTTTTCCTACACTCTTAGAAGAAAAGGTTCAGAACCTTAAAAAGGTTCCGAACCTATATAGAACCTTAAAATGTTCTATCAGCGCTACGTATTTGGAACCCCTAAAAGGTATACACTCTTAAAAAAAGTGTTCCTGGGTTCTATATAGAACCCTGGGGTTCCATACTTAGCCAATAGAACATTTTACCCCCCAAAAAAAGATTCTATATAGAACCATTTTGGAGTTCCATATATGAAGCGGGGGATGGAACCATGTCTGGTTCTAAATAGAACCATTTCTTCTAAGAGTGTAAAGAGGTTGATTTGCTGGTTCAAGTGTGTTTATTTAGCATGTAAGCTAAACTCTGCAGGATAGTGGTCCTCCAGGAGCGGGATTACACACAACTGCCCTGATTAAAGTCAGCAACCACACAAACTAATAGATATGAGTCATCAGAGTTTAATATGTAAAAGCAAAAAAAAAAAAAAAAAAAAAAAAAAACCCAACAAAAACAGGACGAGCAATAAAAAAGGTAAAAGGAAAATTAAATCAAATTAATTTTTGCGTAAGCTGAATTTTCACCTAAACAGAATTTCCAAGCTGAACCTCAGCCCTGGCAAATTGAATATATATGAGGCATCCAGCAAGCGTTTAACTGTATGACCTTTATCAAAAGTAATTTCCAACAAGAGACTTTATCATAGTCCTCATGGAGCTCCATGCATAATACAACGTCAGCTAATGGGATTCATGAGTTATTTCTCTGCAGTATTTTCCTATGATGAACTCCATCCCCATCAAAGAGAAACATAAAAATGGGCGACGGACCACCCGGAACCCACGCATACCAATAAGATAGTGTTTGTCACGTCAAATATTTTACATCCCAGATGATGGACTGCACCTCATCATACACGTGAATAATTGGCCGTGCATCAGAACCGCAGAAAAGGTTAATTAACATGGCATTATGGGCCATCGGGATCTATTAGAAATGCCACGATGTTTCGGCCGGGTTTTATTTAAGGCTTCCGGCATGACTATTGAATGGAGACCGATACAGCCACGCATCTCCGCGTTTTGTGAGAAATAAGGTCATGTTGTAGTTTGCATGGCAGTTATTGGTGATCAGATTGAATGAATTCAATAATAATGTAGTCTTTACCCCACTGGCCTTTAAAATCAGTCCTAAAATGAATAGGACACGTCCTGGCCTCTCATAGTCATTGCGATTTATCACACAATCATGTTTCGACCACCGGGCCATTCAATTTGACAGACTAAACTCTCTAATTGCACTCAGGGCTGAAGAGAACTGGAAGCCTTTGATAACTGTGATTGCGCCCAGTATGAAATGAAATTAATTAAAACCGCCTCGATAGGAGGCTCATTATGAGGTCCGACTTGTTTTCATTTCTTTGCCTCTTTGTAGCAAAATAAATGGCACTTCTATTCAACGGGAAGACAATCGGGTGTACTGTATATACTGTCTGCTTGTGGCAAAGTTAATTTCACCTTTTGTGCATTCAGTGTGTAAAGTTTCCGATCGTGTTAACTTTAATTAATTCTGACTTCTCGACTGCAACATCCAAGTGTCCTTTCTCAAAACAAGTAAGTAGAAAAATGATTGACAACATCTAGTGGGGCACACTCTACTGTCTTAGTTTATTCAACTTTTTTTGTAAAGTTGTAAATAGTAAATATTTGTTGTAATTAGTTGTTAAGTTCCCACATTTTACAGTGGGATTGGAATTAGGCACACAATATATAATATAATATGCTATAATATATAATATAATATCACATATACAGTAATATGCTTCTCGGTCTATTCAGTAACAAAAGAGTTAGGTTCGGGCCTTAATTGATGCACAGCATGCATATCTCAAACCAGATCATTAACTAAACCAACAATCAATAAAGATTTTGGTTAGTTGAAATAAAGCTAATAATAAAATAATATATCGTTTATTAGATGAAAAACACACTAAACAGACATGAGAAATGTTGCCTGTAATTTAATAAATATGAATAAAACTAAAATAAAAACTACTATAACTGTCTTAGACCAAACAATGGACAATTTTAGGCATTTATAACTTTTTAAACATTAACTAATAATGAAAAACTGCATTTATAAATTAACTTATAAAGCATTTTCATCCTAGGGCGTCATATAGGTGACGCTTTTGACATTGCGTCCAAATCCGATGCACATGGCACCCTTTAGCGTCAATATAACACACTTTGATTATGGGTAGGTTTAGGTCAGGGGTAGGGTTAGGGTTAGACCACTAGGAGGCACCTTCTGGCCCATATATCTGCGTCTCAAATTGACGCTAAAGGGTGCCATGTGCGTCGGATGTAGACGAAACGTCAAAATCGTCACTTATATGACGCCTCAGGGATGAGTTGCAAGCTGACGCTGCAAGACATTGTTCTAGTTTTGATACTTAATGCAGTAACTCATTTTAACCAACCTCATTTTAAAGTCACGTTTTTCTAATTTGTTCCTAGTTTGATTTAACTGAACTATGTGGCCATGATTTAGTAAAACGAGGGAAGAAAATATTAAATTGCATGCACAATTTAACAAACAAGTAAAACGTGCCGACGCATCAGTTAGTCGTGGCTGCGAATTGTTGAAAGTCGTAGCGACAACAAACTACATATTCGTTTTGCTCGCATGTCAAGTGCACAAAACACTCATCGTTGAGTACAAACTTTCACTTGTTTTTGCCATAACAGTAGTTGCAACATGCAGTAGAATAATAAAGATGATGCTAATGACAGTCACAGTGCCCCTTCTGCCAGAGAAAACAATTACAATCCTTTGTAGATTGCATTCTGGCACATTTTTTGCAACCAACCGTGTGTGAAATGAACCTTGTTTATCTACTGTAGAAGCGTTCACGTTCACACGCAGCGGGCTTTATACACAGGTCTAGAACAAATTATTCTAATTCAACATAAACCAATGAGACACTTAGTCAGGAAAAATATGAACTATTGGTGCACTGCATCATTACGTAAGGAAGACATCTATTTGCTCGACTAAGCTTTTTTGTCTTTGCTGCGATGACATATAGTTCCTAACATTGAGAGCTATGTATGATTATTATAAACATGTTCTGAATTCATGGGTTGTTTGTAATTTCTGCCAAGAGGCGTGTATTTAATCATCAAACAGCGTGAGGCAGCAATGTGCACAGCCGTTTATCAGCATCAGGAAACATATAGAGTCTTTCTGAACAACACCCTCAACACAAGCCTCATGACAGCCACAGAATATTTCATCCAAGCACTCTGTACTTATTACACTTCCATTTCCATAATCCCCTAAGGGGAACTCATTATAATGTTTTATTCATTGATGTACCACCCTTAAGCATTTAATAAAAATCCCAATAAACACCACTGGAAGTGCGACTGGGGTTTCGTCTTTTATTTCTCAAACCGATTCTTGTACATTTACATTTGCGTCCTGAGCAGATACTTTCTTAACAGAAAGACATACAATACAGCGCAGAAGTCAGGTTATTGGCAATTGCCAGACAACGCATGCCAAGCTTATGAATGCCTGCCTTCGCAAACATCACTAATAAGCCCACGGCAGACTCAAAACTTAATAATAAAGTCATGTGCAACACATTCTTAGGTGCAAGAAATGTGTTTGCTGTCAATAAGAACCATCATATATATAGCACACTTATAGAAAGGATTACATTTGTTGTGTCCAGATTGAATCCGCACAGATACCGGTATATAAGCCTGAGCAAATCAACAGAGTGAGATATTTCAGCTGCAATTCATTGATACTGTATATCATCCATGTCTTGCCAGATTACAAAGCATGGTTTTATCATTTCTCTTGCTTGGTTGAATAGGAAACTGGTGCTGTGGTATCAGAACAGTGCTTAAAACATATTGTTTATGTATCGTATTGCTAAATCTTTGAACGTTAAAATAGATTTAATATATTCAATGGGTTTTACTATTGTATCCTGTAGGGTCAATCCTTTAAAGTCTGCCTCAATAAATGAAGTGACACTGAAGCATGTCTACACTGCTCAATAAATAAACAAAACTTAAAACATTCCAGAAAAGCAAAAACGGCAACAACTTCAATTTAACTTAGTTTTCTCAAACTCTTTTAAACACCTAGTGTTTGACAAATTTGGTCTTAAGTGTTGAAATGTGCAACAAAGTCATTTCTTTTATGTTGAAATCATTCTAAATGATTACATTTTCAGATTTTTATGCAGAAACAATTGATTGACATGCTCAGGGTGAAGAGAGTGACAGCAGAATATCCAACCCGATCTCACGGGAATTTGTAAGTTTTTTACGATTTGGCTAATTCGTAATAATTCATACGACCTCACTCCTACGAATTAGTACGGTTTGTGCAAATTCGTACGTATTTTACGAATTGGCCAATTTGTTTGAATTTGTACGAATGACCTACCCCTGACCCCGCCCCTAAACCCAACCATCACGTGGGTGGGACAAATCATACGAATTCGTACGAGTGAGGTCGTATGAATTATTACAAATTAGTCACTTTTTAATCACTCGTACGAAAAAGGGTATCTCGCTTAACTTTCACATACAACCGCGAATTGCCGTTTCTGTTAAAAACGTTTATGCTTACAAACATAATCAACTGTGTTTAGAGGATACTTACTAAGACCGAAATTTTTGACACAATTTTGCATGTTTTAGCCTGTTAAAGCGATGTAATCTCGCGAGCTGTATGTGAGGCGGCTTTAGTCTATATGCACGCAGAGAAAACCAACTCTCATAGAGCGCGCAAGTACTGAATAGTTTAAAATCGTTTGAATGTTTAAACTGGTAAGACTTAAAGACGCGCAAATGGTAAACTTTAGTCACGAGGCAATGCTGACCCGACTAAGCAAGTGAATATTCCGCCATGTCCCGACTCCTAAACGCAAACGTGTAGTTTCACCGGCTGACGCTTGCCTTGAGCAGCCGTTTTGAGAGACGAGAGAGAAGACGCACCACCATTGAACTCGTGCTGTTTGTGAAATTGCTTCTCGCAGATCGTTTTCAAACCACTGATTTGATTTTATAATCTCTGTGGATTTATTTCCTAATACAAAATACATGCTAAAGTGAATCAATGTTTGTGGGAATTTCCCGCATTTTAAGTGGGATAGCTGCGGGAATGATTAAAATTATGCGCCGTTTAGACATTATAAAAATGTCTGCGCCAAAATTCGAGCCCTGATGGCTACATCAAAAAGCACAACGGTATCAATACGGCAGCTGCTGTATCGATACGCGCATCGCCAGGAGTTCATGACGATGTATCGTTGTATGGATATTCTGAGCACAGCCTTAAGACACTATATACTTTAGATTTGATCAACATAGTTGTCCATGGCCAGAGCAGTCTTTTGACCATACGTCAACATCCGCCTTTTTAGGGTACCCTTAAACGTCGGATAGATGACGTTATGGGATCCTAACCCTACCCCAGACCTAAACCTACCCCGTCACCTAATCGACGTTAAAGGTAAAGCGTCAGTTGTATGACGGCCCGGGATCGTCATGTAACTGACGTTTTAGGGTACCCTAAAAAGGCGGATGTTGACGTATGGTCAAAAGACGTCCCAAGACGTCATTTATATGACTTATTGGGATGAGACTGTGTTACCATGGCTGCCTAACACCCACTAAATTTACTCTTCACAGGCCTATTTTTTATTTGGCGTCCATATATAGTCAACCTTTCTTGGTGAAAAAAGGTCATTTCTAATATGCAAAAGCACGTGTTACCGTGAGTGCACTTGTCGGGTACAAGTGGGATCAAATGCATTTGAAGAAATCGTTTCCTGATGGGAAATGCATCTGTGGTTTTTCAAGACTGACCTAGAGTATCACTTTCATAATCCACCGCAGGTGTGCTCACATCAGTACCACACACTGAGGTTTCATCAGAGAACAGCTCTGGACTCATCTGCTGGAGATATGAGAGACCGTTATACACGTGCAGCGATTGCTCACGGCCCAAATGGAGCAACAGGTAGATGCATTACAGAGTCTGAACTTTATAATCAACTAAAAGGCCATTCAAATTCCACAAGGATATGATGCCCTGACTCGAAAGTACGATTCATATGTGAGCCGTCTGATGCCAGAAAGGCACATTGACCTTCAAACTGAATTGTGTGAAAGGCAGATACTTTTAGTTAATAATAGATAATGACAGTTCCCGAACACACGCGCTCTTTCAAAATGCTAAATACGCCAAGTCTGTCTCTTCTAAAAATCCTGCGTTCGGGATTTAAAGTAAATTCACATTCTAGACTTACATTTTGTGTTTATTTATCACATATTCTTAAACACAAGTCAATAATATGTTGCATTTAATTGTGATGGTCCACTTTAGACATCCTACTATTTATTAGTAACTTTACAACGTCAACTAGCAGTCGTTAGAGTATTAGTGGACTGTAGAACGAGTTGACGTACTTACAAAGTTACTTATAGTAAGTAAAATTTCTGATGGGGCACCATCAACATAAAGTGTTACACAATAATTACATTATTTCAATAATAATACCAGCAAATATACAATGCATTCTCATCCTAGGGCGTCATCTAGTGACGCTTTTGACAATGCGTCTAAATCCGACGCACATGGCACCCTTTAGCCTCAATATAACACACTTTGATTATGGGTAGGTTTAGGTCTGGGGTAGTGTTAGGGTTAGACCACTAGGAGGTGCCTTCTAGCCCATATATAACTATATATATAACTATATATATAACTATATATATATATATATATATATATATATATATATATCTGCATCTCATATTGACGCTAAAGGGTGCCATGTGTGTTGGATGTCTACGCATTGGCAAAAGCGTCAGTACATGACGCCTTGGGATGAGAATGGGCTGACATATACTATATCCACACTATCAATAATAAAATATATGTTTTATGTATGTATATTTATTAAAAACCTAAAAATGAACTTACATTTTCCTCTGCAAGTCAAGAATACTAAAATCTTGTTTTAATATTTATTAAAAGCGAACAATTAAACTTTTTTAAGTCTACACTATCAATAATCATTAATATTAAAATATGATTATGAATAGTTTAGAGTATATGCCACAATGCTGATAGTTGTGGCTCAAATCACAGGATCCACCCCAATTATTAGCGCCATTCTGCCATGCTATATGGCACCCAATGGAAGTCTATGGAATTAATTCCACTGTTTTGTCTGCATTTTCCCATTTCTTCATGTTTCCTTGTTGGTCTTCCATGTTACAATGAAAAGCATGTCATAAGGTATAAACTATATAGCAGAATCTCTACTGGCTGACACATTTCTACAGTATAGTGGTTTTAAAGCATACACCGTAATGTCCTTCCGCCAAGCTATTACAAAACACTGTATTTCTAATAGCCACAGTGTGTCAGTAAAACGCTCTCTATTTTTATCATCAACACCGATATGCAAGGCCTTTGACGTCACTAATGGCACCGAGTGCTCATGGATGGCTCCTATACTAATTCACGCCGAAGGACAACAAGCACATGTTGAGTGCTCCATATTTACAGCCACCATAATTGTCACTTTTAGGTCTAATGTAGGCACTAACTTTATGTAGGAAACTGGAACAAAACCTCCTAAACTGTCCCCATGGCAACAAGAGCAAAAGTACCCTTGATTCACAGCAGATGTAGCAGAAAAGATCTATTGAACCCAACCAGCCCACAAACATGCCCTGTTTGCCAATGCATACAGGAATAAATCACCATAACTGGATGGTGCAAGTGGAACCTCCCACAAACCGCTCTGTCACAGGAAGTGCAGCCTGGCTATCTTCACATTGGTATATGACGACTCCAGACTCACGAATGGACTGAAACGCTTTAGGTTATGACACTTGCAGGACAGTCCCACACAAAGCGTTTTGTTGAGTCAAGGTGGCGACCTGACATTCTAACAGGGGCTGTGAAATGTTAAAATATTTGATGGAGCTGGTTTGAAAGGCAACGATTCGGGTTGTTTTAGTGCAGCTGAATGTGAGGTGTGAAGAGCACTTGTGTTTGCAATAATGTAATGCGAGAGAGAGAGAGAGAGAGAGAGAGAGAGAGAGAGAGAGAATTTGTCCATCTGTTAAAGGTGCACTCTGTAAGATTGTGTTCCACTAGTGGTGGAAACAGGTACTGCAGTCCAAATTCAAAACATCAGAGCAAAGAAAATCAAAATTGGCAACCTGTCGCATCACAGACCGAAACAACAACAAACATTCCAGCCAGGAAACACACATTTCAAGGTAAAATAACCGGAAACTCAGCATATTTCCTCAAAATTCGCAAACATATGATGCTATTTTTATGGTTTAGTAGAGTGAAAGAGTTACATACAGCTCCTTTAACACACCACTTTCAAAAAAAAAAAGTAAACCTTTTTTTGGGTTTTCATTTACAGGGAATCATTTGAAAATGAGTTTTGAAGGTCAACTTCGGTCCTTTAGGTCTAGGGTAGGGTTAGGGTTAGACCACTAGGAGGCGCCTTCTAGCCCATTTATATCTGCGTCTCATATTGACGCCAAAGGGTGCCATGTGTGTTGGATGTCTACGCATTCGCAAAAGCGTCACTATATGACGCCTTGGGATGAGAACGGGCTGGCAATCCACACATGATCGTAATAGCTTCTAGATTGAGTACAGACATCCTAATGTGACTATAGCAGACAGCAAATGTTTCCTATACTGTGCAGGTGTCTCTTCACAAAAAATAGAAATGCAATTCAACTACTACACCAAAACAAATCTGACTCAGAAACGCTTGTCTTGCGTCACAGGCAGCGCTCTTCATAATGTGATCCACAGAAGTGGGTTGAGGATCAATACTTTAAGATGTGCTATTATTTGTCACTGCCCAGTGTGGGAGACTGGAAATATTTCAGTAACCACCCCCAGATCAGCCACACGCATTTCTATAAACTCATCAGTGTTAAAAATCGAATATTTATAGCTTTGTTTTTAATTCAGATATCTGACAAATATGTTCTTGGCACTTCTAACAATAGTTCTGCTTAAGTTAGACACATTCAATCCTGCTCATGCTGATGGATGGTTGATTAGTCAACACAGTCAACTTTTGGTGATAATTTACTCACCCCCATGTCATCCAAGATGTCCATGTCTTTCTTTCTTCAGTCGAAAACAAATTAAGGTTTTTGATGAAAACATTCCAGGATTTTTCTCCATATAATGCACTTCAATGGGAACCAAACGGTTCAAGGTCCAAAAGACACTTTCAGTGCAAACTACAAACTGTTCAAAGGGCTTAAAACAATTTCAGACGATGAATAAGGGTTTTATCAAGCGAAACGATCGCTCATTTAAAAAAACAAACAAACAAAAAAAAACCCCCAAAGTTTAAGTTTTGTAAGCTCAAATGGTCGTCTTGCTCTGTTCTGTGATGATCATTCATGACTCTCCTGTTTAAACTCGTTCATCAAAATGAACGAATCTTTTTTTGTGTCATTTGATTCATTCAACGGACGAAATGAACGAGTTGACTTGGGAAAAGATTAGTTCATTTTGATGAACGAGTTCGAATAGGAGAGTCACGAACGTGCATCACCCACGCCCACACCCTAACCCTAACAGAGCAAGGTGACCATTTGAGCTGAAAAAAACTCAAACTTTGTTATTTATTTATTAAATAAGCGATCGTTTCGCTTGATAAGACCCTCATTCATCGTCTGAAATCGTTTAAAGCCCTTTGAACAGTTTGTAGTTTGCACTGAAACTGTCTTTTGAACCTTGAACCGTTTGGTTCGCATTGAAGTCCATTATAAGGAGAAAAATCCTGCAATGTTTTCATCAAAAACCTTAATTTCTTTTCGACTGAAAAAAAGAAAGACATGGACATCTTGGATGACATAGGGGTGAGTAAATTATCAGCAAAAGTTTTGTTTTGTTTTTTTTGTTGCTTTTTTTAAGTGAACTTCTCCTTTAAGTACACTTTTTCAAAGGGAGTTACACTCATGTGATTAATCCTACTAAATTCAACAAACCCCCAAAACTAACACCGGAACCAAAACTAATAATCAGTCTACCTATTCCTGACTACTTATCACTGAAGTTTACACAGCAGAGGTGAATGTTGT
Organism: Cyprinella venusta; assembly: GCA_038021265.1. Classification (NCBI taxonomy): domain Eukaryota; kingdom Metazoa; phylum Chordata; class Actinopteri; order Cypriniformes; family Leuciscidae; genus Cyprinella; species Cyprinella venusta. The sequence continues at coordinate 39,476,225 of CM075866.1, read as the reverse complement.
GACAGTTCTTCCATATCAAATGATCCATAATTTAAAGTACAGTATAATTATTAATAATGTAATGCTCTCAGGTTGGTTGTGTGACTAAATCCACCTGTGTAATTTGGTATTCTGCCACACTAAGCAAGTGCTCCATGAATAACCCAAAAGTAAGAGCGCCTCATCTGACATTTCAGTACTGTATAAACTGCGTAAAACCTCTATTTCCAAAATAACGTTTAAAGAAAGACGGAGCTCTTAATAACACCCTCGCAACCCAGGAGAACCTTTAAGCCATCCCACCAAAGTACAGGTTTTCTCTTTTAAACAGCTCTGTTTTATCCCTAGCTTTGGTTTAGGTACACTGAATGCAGGGGGAATTAAAAAGGCTTATCTTATCAAATAAAACATCTCGATTGCATCCGAGAAGCTCAGTTTGTAGGTTAGTTGCTTGAAAACATGTGCCACGTGACTGTACCTCATTAAAGCACATGGCCATTAAAAACGTGTTCAGCTTTAGTTAGCTTGAGATCTTTGCTAGTCTGACATGACTTGATCTAAGCATCGCTTTCTCTTTATCTCCTCATAATAGAATTATTCAAAACAGGCTGTCAGAGGCAATCAAATTCCCTGCCAGAAGTGTGACCAGTCAAAATATCACTTTTTTTTCTCTACATGTGGTTAATCTGACAGCACCTTCTGTGGTAACCCAATTAAAAAGCCTCCTTAGAGAGAATGTGTGTGTGTGTGTGTAAACAACAGATTAAAGCAATGGATATAATACTCCTCTATTAAAGAGTCTTGCAATAAGAGCAGCATCCATTGCTTCAGCTAAAGACGATGGCATCAAAAAAATGCAGCAATTTAGGTTATGAGACTCTTCAGCTCAATGAGATACAAATTACAATTTCTGTCATACATAGTTTCAAGTATGGAAAATAAAAAACATTTCAGTGTGTGCTTGCTTTTCTGAATAAAGCAATAAGCTATGGAAGGCATTCTGCAACGATTTTACTATGATTAAGGACTGTTTGACATGGAGAAAATGCAATACGATAAGACAGCGATAAGGATAATATTCATAATAAACTGGGTAAATTTGTTAAATATAGGCTGTTTATGATTGCCAAGCAACATACAACATTCAATTGGCCAATAGATACAACATTCATTCATAGATACAACATTCAATAATACAACATTCATTTGGCCAATGCTGCTTTGAATGTTTCAAGACACAATCTGGTTTTAATTTGCAAAGTAAAAAACATCACAATATTACTTCTTTACTGTGTTTTTACCAATGCTATCTCACGACCAATTCGTACACATTCGAACAAGCGAGTAAAAGGTAGCCTGATTACGTCAGACTTCGTAGTGCCGCTCCATTTCAGTTCCCTTCTGTACTCTGAGACATCGACATGTCTCTCAGTTTTCCTCCGACCTGAAAACAGCCGGCCAATCAACGAACAGCGGGCGGGCTGAGAGCGTGACGTAGACGCTAAACGCCGAGTTTAAGATTGAGGAAATTGAAAACAACCGCGGATATGGAGACACGGGATGCAATCTGCTCTTTTGTGGAGAATATTCCTGGCATTTCCAAACTAAAGGCCGAACAGCAAGAAACATTTTGAATGGAGGTGATGTTGTGCCCCTACTCCCGAGAGGTTTTGGTAAAAGTTTATTTTATCAAATATTACAACGCATTCTCATCCTAGGGCGTCATATAGTGACACTTTTGAAATTTCGTCTAAATCCAACGCACATGGCCCCCTTTAGCGTCAATATAACACGCTTCGGCCATGTGCGGCCATGTGAGTTTGGCATTACCAGGTTAAGTATAAGGTGTCTAATTTGTACGATTTGCCTAAACCCAAGTGATGGGTAAGTTTAGGGGCGGGGTCAGGGGCAACTCGTAAAAATATGTACAATTTAGCAAAAATCCAAGTTTTAAACATACTTTTGCTCTAAAATAATACGAGTATGAATTTGTACGAAGTAACCACCTCCTAAAATACGAATGAATTGCCCAGATGCAGGTCAAATAGATATAGAAACTCTTTTATCCCGACTTCGATTTCAATATTAAATAAATTACCAGAACTGTTTTAATGTACTTTTATTTAATTTATTTATTTTTCTATGTATTTTTAGAGACTATGTGTGTTTTATACCTTGTGGTAATGTTGTGCCTTGTGTTTTTCTGCTGGCTGTACAAATAATTGCCCTTTGGGGACAATAAAGTAACCTTGACCTTGACCTTGAATTGCTATGAGATCAGGTTGCTTTTTACTCAAATCAACGCAGCCTTGGTGAGCATAGGAGACTTCTTGCCAAAAAAAAAACATTAAACATCAAAAAAACAAAAACATTTCCCAGCATCCCTCCTTCTTCTCACCGGCACACTTTCAGCATCAGCCAGTCACATCATCGCCTGATTGCTAATCATCACCAGCTGTCACCGATCATCTCATCACCAGTTGTACGGATTTTCCACACACACACACACACACACTATGTTTCGTCTATGGCTCATGCTATATTCGTTTGGATTGTTACTAACCTGAAGTGTATTGACCGCCTTGATCTTCTCGTTCCAGTTTCCAGTTCTTCGTCATCTTCCAGTCTCCTCCTACAAGAGAAAAGGAAAGTTGTTTAGTGACTGTTCAACATGTGTGTGTCTGTCTGTGTGTGGCTACTATCCATTCATCATCATCATCATCATCATCACTTCTTTTCATTTCACTCCGTTTGCACGGAAACGATTCTGAAGAGAAAATGCAAAAGTGGCGTTGCGTCATCACTTTTATTCTGCGTTTAGACGAGCATTTTGGGTGGGAAATCCGCGTGCAAATGGTGATGCAAAAGTGTGTGAAATTTAATGTACTGTAGTATCCAACTAAAAGTGCATACTACAACAACACCAAGTCTGCACGCCTGCGTACATCCTTCACTGTCAAGCAGACTTTAGCGTTTTTACCGTTTACACGGGAACGCGGCGGTGGAGCGTTTTTAAGATTTCCACTCTGGAGGGTGGTTTCACTTTTTTGCATTTTTAAGCCTCAAAAACGCCGTCGCCGTGTAAACGAAAGGCACACCCGATAAAATATTTTTACGTTTTCACGTAACGTTTTCACCCCCAGAGTCCTGTTTCCTCATTTATGAAAATGAAGTGTTTTGGATTTTGAATACTTACCGGTCAGTGCAAGTGTGTGTTTCTGACAACCTCAAACCTCTAAAGTTGCATATATTATTAGCTATGTTTGTGTAGTAGTTGTACTACTATTGTCAAACAACTAAGTATTTCAACTTGTGTGATAGCTAAGCAGTCATGCTTACAGTACAGTTAAATGAGAACTCCAGCGAACAACGAACCTTTGGTCTAATAAAACATCGGTACCTAGTCAACCGTTCTCTGAGGTTTGTTTTCACGATAATCGAATGTAAAGAGTTTTATCTCTAAAAACTGTTTAGCGTATAATGCTAGTACTGGGGGCATTGACTAACTAAAAAAGAAATGGCTAGTTTATACCACTAACAAGGCTCAAAAGAGCCCCGCACTAACACAGTAACATAACAAGGCTCCATAAATGCAAAACAAAGCATTGAGAACTTTGTAAGTGTACAGACCGTTTAATAAGAAGATAAGTTATAAAGACCGTTTACTTTGTGTATACGTTCAGAAGCCATCTTAGGAAATAGTCTCGATAAGTCGATCCCCGAACGCCGTTCATACAGTTCAGAAGTTCGTTGAACTTCATACAGTTCAGCTCACTCAGCACGACGTTCGGGGATCGACTTATCGAGACTATTTCCTAAGATGGCTTCTGAACGTATACACGAAGTAAACGGTCTTTATAACTTATGTTCTTATTAAACGGTCTGTACACTTACAAAGTTCTCAATGCTTCGTTTTGCATTTATGGAGCCTTGTTATGTTACGGTGTTAGTGCGGGGCTCTTTTGAGCCTTGTTAGTGGTATAAACTAGCGATTTCTTTTTACTTAGTCAATGCCCCCATACGCTAAACAGTTTTTAGAGATAAAACTCTTTACATTCGATTATCGTGAAAACAAACCTCAGAGAACGATTGACTAGGTACCGATGTTTTATTAGACCAAAGGTTCATTGTTCGCCGGAGTTCTCCTTTAAGGAACCAGAGCCATATCTAGAACATAAAGACTTGTAGTTGCGCTATTTTGACTTGGTTCAGTAAAAATGACTACTGTAGCAACCATTCAGATGCCCTTAGCAACACTCTCGCAAACACCTACGGCACTGCAGCATCTTCACAATTCCCCCTTTACCACCCCTCTCTCGGCTTCGATGAAGAAATGACCTCTCATCATGGAAGTCATATCTAAATTGGTTCCTGCAATTGTGTGTAAATTACAAAGGTTTGAATAGGGTTGAAATGGTAGCATACTACAAAAAAACCTAACTGGGCAACTTGTCCATATACTGTATTGCACGTCGTCTTTTGCTCTAATAATGTCTCTGATTGCAGTCTTTCAGAGGTTTTTCAGCCTGGGACATTATCTGACTTGAATATGTCATGTAGTAGGTAATGGCTCAATCAATCTTACTCTTCAGCTTAAGTGCACTACCCATCATGGGTCCACCCAGCATGAGCCTGGTTCTAACAGAGATGACACCCACCTAGTGACTAGATTAAAAACAGCCCACATCTAGCTCTGGAACCCCTGTTGAGATTTGTTGGACCCATATTAGACACGGAGAGCTTCCCATCTCACATTACTGTTGAAGTCAGCCATGCGTTTCAAGTACTCATCATGAGGTCGTCAATGATTACAATGAGAATGACGGGGACTTTTTCGTTAATTGCTTGCATATCTTGGCAAAGGAGCTATTCTACCACGAGGAAACGGATCGTGTTTATTAAAGGAGGTGTAGATGATTAAACGAGCCCTCGTTTTGGTTATTGTAACAAGTTCTTCAAGTCAGCATGACAGGGTTTCACAACTCTATGTAATTCAGGGTTACCGCATAAAGAGTGTGAGATGATGGGATGTTTAACAAGAACAAAATAAATGAAAGTGTTAGGATGTGATTTTATCTGTCAGGAATTTATTGGATGTTGAAAAGCACTTTCTACGGTAATGACAGGGTGTGAGTGAAGTGAACAATAATGCACAATAAGACCACGAGTGTGTGTAAACGAAGGAAAAGTGAGCAATTTTGATTTCATGTTGGTTTGTTTGGTTATAAATTGGCATTGTTATTAATTATTCACCATCATGTGACTCCATATGAATTTCTTTACACAAGATTATAATGACATTGATGAATTCCATTAAATGAAAGACGTTCGCCATATGTGAAAAGTGACATGCAGGATTGGAATGACAATTTACGAGAGTAAATTACACACACACATGCTCAATTTATGCTCAAATTATTATATTAATTTATGCATGAGACGGCTGCATTTATTTAATCAAAAATGCATTAAAAGTAGCAATACTGTGAAATGTGATTTTTTTTTTTCCGATTTCACTTTAAAATGTAATTTATTCCTGTGACTGGAAATTCAAATTGTCACAATATTCTGTGACAAAATATTGTGTAACATTATAAATGCCTGTCATTATATATATATATATATATATATATATATATATATATATATATATATATATAATTTTTGAATATATTTTTTATATATTTTTTGTGTGTGTATATATATATATATATATATATATATATATATATATATATATAAGGGCTGGACAACGATTAATTGCGATTAATCTCATCCAAAATAAAAGTTTATGTTTGCATAACATATGTGTGTAGTGTGTATAATTATTTTGTATATAAAAATTCACACACCTGCATGTATATATTTAAGAAAAATATGTTTTCAATATATTAAAATATATATATATATATATATATATATATATATATATATATATATATATATATATCAAATAATATAAATTAAGTATAAATATATATATATATATATACAGTATATTCATGCAAATATTTCTTAAATATATAAATATGTGTGTGTATTTATATATGCAAAATAATTATACACACTACACACACATTGCGATTAATCGTTGCACAGCCCTAATATATATATATATATATATATATATATATATATATATATACACCTGACCAAAATTCTATATGACTTGCATTGTAAAAAAAAAAAAAAGGATTAACTGTACAATTTATGCAATGCAATGAATGCAATTTAGCACATTTTCTAATATGAGACATTTGCATCAAAAGGGTGTGTTTTTGGGTTTAGTTTAAAAACAGTACAGTGATCTCGTGGCACATTTAGCACAAACCCAAGCTGGATTGCGGCTGTTTCGTGAATAAGACTCAGGGGTTTCTCTGAAATAGCACGTTTCTCTGCTAGCACTACTGTTTGGTGAATTCAAGGGGCGATAATCACAGGAGAGGCTCGAAGCCAACACGGAGCGCTTGCCAAAGTCTACCTACGATTTCACCTTCTTGTGTGAGAGAACAGTTGGGCTCACCAGATGGTAAAGCTGCCTATGTCTTCCAACAGAACGCCAGGGTCACTTAGCATGAAATAACTATACGTGACCCCCATCGCTCCTGTGGCCTTTTAAGTAATACTTAAAGAATACGCTTCAGCTTGCATGACTGACCCAGTATCTCAGAAGACGATATCACAACCTCTCATGCCTGAGGAAGAAATGTTTTCATATTACAGACAGCCCACTTGGGCCTGAAAGAAGCGTTCTCCTTTATAGACAATTTTTGAAATCAAAACTACTTAAATGCATTGCGTTTAATGTGCTCCTTGTTCTCACTGTGTAACATTGACACTTTAATCTAAAACAAAACCACCTTCTCAATACCTGCAAGTGTGTCATATTCTCACAGGTCAAATATTCTTCAATGTAATTATTAAAGGGGCTATATGTATGAATTTTCATGTATTCATCCCTTTTTAATGCCACTGTGTGAACACGTAATAAAATCTTCCCTGACGTTATAGATTCTCTATGGAAGCATTAAGACTGATTTGTGTGTCAAGGACTTGGGGCATTTTTGCTGAGAAAATGAAAAAGATACAATGAAAACAATGTTCAGGGTAATACAGAGTGAGCCATTTTGTGCTGTAATGTCCATGTGTCATGAACAGAAACGGATTAATTGAACTACAGTCTCACATACTCTCTAAAAAATGTTGGGTTGTTTTAACCCAATTTTGGGTCAAATATGGACAAACCCAAACGTTGGGTTAAAAAGTCATTAAAAAATTTAACCCAATGGCTGGGTTTGTCCATATTTGACCCAAAGTTGGGTTAAAACAAGGTTTTTTAGAGTGATCTTTATAGTTTTTAGTCTTAAAATGAATATATAAATCAAAGAAAATATATATATATATATATATATATATATCTCAATGTTACAGTATACAATGGATGACTGAATTTCAAATTGAGATATTAAAAATTAATTATTTATAGAATGTACAGTATGCATGTATCCAAAAAAAAAAAAAAACTTAACCAAGATTAATATTTGCTTCATTGGCATTTCATGTTAGCTATTGCCTTACAAAAATGTTAATAAATGGAACCTTACAGTAAAGTGATACCATATATTTCTAGATACTATCCTTCAATGTAAGTGTATGGGATATTGTCTACCACTTTATCGCCTGGCAGTCAAACATTGCTTCGAAAATCAAAAGCACATGTCAAAATATCATATCATTTGAGGAATCATTCATGTACATATCAATGGTTAAAGTTCTGCTTTCCTTAGCAAACTCTTTGGGTACAGAATTGTGAGATAATGTATATTTGGGAAGGGTTTATCGATTCTATCAAAGCTGATCGTGTTTGAAATGTGTTATGGACCTGTCATATTGATGTATTGTTTACAGGGAAAAGGCAGCTGTATACAGTACTATATGTTAATTGAATTCATACGCCACACGCCTCACATTCATCAAAATGACAGAATGGATGTGAAGAGGTTCTGATGCCCACGATGAAGCGTTTTCTCATTCCGGTTGATTGGTGCAGTTAGATTCAGGCTTTGAGTAAGTGTCGTAGTTAGATTGACATGAAGGTGAAGATTATTGACTTATATCATCATATTTAAATTGCCTAAACTCTTAGAAATCATTTTTCTATTTGTCTTTTCGGACAGAGTTACTTTTCCCAACGCCGCATTACAAGATCTGACCCCAATCTCTTTTATCTGACTTATTCTAATTTCTGGAGTTAGTAAAGTAAAGCTATATTTAATTGATGTGGTCTGATGGATGGAAAATTAATATATGATAATATAATGAGATCAGTGAAAATCAGGGATATGGCAGACGGTTTTAATGGATATCACAGGCTGTTAGGACTTTTAAAACTCGCTGAGGGAATATTGAGTCACATTTCCTTTATCTTTCAGGAAATACACTTTACAAGCTGATCACTCATCACGATGATGGAATATTACAAACTTGATGGATGGATGGATGGATGGATGGATGGATGGATGGATGGATGGATGGATGGATGGTTGGATGGATGGATGGATGGATGGATGGATGGATGGATGGTTGGATGGACGGACGGAGTGGATGGACGGACCGACGAATGGACGGATGATGGGTGAATGGATGATGGATAGATGGTTAGACGGATGGATGGATGGATGGATGGATGGATGGACGGACGGACGGATGGATGGACGGATTGATAGATGGATGGATGGACGGATGATGGATGAATGTATGGATGGATGGATGGATGGATGGACGAATGTATGGACGGAATGATGGATGGATGGGTGGATGGATGGACGGATGGATGAATGGATGGAT